>JAVTVJ010000270.1:2629008-2924677 GCA_034509425.1 Eopsaltria australis | reverse complement strand
CGCCACCAGTATTGTCTCATGTCACTGACTCTTCCTTACTTTGCTCAGTCAGGGTCCAGTTGGATGCCACCATCTGTCAGAGTCCACAAGGAGGCATGGGGTCTGAGAGTGGATTCTCATGAGAAAGACAGTAATGTGAACAGGAAATGTCCCATCAGGAATCCTTTCTTGGGACAGGCTCCTGTGGAAAAGAACAAACCCTTATTGTCACTATTGCAGCTTTAGCTTTATATTCTTGTGCTCATCCTTTGATTCATTCTCTCTCCCCCCACTCTATTCCCATCCGATGGGTGGGAAACAGGATATTTTGTGAAATTCTTTCCTTCCTGTGTGGGTCTACATGACATCTTTAATTAGCAACTCTCTGCAGTGGAAACGAACAATTTAAAAGCACAACTATCCTGCTGATGAGATCATAATACAGTTGCTTTTTGAACAGGTATTTAAGGCATCACTTTCTGTCATTTACAAATATCATTGATGCTATTATCTAAAAATATCACACAGAAAAAAAACCGTCTTAAAACACTTCTCTACAGAACGAGTGATCAGGAAGAGCTTTACAAACATTGTCTGTCTTTGTGTCCCCTAAAGTTCCATGGAAAGAACTCCAGCCAGCTAGCACCCACCATTTCACCTGGAATGAGTAGGAATACTTGTTTCTTTAATAACCTTAACTCAGGAGTCGATCAGAGTGATGTGTCCTTCTACAGAAAACCACAGTGGTTGAAAAGGTTTTTCTCAGGGTGGAATTTGACACTACGGAGGAACAGAGAGCAGTGCTGCCTTGGAAGAGGACCAAATTAGAGACAAACCTGGCACACTCAGCGGACCTGAAACTGATCCTTCCTTGCCTTGTTCTGGAGACTGGTAGGTGTAAATGCTATGAAGCCTCATCTGGTGGCAGTACCCTTACATACCAGCAGTCCAAGTGATAGTCCTCAGCCTCTGGATGTCCTATAGGGTTGGCCTATCCCTCTCTCCCAGATCCACCATGATGAAATTTTCTTTTCACTGCTGCGACTCTACAGCCCCAGGGGATGTTAAGGTGATCCTGCTTTCTGATTTTCTTTCTTTCTTTTCTTTGCTTCTTTTTATTAGTTTGAATCTCTGATGTTTTACCTGGCACCTGGGAAAACTCATTTACACCACTACGGAGAAGCATACACTTGTTTTGTGAAAACAAACAGCAGCCACACAAGAAGATAGATAAGGAAAAACCCAGGGTCTCTGAGCCAGTATGACATTCCAAAATTTGGGGCTGTGAACTAAAAACTGCAGAACAAAGGACAGGCTTGTGCTTTTGCTAAAATATCTGTCATTTTCCAAAGGCGTCTGAAGGTTGGTGGAACTCGTGTAGGGTCTCACCAGGCTGTACGTCACATCTGAGACGACACAGACAGTAGTAAGAACCCTTTTTTTCCTGCTGAGTTTGTGAGCCAAATCTCCAAACTGCTATCTCACGTTGTCACAGCAACAGGTTTGTCCACAGCTGCTTCACAATAGAAAGCAACTGCAGGCACTGCCTCCTCATTTTCATGCAGATCTAATCATAAGACAAGAATGTGCTTGGTCACATTTGTGCCGGGACTGCCTGTCCTCAGCAAAGTTTGCACACCCCGATAAATTGGCTTGCAGTCGAAAATAGAAACTACTGCTGGTAATGACTGAACATATAACTCTGAGCAAAGATTGCCAGTGTGTGAATATTGCTAATGGCATTAAAGGTCTTTATCACATCTTGTAAAGCATTATCAATCAAACTACAGGTGTTAAGCAGGTAAAAGCTGTAGTTTGAGGAGATAGATAAGAACTTTTCCCTTGGATCTCAAGCACTGTTTCCTACTAGACCTTTCCTGAGAGAAAGCGTCAGGATATCAAAGGGCAAAAGAAAGATATGTTTTTAGGCCTTGGGGCAAAAAGAGGGAGGGAATTTTGTAGACAGTTTAAGGAGAAGCATTATCAGCCTCTCAGATTGACTTCAAGTAGCAATCTCTTCCCCAATCACAACCAGATGTTTATTATATTTACCAAAGAATTTGCCTTTTTTTTTCCCTTAAATAACAACTTGCCAATAATATTAAAACTATGTCTTGTGAACTTGTGAAGTATATGTGGAAAGAGAGACAAGCATATATGAGCTGCACAGCTTACCACATACACCATAGGCACCCAAAACAAATGGGTGGCAACATTGCACTGGGGCTCGTTTGATGTTCTGGGATCTAATGCACATCACTTGGTTTGCTCCCAGCAAGGGTTATGCATATTTAATACACAGAAGGTAAAGAAATCAATTTCAAGGCTATAACTGAAAGTCACTATAAAATTTCAGTATTACTGCCATGCTGTAAATTACTTATGTTATTGATTCCTCTGGCCTCTTTTATATGTGAGGTGACTTGGTGGGTTGGGGCCTCAACCTTTTTTCTGAATTCATACCCTGCCTGAGGAATCTGTTTGCCTTACTCTGGGTCTCTGTTTGGGTACAGAAATATCTGTATTTGTAGCAAGGAAAAAGAAGATACCTATGCCTGGTTCTAGTTTGAACCACAAGTTTGTATTTTTTGGAGTTGAGAATATGTAATTCAGAGCAACTATTTTTTTTTTCTAAAACAAATTTTTTTCTTAAACAACTTTATACTTTCTACTCCAAAAAAAAAAAGAGGGAATGACCAAAAGGAAAGATATACATAAGAGTTACCTGTCCTAAACAGCTTAAAACCACGGGGAAAAGTAAAAGCCCTTTTCCCCTTTTCCCATTTGGTCAGAGGCTTCAGCTCATTTTCAAGGCAGGCAAACCCTTTGATAGTCATTTTAGAGTCTGGGAAGAGAGGCGAGGGTGTACCCAGGGACCTTACTTGAGGCGAGCACAGGAAAGCAGAGGCCAGAAACTTGGCCCCACATTTCCAGTTTTGAGTTCCAGCTGCCCAACCTGAACTGTAAACCATGGGAACTGCAAGCCAAAACCAATCATGAAAAGAAACAAGAAAAAAAAAGCTCTGCCAGGAAAAAGATCTGCAAAATTCTGTGTATATAACCTGATATCTGATATCTGAGCTATCTACCTTCTAACACAAACCACTGCAGATGAAACAACCAATCTCCTCACACACAGGAACATTTTAAATGAGCTGATTTTGTCTGGATTTCAGCCAGAACTTTATTTAGTTCAGTTAATATTTTTCAAATAGGTATCTCATATTGCAGTGATCATCTCCTATGGTCACTCAATTTTCCTGGAACGTTACAGTATTTTTTGATCTAGTGGTCTAAGTCTATTAAGAAAGGCAACAGCCCTGGAAAGGTGAGAGCTTTTTTGTGCCTAAACTGACAACAGGTCAAAACTCAAATGCTGACTCTGAGCCCTTTGTATGCTGGAGACAGCAGCCCTGGACTTGTGAACCCAAGCTGTGTCTGTGCCATGGTGTGGTCCACACGTGGAGGAACTGTCTTTCCAAATGCCCAGCTACAGCATTAAGAAATACATGCCAGTTAATTTACTCCATTTATTACCCAAATCTAACAGTAATTGATCAGCCTCTGTACTGAAGAACTCAATCTCAGTTACCAAGATTGACTGATTGGAGTAATTGAAGCAATCTTATTTAATGTTTGCCTTAAATGATCTGGCAGTCTGATTCAGATAAGATTTCAAACAGTCTCTATGCTTTTGATCTCAAATTAGCTTCAGGATTAACTCAAGCTTGGTTCAGACACAGTAAAAAAGTCTCTCAAGTGTATCTTACACCATAGCTATGCTCAATCCCTCTTCCTGATTCCACCAGATTAAGTAAAATCTCATCTCAATCCAGGTGTGCTAGGGATGCTCTGAACTGTAGGACTGCTGGGAAGCTGAGGGGAGAAGTAAAACAGCACTTACAGAAACTCCTGTGGCTGAGGAATAGCTGGAGGAGGGAGAATCGTTGCTGCCTCTTTCTTTAAAATGCTGTGATCTCTTGTCTCTCTGGTACAGAAAGAAAAGTGTCGTGAGCAATAAGATCAAGAGCCAGCAGGTCCTTCCAGCACAAGTGACATTAAATTAATTTATACAAGACAGCAGTCAAAACCCTTTTCTACCAGTGAAAGCTCAAAGCAATCCTGAGCCTTTAAGGAGCTTTCCTTCTGCTTTCTGTTCACTTCACAGGACTGCTTCAGACAGAAATGCTTCTAATATTTTGAAGGCACATTACACAAGAGGTATGATCTCCTTTAACATAAAAAGACCTATTTTGTTATAAGTATTTGCTTTTAACAGCTCTGTTCCTTTGTGCATTCCTTTCCCAGGTACAATACAGGTGCTTCAGGGCAACTCTAAAGACAATTTTCAACAGTGGCTTAGGAGCCTAACTACGGGTTTGCTAAACAACATAGCTAAGCAGACAGACAGATACCTGTTAGAATCAAGTTACATCTGTAACTAAACTCATATAATAAACTCTCCCAGGCAGCTTATTTACAATTTGAGGGGAAAATATACCTTTGAAAATTGTTTTCTGAAGGTATTCTGGCTCATATTTCTCTGTTCATGATTAGGCTTTGCAGTATTAATTCCCGTTTGTTTTTTTTTTAAAGTTAGGGAGATATCTAGGCTCAGGTTTCTAGAAGCACATAGGCGTGAATAGCTGCAGACGTGTGCATTGGTACCTCAAGCTTGCTGAAACTCCTACCTATGACTTGCAGCTCTCTATTTATCATTTACCCTTTGCTACTGTTGAAAGGGGCAATAAACACTTTGGAAAAGCTGCTCCTAAGTGGCAAGGTTACTTCAGACGGTTTGAGGTTCTTAATTCCCTTAGAAATGCTCCACATTTTTCACCTCAGGTCTACAGAAGTGTTTGTGTATCACCTAAAACCACAAAGCCTGATTTTGATTAGGCTGCGGGTACCACTGCTAGGTTATTGTTTTAAGATAGCATCGTGGAAAAACTTCAGTTATAACTTAATTAATTCAAACATTATCGTTACTTTTGAATGGAAGCATTTCATCCAAGCAAAGGATCACCCCTGAATGACTGTATTTGTAGTGCAGAACCACCACGGCTCTAGGGTTCAGCTGAGGTCTGCATTCAAAGTGATTGCATTAACACTTATGTTATACTGCTGCCTACAGGTCCATATTTAAAATTAGGGTGTTATGCTAACTTATGTTTAAACAAGGCTCCTGTTCCAAAGCTTAGGAAACAAGCAAGATAAGGAAGGTATGGGAGAAGCTGAACCCATTTTAACTTTCCATGGTTATGTTTGTGTATGTAATTGAATGCATTTCTTCCACTGCCCTGAAGCCACCACAGAGGGGGTGGTTTCGTAGCAGAGCTACATTTGGGAATGCAGTTCAAAAGGAAGACAGGGATTATGGTAGTGCCTGTATTAGAGGTGCTGTGGAGGAAAGCACAGGGATACCTGGAATGGCAGCCCTCAACATGACAGACAGGCAGGTATCTGATGATCTCTCCTGTGGTGTTTGTTGCAAAATGTGATTTCCCCTCATGGAAACTGCATATTTTTTAAAGCAAATGTATATGTATTTTGAGGTTGGACACAGAATGTAAGGTCTGTTTTTTCCTAATTTGTAGTTTAAAGATCCCTTACAAGTAGCCTATAAATCTCAAGAGCTTGTCATGTTGCATCTCACTACTATATTGAAATAAAGAATGACACGTGCCACAAGTTTAACCAAAATAGAAACATCATTCTTGCAGAGGCTAGAGTGGGGAAAGGTAGTTTTCCTTTCCAGTCCATGTGTATAGTTCTTCGGGTAACCAACTTAAATTGCTACACACATATTTTGAATTTAAAAGTATTTTCTGAATACAGGAAGAAGAAATTTCAACTCAGTGCCTGTAGGGGAGCCAGGCACTTCTGCAAGCACTTCCTCTTCTCCCTACAGAGCTGATTGATCTTGGCAACTCAGGATGCTGGTGGTTTCAGCTAAAGCTAACAGCAGCTGAAATTATTTTCCTCCATGTTCTATAAACTACGCTATTTTTGCAAAAGAAGACTCCTTTATTTGAACAACTAGCAAACTGATATTTCCTAAGATCATGTAAATTAATAGAAATGTTAGCATTTAGCACTCAAAATCCTCTGCATCCTGGAGCTGGATAAGGTATTAGTCATCTGTAATTAAAGTTGTCTGATGCCAGGCAGTCCCCGGTGACTGCCACGATACCATTTCCTATGTAATTGTTCATCAATTTGTTGCAATATATCATCAGGATTACTGAATTATTAGTTATAATTACAACTTCAGAGTCAATAGCAGTGTCACAGCAAGGGTAAGTAAACACTAGAAAATTATGAGGGATGGAAATACCTTTTTAACAGCTACATTGTATTAGCAGTACAGAGACCACCCACTGTAACAGCTAGGCACAATGATAAATTCCTCCTTGGAGAAGGTGGAGTTGGATCTTTTTGCCTTAATGTTCTGCATTCATCTCAGTGACATCCCCTATAAGCTCCTCTGATTCCTGCCCACCAGCTGTGAGGCATGCATGTGAGGTAGTTTAAACTAAAGGCTAAACCCCGTACAGTATGCCAGACTAAGTTTTACAGTTACCAGAGTCAAACCATTTGCACAGACCATCCCCAGGGATGCATCTCCCAAAGACCTGCAGGTCATTTTCCTATGGCTCTTTGGTCACCCCAAGTCCCATTTTCACAAATGGTCTGGGGGATCAGGAGCCCACAGTCTGTCAGACAGGTGACAGCTCTCCATTCTCCAAAGGCCACCTCTCCAAGCACTATTTACTTATGATTCCTGATGTGGTTGATGGGTTATGACCTCTTGGAAAATTTGCTCCTTGTGTATTTCTGAGAATGGCAACACAAAGTCCTCTATGGAAGAAGTGTGGTGGAAGTGTCTACTGCTTTTCAAAGAAGAACATAGTATTTGCTGTTACTATTTTGACCTACAGGAAAAAAAAAAAAGAATTATTTTCCTGTGGGTCAAGTCCAGGACTTCCAGGAAATCCATAGGAAAAGTATCTCTGATAAGACATTACAAGTTTTAGTCTAAGTTCAAGGTGTGTTGGGAAATGGACTGAGAGTTCAGTGTGTGGAAACATGACCTGTAAAGTTCAGCATATACTGCAAGAACCAAAACCTAATTAGGGGAGTTGGTCAGGCTTTCAACTTACCTACCTAATCTCCAACCACAGCCTCAAAGGTTGAAAATGTGACTCCATCTTTTAAACCAAGAAACAGGTCATTAAAATTCAGGCTGTACAACTAACATTGCACTCATTTAACAAAACAAGAGTTCAAAACATAAGGAGTTTAACTCCACATCAGAGACATTTCTGGAAACCGCAGACTTAACGAACTATCTTCCCTCCATTGGTTTCAAATGAAACAGGCACAGAGGCTTTCTTTGGCACAGCCTAACCCTGCTCAGCCAGGTGTGGGTTTCAATTTAGTTACCCTTGTGCAGGAATTTGAAGACAAACATTTGTAAACTTCTTTTTTGGTTTGTTTGTTTGTGTTTAAAAAATGTACCCACAGTGGTCGCCTTGCTGAAACCAGCCCGGACGGCTGGAACAGCAATGCAGAGCCAACCAGCCGAGTCACAGCCCTGGCTGTGTGTGAGCTTGTGGTCTGCTCTCACAGCCTCACTCAGTGGAAAAAAAAGAAGTCTGTGGAAGCTCAAGCTACAGTGAGATGACAGGTGACTTCTGGGGAAAAAAACCCTACAGCTGTTGCCCTACGCCCATCTCTGGAAACCTGGCACAAGTCATTTGTGGGAGAGAAGGTGTCGAGCAGAGCTGGCTGGGTGAGAGTGGAATAAGTCCATTCCAAAACTGTGCAGGTTTTCCAATTTTTTCATATGAAATGAAAACAATTTTTTCATATGAAATGAAAACAAAAACTTTTAAAATGGAAGGGTGTGGAATTGTGTTGAAACATCTATTTCTGAGTTAGAGAGATCGAGTTTTCAGATCAGACATAACTAGAGACCTCAACTTGGGATACAGAAAACTCCCCATTCATCAACACCAGCACCTCTGCAATACGTTTTGGCATCCAAGAAGCAGCATATTTTAGTTAAATACATTTCATCAAACGTGTTCTGACGAATTCCAATCTTGAAATGTCATTGTGCCACCCGTTTGTGGAAAGACCAGTATTTTAAAAAAACCTCATAAAAATAAAGGACTGGAAAAGAAGCTGAGGTAGAGTCAGTCACTCAAAAGACATTTGTCAGCAAAATTAAATATAAGTTCAGGCATATTCTGTTTCATCACATACTGTTCCTTTTAGGGGTGAGGCACTTAAGTAATTTCTCTATTTTGGAATGAGACTGCAAGACAAACAGTTTATCTTCAGTTTGGCAAAAGAAAGTTACATTAATGTCTATCAAGATGAAAGTGGCGCAAACCAGAATATTTTACAGATTAAACAGTGACTCTGTTCTTCAGCTATGTGTAAACTATTCATCTCAAAGGATGCAATCAAATGTCACAGTCTCAATATGAGTTCCCAGTAATCTGGAAAACAGAAACCCATGTACTTTATATATGTACACATACATACGCACACACATATGTATAGTACCTACATATAAATATATATATAAAATATCATATTTAATATTTATTTAATATTTAATAAATACAATATTTGCATGTACACACACACACACACAGATGCAAACCACATCTGGAGATCCATTAAAATATTTCTCCTACCTCCTCAATAACCACAGTTACAGTAATCCCTAGAAGGAACAGAGTAGGGCTAAGGTCAGCCGTCTCTGATCACCCGTGTTTGTACAAAGTGATTTTATGTTTCATTTGCATCACTGATTGATATCAAGTTAGAATTTTGGCTCAAAAGAATTTTTATGGAAGAAAAAAATGTTTGGAAGGTTGAAGGATTTTCCCAAAGGAAGGTTCAGGGAATAAATGAGAGCTTATTTATCTTTTTCAAGACTTCTGCAAGCTGGAAAACAGGGAAAAAATTCCCAACCTCACTCCTCACACCACTGCATTATCACAAGAGAGTCTGTATTGTATTTTTTCTGCTGAAATTAAAATATTTTTTTTTAAAAAAAGAGGGAAAACATAATGTGTAAAAGTCAGTCTGCTCTTCTGTGAAAATATTATTATTTTTTCATTTTAAGAGTTCTACCATCTTTTCACCAAGATGATTCCAAACATGATGTACATTTTCCATCAACTTTGAAAGAGTTTTTAAGAAATACCTTCGTTTCCATGAGAATTCATAGTTTGGGTTTTTTATTTATTTTTTTCCCAAAATACTTTTATTGAAACAAATTTCAGCCTATTCCAGCTTGCATTTTTGGATTCTTTCAAAATTCAAATTCAACTTCAAAGCAAGCCATCTCCACAACCATTACTTTTGTAGGATTTTGATCAAAGCCATGGAAATTCCTGGTTCCACCCCACAATAATGAACCAGCCCAGGTTTCATTTGAAATCCAGCTCTGAGGAGCTGACTTACCTATCTGGTTTGCAAGAATCCTGCTGTCTTCACCTGACCCGAGAGCATCTCTGCATAGCAAAGCTCTCCTCCAACTGGAATGCATCCATGCAGCACAGTCCCCATTCCCTCAATGTGGGGGGGCACCAAAGTTTGGCTGTCAACCTCCTGTTTACCAACCTTCTCCAAGTTCAGAAAGCTCCTTCTTTCTGCATCCTGGAGATCAAGGTTTTTTTTTTTTTTTTTTTTTAGCAATTCACTAGATAGCTGTGTTTGCCTAAAGAGACCCTCCCACTGCTCTTTTATCCTCTGAAGGCAGGCCAATTTTCAACTACAGCCTGATGGTTGCCTGGGTTAACCTCTGCCTTGTTTCATGAGGCTTAGAAACCCCAATACACCTTTCAAATGGCGTGTCTGATCACACTGCTCTGGCAGATAAGCAGAAAATTAGAATGAGCTTCTCCAGGTAAGCGCCAGCATGAAGGTACCATCATCTTCCAGGGGGAATGCCTGGCAGGCAGGCATGCAGGCAGGCAGGTTTGGAGACCAGTTCTGGTGGGGACACAGAAAAGGCAGCTGTGTAACAGCACAGTAACAACACTCTTTCGATGTTTCTGCCAGGCAAGGTTGTGGTGCTTCCTTCTACAGGGAATTCGGGACAAATATCTTGACTTTTAAGCACTTTCAACCCTTAAATGTTATACGTAAGACATTTAGGTGGCTGTTAAAGATGAAGTTATCCTTGCCTTGTTCTAGAGAGCTTATATTCAAGTATTTTAGATTTGAATCTTCATGTTTCAATTCAAGGCCTTTCCTGTAAATTTTCCTACTATTATTAGGATTTTTTCCATCATGCTGGTAGCCTCTTCCTCCTCTCTCACCAGCTGTGACTTCATGCCACAGTCCTGTGCAATAACACAGACAAAAACCATGGGTTATTCCACCTTGGTCTCTAGTTTCTATTCTTTATGTTTGCTCAGGTCCAAATGCAAACTTCACTGCATGGAAAAATTTGGGTCTTGCTGTTTGTCCAGACTGCTGTCACCAACTAAACTGTCCCTTGTGTGAGGGGTGACATCCAGAACAGCCATCTGAGCTTTCCAAACTGACTCTGGGGATCTAATTACTCCTCTGGACCCCTGGCTTTCCTGAGGCACAAGCTGCCTTTTCTAAATCAGGATGGGTTCTAAATAAGTACAATTGAAAGAAAAAAAGGAAAAACCCAAACTCAAAAAATACAAAACAGAAAAAGCCCCAACAACTTTCACCTTGGCGTTTTAAGTGATTTTTTTTAACTACAAAAACACAGGAGTTCAGAATTCACCACCAAATCTCCACTCTTTAGGTCTCCATTTTCTTTAGTGCCTTTCACAGCTTTCCCCAAAACCCTAACCAGGCATTTAACCATCTCCTGCTAAGGTTGATGGGATTTTGGCAGATCCATGCCCCTGCAGCACGCAGGAACTCAGCTCCTCTCCACTGACAGCAACTCAGCTGCTCAGATTCATTCCACAGTGTGGCCTGCAAAAGAAATTGTTTCAAGGTGTACAAAGCATTTGCTGCCTGCTGCTGTTGGCAGGGTAAAACAGCCATGGTGCTGTTGCCAGGGGAAGGAAGAAATAAAATCCCCTCAGGAAAGAAAAGAACACACAGGTAGAGAAGGGGGAGTGGGGTGGGAGGTGTGGGGTCCCCCCTGGGACCAGCCCTCATTTGGAAATAAGATGAGCTTGCTGTAGGCACAGGGTTTGGCCAAGCTTGCTGATCCTCCAGGGTGCACCCGAGCATCCCTGTGTGCGGATGACTGCCACACTCTGAGAACTGTTCCTTGCCCCTCTGAGCCTTTGGTGTGAGGCCTCCTTGTGAAGGCTTTCTAAAAGCAATGACTCTTACTCTACTTCCTGGCAACTTGTTGTCTAATGGCACATCAAGGAAGGCACCCCAAATCCTTCACTGTCTGGGAACACGAGTGACTGCATAGAAGCACAGCCCTTCTGCAAATACCTGAGTGGCTGGGGAAAAGTCTTCCCTGGACCTGCCCCTTATTCCCAACCCAAAACACACTGAAGTGCTTTCTCACCCACACTGATTTACTGATACCCCTTTATGGCACAAGAAACTGGACTACAGACCATGAGGCAACAATTTTAAAATCTATAAACCCCCTTCTTATCCTCACACAGCCAAATCTGCCTGGAGTGTGATGAAACAGCTTTGAAAGGGAGAGAAGCTGCACAGGGGCAGAAAGCTCAGAGCTGGAGAGCAAAAGCCATGGGAAAGGTCTGGAGTATTATAGTCCTTCCCTTGATCTCAAGTCTTAAATCTTCTCTTGTACCTATGGTTTCCCCAGAATATTTTTCTCCTGCTAATGCAGCAAGTATACACATGCGCATTACTCATGCTCACATTATTGTAGCAGGAATCAAATGAGAATCTGAATTTAAGAGTTTTAAACGTTAATGCAAAAAAAATGGCCAGATAAACGATCTTATTTTTCTTCATTCATTTTAGGGTCATGCATATATGGAACTTCCTCTTCTGCAACTTCTTTCACAGTCTCCCACAGAGCCCTCCTGCAGATAATCCCAGCAGTAACAAAACAATGCTGTCCTTGCTGAATGACAGCACCAATTCTTGTCACTCTGCTGAGTGGGTGCCTAAAACAGGCACTTCGTCTCTCAATTCATTATTTTCTCATCACTCTCTGAAAAAACATTACACCTTCCAAAGAATGAGATTGAGTATCAAAAAGGGATATTCTCTAACAGAAGATTTTACAATTGACTTCAGTATACCATAGATTAAAAATATAGTTTTTCTTACTTATCTTATTGAATAGACTTTTTCAAACTATTTCAGTAGATTCTTTGCCCCACAGTAAGTGTTAGTTCCAAACCACAGTTTTATGCAACAAAGCTCACTAAAAGACAGAAAAAATTACATTAAGGTTACAGCTGGTTTACACGCTAGACATATTTTCCAACTAAATTCTCTTTGATCTGATAATGCACTGCTTCATTTTGAAGCAAGTTCTACTACTACTACTACTCAAAAAGTGTTGTCCAATGTCACACAGAGACTGTATTTTTCAAATATTAATTCACAGCATTCATTTTAAGGACATGTTTATAGAGGTTGAAAGGAAGTTCAGATAAAGTTGTTGCATTGTGGCAATATATGAAATGAATTGTTTTAATAGGAAAGAAGTTTAAGATAATCTCTCGGCCCTGTTTCCTTTACTGGTTAAACCCCTTTGGTCACGTCTGTGAGAGCAGTGCTGGTCACTTTTGTTTATTTTTCTTTAACTGAAAATTTTTAACCCTGAATGTAAAGTTAAGGAGAAAAATTTAGTCCAAGGGGCTTCATGCTATGCCAGTGTGAGTTCTTTTCCAGTTGCAGATGCCTCAGGAAGCAAGTGAAGTGATAATTTTTGCCTTTCTCCCTGAATTTCTGTGTTCCATTTGTTGCACCTTCCATCTGCAAAGAGAAGATTGGCATTGCCATGTGCCAGTTCCAGAGACACCTAAAAGGAGGATCTATGTGTAGCCAACCAGAAAAACCGTAAAGCTAATGGAAACAGGACAGGCCTGACAAGAAGAGAGGAACTCCTCAGAGGAGCTGTCAGGCAGAAAACTAGAAGTGAGGAAATGATACAGGAACAGCACAAGTACAACACTACCTTCTCAAACCACAACATAAAGCTCAAGATTTTGGTGGTGAAGTCAGAGCAGAGGTCTGAAATCCAAAGATTTCAACCAAGATTTCTGTGGTCTCTCTCTTATGCGATAAGAAGAGAGTTCCCATTCCTGGATGACTGCCAAAGTTGTCCTTCTCCATCGGTTTCTTTGTTTTCCCAGCAGAGAGGGCTAGACAATTGGATATATAGTTCCTTATGATTTTTTTTCAAATACCAGAAGTTAAAAATATGAGGCAGACTAGCCAGACAACAAGTTTCTACTGATCCCTTATCTGACAGACCAGAAACCAGGGACTGTTTCCAGTCATGTCACCAATGTTTTCTGGATTTTACCTCCTCAGGTCCAGGACAGAGGCTTGGATCTAAGGTCCCCATTTCCCCCAAAAGTGCTCCACATGGCTGAGGAGTCTGAGAGTGCAGAGCTGCATCTGGGGTCTGAAGGTTGCTAAATCAGCAGACTTGGAGCTCACCCAGGTGCCTGTTTTGTGCAGACATGTCACCAATATGCCCTACATCCACCACTACAGAAAGGCTCTGGCAACGTGCACGTCTGTCCTTCCTCTCATCATGTGCCATGGGTCATCCTCAGGTCCGTGAGAGAACCCTACAGAGGCTGAAGACTTCCACGAGGCATTTGGACCATGCAGGGACAAAACCTCTCCCCAGAGACTGTTTCTTATCTCAGACACTGCAAAAACATTGTTAGCTCAGCTACAGGTAGTCAAACCTGACTGGAAGGCTTTCTGCCAATTTGCTTGTACCTGGCAGCCTCTGCCAGACCACTCACAATGACACCCGTCACCACAAAGTGTACAAGCCATAATGCACAATGCACTTGAGCAATAACAGAGGTGTTACAACACGGATTTAGTTATGTCCCTCACACTCTCAAGGAACCCTTGCAGACGTCAATGGGCTCTTAAAGATTTACAGTAATACTAAGGAACAAACAAAAAACCCACAGCTTCATTTCCCAGTATCAAAGGGAGAATTTGCCGATAGCACAGCAGCAAGCCACACTTACTGTGAGCAAACAAGCTCACAGTGCCTGTCACTGACTTTTGTTGAGGTACCTAACTTTGATCTTTGATAAATGAAAATGTTGGCAGGTAGCTTTTTTTTATGCTGTTTCTGGAAATCCTGCACATTTGAAAGTTTGGTGAGCTGGCCTGACTAGTACATTCATGAATGCTGACATTTAGTTCACAGTTACTGCTGAGGTATGACCTGAGCTATTTTTCTCAAGACCACAGTCACGTCCAGTTCTGCAACTGAATTGATTTTAACGTAAGTCAAACTATTTTTGTGTTCAGATATGACAGAGAACTGTATATATACCTTTGTCCAACAAAAGGGCAGTTCACGTCTCCAAAGCTGAGAGGGAATGTTCCATGGTGTCTGTATTCAAAGCATCTAAGAGCAAAAGCAGATACTTCAGTTGTGTTAGCCTGCACATAAAGGCAGCTGCCAGGGATGTACACTATCACTGCTGCACTGGTTCATTCATTAGAACCTTCCCAGCTCATTTCTGAAAGTGCTGCAGAAACAAAGCAAAGCAGATGTGCCAGGGGACACTTTTGCAAGGGTACAGCATATACGACTTCCTTGTTTTAATTATCTAAGTGGTAGGTGGGTGGAGCACCTTCATAATTTGCTTTTCCCTTTTATTACTGAAATAAAATATCTGAAATATCTGAGGACACTGGGAGAGAGGTCGCTGTTACTGCATTCCTTCGCAGGCAGCATGGCTTTTTCAGGGACACCTGTCCACATGAAACTCTGTAAACGCTTTTTAACAGGTCCCCAGGTAGCAGAAAGAACACAGCTGCTAAAGAGCATTAATAGCAGGACAGCTGCTTGGCTGACAGACTTGGAACCAGCATGGTGCATGTGCTGGGGCCGTAAACAGGAATGAATTTTCCTAAAAGCTTTATAAGTAAAAATGTTTATTTTTGGAATATTAGCAAAATAAAAGGAGTTACGATGTTCCTTTAATTTTAAGTCAAAACATAATGACATGCAGCTTTTAAGAAGGTTTATTTTATAGCAAAATCTCAAATTGAAACAAGGTGGCTTTGAAACAGCTTCAGAAATACCATAGATTTCTTCCTAGATGTATATATAAACCATGCTTGGGCATTTATTTTTTGTCTTTAATGTGTTGTAAAATTGATCATGAAATTCTGCTTTCCACAAAGCATGCATCAGGAACTGGAGACCTTCTGTCTCCCAAGCCAGTCACTGTCAGGGAATGCTCGGTGTGTGGTGTGAGAAGGTACAGCAAGGTATCTGGAACGTGTTATTCATACGCCAAAAAGATGAAATAAAGATCTTGTTTCAAGAACAGGTGATGAAGACTCCTGACTCCCAGCCTTTCCCCCAGCCACAGCCTTTCTCTCTGAGTCAGAGCCGTCCAGTGCCAACAAAGTGCCCTCTTGTGACAACCTCAGTGCAGGCTCAGAGATAGGATTTTGAACCCAGATGAACACCAGCATCAGACTAGTTGCAAACAACTTAAATTCTTTTTGGAGTGTTGGTAAAGCAAGACATCCTCTTTGGGAAGTTCACCTGAGGACAGCAGAACACAAACAGCTTGCTATTCCCCCCACAGCACTTGCAGTGCAGCACACCAGCCTGGATGATGAGCAGTACTTGCCTTGCCCTCTTGAAATGCCATTCCTACCTTTTTAGAAATGACAGAGACATTCTAAAATCCATCTAGACTTTGTCATGTTTCTCAAAGGCTCTCAAAGGCATTTTCCACTGTACATACTTCACCAACATCTCATCAAGGGATGAAAACCCTGGGTCTATCACTTGTACATAGCTCTTCACAGCTCCTCCTCTTCAGTCTGAAGCTACGCTTGGTTTAAAGTTATTAATTGCCTTTTTCACAGCTGGCACCAGCAGCCTTGCATGTTGACTCAAAGTGTGATGTGATAATTAGGCAGGGTGAGGAATCTTTGTTAAATTTCATTCTTTGGCACTAATCTGCCTTTGATCTTCACTGCTCTTCTTTCCAGAAAGTAACAGCATTCCAGCAGAAGCCAAGGGTGGGCCTTTCATCAACCTGGGGGGAAAAGCTTTGTCCTGTGCCCCACGGCACTCTGCACTCAGTCTTAAATATCCCGTTTGGATGGCTGCTGTGTGCTTGCTGGAGCGCCTGTGAGGTGCCTACAGACAGAAAAGCACGTACGGTGCATCCTCCACCAAAGCACAGATCACATCAGCAAATTAAAAGAGAAGCAGGAATGAAGTTCAGCAAAGAAATAAACAAGTAAGCAGGCTTTTATTAATGCCATTTCTCCATTAACTTGGTTGAAATTTTGTATTTTACTCTGTAGGTTAGGAAGGCCATGGCACAATAAATGTAAAACCCTGTAAATCAAATGTCCACTTCTCTCTTGGACTCCAAAGCTGTCCATACTCCAGTCATGCAGTTAACTTCAGCATTCTCTTGATTTTTACTGGCCAATTACAAACCACTTAACAGATGGTGTAGAAATAGTTATATAAACTCAGGAATAAATCCTAGAGCATTTATACATTTATGAATGAATCACTTTCCCAAATGTTCATTCTTGGGCTTTTATCACTTATAATTTCTTTGAGATCTGGCCTTTCTACTTGTCACAGCCTATTCCTCTCCAGACCTGGGGTGGCATGAAATGCAGGGAGACAGTGGGCACATCTGAATCTCATTAATCTTGTCCCTGCCATATTGTTAACAACACTGGGCTTTTAGCAACACATCAGTGCAAGTCAAAGAAAAACATCTGCCACAGAAAACATAATTGGTAGGACTTTTACAAGATGCATAGAGCAAATAAATGAGAGAAGACTGTGTAGCAATTAATTTTTCCAACCCAGGAGGGATATGATTGCCTGTTACACTGTGATGTGTGTTGAACTATGTCCCAAGAGCTGTTTGGGTACTAGAAATTAGGTATGGGGAGGACACCTGCAACACAGGTATGTAACTATGCACATGGCAATGAAGTTAATGTCACAGTGGTTGCATGTGAAGAAATGAACTCTGTCATGTGTCATACATAAAAAGTTACTCTTTAAAGATGCTTTCCCCAAGCCATTGTCCTCATAGTCCCTTGGTCTTCCAAACTGGGGAAGCTGAATACTAACTGCCTGCTAGCAGGTTCTGCTTGCTGCCGCAGCTCTTTTAATGGTGGGAAGAGCTTGTGCACATCATCTTCAGTTTCTTCTGGGCAAATGTGCGAAAATTCCAGTAGGAGATTTCATGTGACTGCTGGGAGGCTGATGCTGGTGCAGGAGCAGATATCTGGCTGCTCCATCTCTTATCTGATGGCTAGCATGTTGCTGCTCTTACCCCAGAGAGAGTTCAAAAGAGTAGATCCCTTTAGGGGTGTTAGACCTCCCTTTCACACACAATGGGCTGAGCCACAGTGCTTTTTTGCCCTCTTATGCCAGTCTGCTTTCCCCCTCTTCCACATTGCACTCCTGGCTGCAGCTGGCCCTATCCAAAATTCAGAAGCTGGGATGCAAAGCAGCAGCTCACAGGTTGTTGTTAAACAGCAGCAGCAACAGAAGTACAGAAGAGGTGGAAAGAGGTGAAGTAAGTCCCTTTCTCCTCCTCAGCGCCTAAGGTTTATGCAGGATACATGATTTACAGGACAGGTTATTTTGTGGATTGGGTCAAAGAGGTAACTTGGCCCCAAGATGCAACAAAGATGACACAGGGATGGGTCACATTAACACTGGGCTGTCCAGGGCTGTAACAAGTCAGTCCTTCCTGTTCTGCTGTGCCTTAAGCTTCTGCAGTAAGTTTTAAAGGATGCTTCTAACAGACGGTGTGCCCCTGGGAGTGAGACTGGACTAGGTAAGATCCAGCAGCACTCTAGGATGATCTCTGTTTCCCAACAAAGTTCATTTGAATACATTTTCCTGAAGTGTGGCTCCATTTAAACAGAGACACTATACATCCCAGCTAACTGCACGTATTCCTGGCTCACCACTATGGGGGTTTTTATGACATCTCCAAGCTACTTCTGCTCCACAGGTGCTGCCAATGGTTGGACCAATTTCCATGCCTTCAGTGAATGGCACTTAAATCATTCCCTCTCATATTGGAGCTTTTGTCTTTGTGCTTTTAGTTTCCCAGGAGGGTCTCTTCAAGTTTCTGTCAAACTCCTGTTACAGGCAGCCAGATAGAACCAGACATAGCAGAAAGGGCTCATCTGTTCCGTCTTCTAATTTAAGCACCTAATGTTCACTGGACTTTGAGTGCTAGACACATGAAAGAGAGAAGACAATTCACTGGTAGGAAAATGGCCACCAGAGGCTCCACTGGGACTGAGCCTCTCTGAGATTATTCAGAACTGGAAAAGGTATAAAAACTTCTTTGGATCTGAGCAGGAAATAAAGTAATCAGAATCTCTTCTTGTTTCTGACAGCACTGGGTTCTGAAGCAGCTGGTAGATTTTTAGACTGCAATTAATCCAGACAGCAAGAAGTGAGATCACATAGCAAAAATATGAAGCTGGCTATACTCCAGTGGAAAAATGAGATGTGAGAGATGGCATTTCTTGAACAGAGAATACAAGTAGAAGGAAAAACAGAAGCCTGTCTGCAACTGAACCCAGTTTGTGGGTGTCCTGTGGCAGAACACTGGAGAACACACAAACAGACCTTGAAAACTCGCTCAGATTTACCCAAAGAAGAGAACCCAGTGGACCTACCTGAGAAAATTAATAGATGACAAAAGAGTGGGAGCAAAAGGCAGCAAGGCTGTTTAAGTTGGAACCCAGCAAGTGATGGTCCCTGTGACTTGACACACCCTGCCAGCTAGTGCTTCCCATGAACCTGCCCAACAACTCCGGGCATATGCAGCACTTCCTATGACAGGATTTCCTCAAGCTGCACTTGGGTTAATTTCAGGACACAAGAATTACATCAGAACATGCAAGGGTTTAGATTGCCTGGATCTACAATAGGCACTAAGTTCAACAGAGATGGCATTTTTTGACTATGGGAAAACCAGTAGAAGAACATGATTTGAGCCTGGAGGAAACTTTGGGGAAAAGAAGAGGGGTGCTAGATTGACAATAACAAGCAGGATTCTGTTTTTGGGGGGAATGCTTCAGTTGAGTTCTGCCTCTGACAGACAGAGGAGACATAAAAGTATGGCTCAGAATAATGAAATATACATTGAGAAATTTGTTGCTCGTTGATCTGATGGAGCAGGGAAAGTATAAAATTTGAAGCACTAGAAGACTTAAACACATCCCAGAACTGCTTATATATCAGAAACCATAACACTTAAATTGTTCCAGGAAGTTATTAGTTCAAGTTCTGACAGAAAAATACAGTCACAGCTGACAACTGATGGCTTGAGACATCAGGAACTCTAGCAGTGAAAGAAGGCTGCTGCAATTTTAAGCCATGGATTGAAAATATTTGATATCTTTAACTGATAGGAGCCTTATGAACTTCAAATTGACTGTAAATTCTTTACCATCTTTGCCAGACACACATTTTGAAAAAAGCACAACTACATTTATTTTTTTCCAGCAACCAAACATATGATCTGCAAGGCAAATTTAAGTGAGGCTGATAGTGGAGGCATATGCATTTCAGCCTTCAAGGAAAGTCTGGGGTAACAAACTAAATTTAGTGGGAGCCAATCTAACTTTAAAAGCCTTGTCTACCTGAAATATGGACCATGAAATATGTTCTTGCTGGAACAACTGCTGTGGATCTGACCCCATGGACAGGGTGTAACAGCCTGTGGGTTGTGTTACAGCTATAGGGTTGCTGGGGTTTTAAGTGCTGTTACTCCATTGAAAAGAAATCATGGGACTGAGAGCTGTGCCTTAAAGGCTTAAGCTGCTCAGGCAGAGACTCCAGGTCTGGGCTGGGACTCTGAAGCTGTCATCAGCATTAGGCTCAGCCAGTTGAAAATGCATATGAGAGAAAGTTCTTTTATAAATGCCCTCAGAGCCCATAGTCTGACAGCCAAGGCCCAGTGATGAGATGCTGCTGCAGTTCACGATGTCACCACTGACATACAGCTTGTCCTCGAGCAAGCGCCCCCACCTTTGCTGTGCTTCTGGAAAACACAAAATTCAATGAGCTCCACAGAGATGCCACATCAAGCCACTGGCAGCTGTCAATGACACTGATTTTTCTGAGTGTGAAGTCCACTAAATGTGGCTGACTACAGTAAATTTTGGAACAGGCTTTGAATAAAACCAGTATTACTACTGACTTTGTAGTGAAACTAAAGTTTTTTAAGCAGTGCTCTAATGTGTCACTATTCTAAACTGATAAACTTGCAAAGAAGCCACTTGGCAATTTCTTCGTACTACTTCCCCAATCAGAAAACAACAATTAAAAAAAAACTAAATCAGTTATTGGTTTGGTTTTTTTTTTTTTTTTTTTTTTTTTTTTGTTTTTAGGAAACAGTCACTTTAGATAAATTTCACAATGTAGAAAATATTAACAAAAATGCTTCCAGAGCAACAAAATACTTTTTTTTTTTTTTGCTTTTTAAAAAAGTGGCATGGTAATTTCAGTTAAAAATTACTTTTGTTTGAAAAGTCTTCATAGATACCTGGTAGTTATAGTAGAAAGGTAAGTCCACAGCCCAAAGGAAAAATTTCCAACTAATTGCAATTGGGATGAAAGCTATGGTTTCAAAACCAAACTGGGGGACAGGAAAGCAGTTCCTGGTCCCGTACTAGCCATGGTAACATTAAGCAAGCTGCTGCACAAGAACAGAACCACACCTTTTTAACTCTTAACGTGCTGTGGTCAGAAAAAGCAGGAATATTCATGCTGGTAAACTGAAGACATGCTGAACATCCACGGAATGGCACAGATAAGTGATTGCTTATTCTCATGAAGTTAAAGAATGTACTAGTGAGGTAAAGAAAAAGAAGGAAAAGAGAAAATTTAGAAACTGTGAACCCATAACTGCTTTCTGAATTGATTCCTTTTTTTAAGAGTTTGAATGGGACAAAGGAAGGAAAGTTACATACTGCTGTGGGTAACAAAGCCAGCAGGAAATATGGTTAGCAGTCAAAAGAACATACACGATAACATCCAAGTTCACACGCAAGAACAAAATTTATCTCCTCTTCCCACCACTGTCAGAAAAATAGAGGGTCCAATAAAGAGTGCCTGCATTACCAAAGAGCTCATATAGGAAGGGTTTAGGAAAAGTAACACAGCACATCAAAATCTGAAGGAGCAAAGGCAGACTTGTACCATGATTCAAGAGAAGAAAGTGAACTTGAGATGAAAAAGAGATCTGCCTCATGTCAGTCAAATAGAGAGAGGTACAAGCCTCAGCATTAAAATCCATGTTTCAGACACCTTCACTGATCTACAGGCTCTACTCAGCAGTTATAAAGGCAGAGGCTGGGCTCTATGTGTGGTGTCTGAGGACAGCACATCTGTATGTAAGTACAGGCAGTCTCCGAGTCCTGATTTCACCACGAGGATGCTCTCCAGAGTCTCCTTTCTCAGGCACTTCTGTGCTTCCAAATTGTGGTGTACTTTTACTGAGAACTGACTTTAGATGAGCTGTGTATTCTCAATACATGGAAAATACAGTGCAGATGCAGGTTCCAAAGAGCCTTGAAGTTAAAAAATACTTAGGGGCAGGGATCTGTTTTGGAGCTGTGTATATTGAAGAAAGATGAGCCATAGCTTGCAAAGGAGGTGCCTGCTTGAGTCTTCATTCATGTCATAGATTTTATGAAAACCCCATTACTCTTTAAAAAAAAAATCTAATTATTGTCTTTCTATTGTGTCAGTTACTGTAGTATTGGAATTAGGCTTCAGTCCTCTTCTCTTTTAAAATTTTTATCTCTGCACTCCCTGGCTTTATCTGGATGGAGAAATGCTGAAATAGAATGAAAAATTACTTCTCTTGAAATGTTTCCAACCCAGCTAAAAGATGTCTGTATGAGAAATCTTTCAAGAAAATCTGTCCTCATCTTATTTCCAGCTGGGCTGCATCCAGTTCCAAAAGTACTTGCTGATGGTGGGAGAAAAGTATCTGGGTATGGACAGTTATGTTATTTGAGCCTCTGAATTTTGGATTGGGAATACAAACAACTCTAGAAACTCCAGCAAGATTAGTTAAGGACAATAACAGAAGGGAGAGGTGAATTGAGACAGCTTTCTCTCCTGAGGAAAGGGCATCCAGCCTCTTCAGTCCTGCTCTTACTGCCCTTACCACTTCACAGGTGCTTCTCCTGCACTTCCCAGCTTTGCTTTTCCCTCATCTCTGCTCTTCTCAAAGGCAGCAGCTCATAAACCACTACCAGCTTTCTAAGTGTTTCATACAGCTTTTTGTTTTCGTCATGTTTTGGAAGTGAAATCTGTTATTGCCAGCACAGAGCTACTCTATGCCCTTGAAAATGCCTCCTAAATCTCTCCTCTGCCATCACACCTGGAAAAAACTTGGGGAGAGGCTCCCAGAGCGCTGCTCACAGCCCCACATACAAAAACCATCAGTGTAGATGTGCTGTTTTCCCATGTTCCCTCATCTCTTGGTAAGTGCTTATTTGGCAAGCTCTGTTTTCTTTCTCTGTTTATACAACACTGAGGTTCTTATCTGTGGCTAAGTCTCCTTGATCCTATCATCACACAAATAACAACAGGTAATGATTTAAAAAATAAAGCCAAGCAAAACCATAAAGCTTAGTTGCTTGAATTGCTTTCACACAGTGCTGAAAAGTCATTATTTGATAGTACCAGAAGTGACAGAATATTGTTAATATTTTTTCACATTGCTGTGCTGTTCCAGGGTTTTTTTTCAACAATCACTGTCAGTTCTAATTCTCCAAACTGGCAAAAAATTTGGGTGGAAATCCTGTCTCCACTGTAGTCAAGTGACGGATTTCCATTGGCCTCAATGGGCCTGGAATTCACCCGGTCACAACCTAGAGAAAGAATATTTGTAGTAGCAAACCAAATAAATATATCCGTGTTTTTCTGTGAAAAATCAATTTGAGACCCCTTTTTCCTGGCAAGAGTTGTGCATAGCGATATAATATGAGATACAGCAGTACTTGGAACAGGAAATGACTGTGGACACATTGTCAGGGCAGTGCTGTGCTATGCCAATGGCTGAAGCAGAGAAAACTCATAAGAATATGTTAAAATACTCCAGGAAATAAAATAAAACAAAATAAAAAGCAAACCCAGAAATAAAATAGAGTTCACAATGAAAATACCAGAGCTGAAATTTCTGCGAGCTTGAGAGGAAACAAAGAGATGGAAAACTACATTGAAAGAAAAATAGTACTACATGGGAGTTGCCAGGTGTTGCTCTTTGCAAAGGAAAGAAAGCATCTCAATAGAGAAGAAGAACTCAAGAATTAGAGTAGCAACACAGCAGAGTACCTGAGGGAACAACAACCCAACAAAATATCTTAATATAGAAATTGGGTTCAGGATGTAACAGCTTTGTTAGACATCCAAAGGGTGATTTTCCTATTCTATGGAATTAATATCAACTGAAGCATATGTGTGTGTACTCAACAGATCACATGAAACAGAAAAGGACTCTTTCATGGATTATTAATTACGTGTTTGTTGTCTAAACATTGGCAACTAACCCTGAAAGGTAGGAGGCCTATGCCAGAAATATGAGAAGCAGAACATCACTGTGAATCAAAGAACATAAAAGATGTTCTCTCCATCAGATATCAACGACATTTTCAGGTATTTAAAAACCGTGTTTGAAGAAACAGTTACTCACAGTGTTAAGTCAGAGCACTATACAGCAGTCCGTGAAGTGAGAAACATCCCAGAAACATGAAATATTTGTGTACAAAACCAGTGACTTAGTGCCTGAGTGTGACTAGAGGCACTCTGCTTGTGTACATGTGACAGACATACCATTTCAGGATTTTATGGGAAGTAACTGACTGCACTTTCTTTCCTGCTCACTGATAATTCAATCAAAACATTTCTGTCACCCTTTTCCTCTTTATTTATTTGCTTGTTGTTTGATTGTTTGTTTTAATTAGAAGATTAATAAACTTTTCTCACTGAAAATGCTAAATTTTGCAGGACTTCTAAGACCATACAGACAAAAATATTTCAAGTGAAAAATTTTATAATTACTTGTGAGAGAACTATTACTGTAACACCAGCTTTCAACAGAAATGTTGAATTCCCATGACAATTTAAAGTAACTATTGATGCATGAGACACATTTTTGTGACACAATCTACAGCAATGCATAGTTTATATCATATAATAGGGGATATATTTGTACAGCATAAGAACATCATCAGAATCAAGTGTTTCATCAGAAGTGTAACTGGCAAGGTTCCAAATTGCATTCAAACTGATGATCATTTATGTCATATCAGTCACATTCAGTTTGTGATATGCTCATTCACTGCAGTGCATGTTGCACAATCCTAAATGTTCCTCATTCCAATGGATTGTATAATGAGTTTTCATTTTTTTCATACTTCCTTATTTCTTCTGGATGAAGAAATAGTTTCTGTATATATGCTTCTAATGTTTAAGAAAATTTTTTGTGCATTTGATGGGTATTTGATATGAACACTCTAGCAGAGGGTTTTTGCTGGCGGAAGCTCAATCTCTGAGCACAGAGTCTGTGGACAGATGTGTGTTATCAGTGCACACAGACCAGATCTGCTGGGGAAGCAAGCAGTACTCATGTGCACTCCACTCTTACACAGCAGTCCACTTCAGCAGCCCAAAATGGACTTGAAGGGCAAATGGACATGCCATATATAAGGACAACATAGTTTCTAGCCCAACTGCAATCTTTTTATGGAAGTTTTGCTCCCTTTCTTAAGCTCTGGCTCATATAGCTGTGTCTTCATGGTTGTTCAAACTCCAGATTCAGGCTTCCTTGCTATCCAAAGACTGACTTCTATTTTCCCTAGCTTCTAAAATATATTTTGACATAGGAATATTTTTCTTCAAAATATTTCATAGAAATACAGAATGTTCATGAGACTGAGTGATTTCTGACTCTCAGATCCAGGACAACAGCTGGAATGCATATCCTGGCATGAGACCTTCGTTTTGTTTCCTTTCTTATGTGAACTCTCCCCTGCAGCTCTCCCTCACAGTCCCCAGCTCTACCAGTTGTACAACATGGGTAGACCTTATAACAGTCTACATATGTCACTTTCACCCAACAGATAAATGTGCATTGACTGTTGTACCCCAATTCTTTATATTTTAAATACTTCTAATTTTATCTTTGCAACTATTTTTCCTTTTTTTTCTCTCCTTAACCAGAACAAATGGAGGAAAAAATCCAATGCTGTCTTTTTTTTTTGATCTTAGGAAAAATAATTTTAATACTAAATAGAAGAACTAAATAGGAGCTTGCCATTTTTCTCCTTCCTTGCAGTCCTTTTTATCTTCACACCACAATTTTCCTTGATTCAGACCGTTGTTATATATCACAAACTTAGCTGACATCCTGGCAGCAACAAGGGTTGTGAAGAGGTACAACCAATGGCAGAGAACTGTGCTATTGCCTTTGTGATCCAGAGGCAGCTTTATTTGAAAATTGGGAGAGTTACTTTCTTTTAATTTATGAAAGGAAACAGGAGAAAGAATAAATGACACAAATAAAAATGCCACGTTGCTGCTGTGTATGTAGTCATATCATAAGGAAAAGCTCCTCTGGCAATGAACTTTCCAGGGTTACTTCACACCAGTAAAAGCAAGAGGATAACCTTAGGCAGCAAATTAATTTATTCTTATTAAATGCAGCCATTTCTCATTTCCTACATAAAAAACTAATGCTATACATTAGCTGTAGTGCTTGCAGAGGGAGGAGTACTTCCACTAAGAATTAGTACCAGAAATTTTGTAAACACATGCTCCCATCTTCTAGGCTTTTATTTCACAGCACATGGAATGGGTGGTTGCTTTATCATGTGAAGAGCAGAACCAAACTCTCACAGCAATGAGCTTGGTGATGACCACTGAGCAGGCAGCACCAGCACAGCTCTTGTTGAAATGAACACAGGCAGAACACCCATGAGGTGCAAGACCAAAGAAACAAAAGCAGAAGTGAGCTTAATTCCACAAAAATAAACCTCAGGATGTTGGTACACTCCAGGACTTTCTACACTTGCTGTAAAACTGGCAGAGGGCCTGAGGAAGCTGTTTGAGGAATAATGATGGATCTGTGTTAGAAATAGGGCATATGCCAAAATAGCTTTGTGGCAGCAAACAATGCACATTGTGCAAGTGTGTAAAGGCAGATGAGACTTTGCAGGTCTATAAAACACAACAAAGTAGTCCTCACTAATGGGTACAGAGATTAGAATCCAGATGTCTCACTGATGAGAGCCTGTGGTTCGATTGAAAGAAAGAGAAGTAGGAAAATATTTTATATTTGATGTACACAACATCATAGATATCAGCTACCAAAATTATTTATTTCAGTGAGCAGAACAGAGGAGGGAATCGTAAAAGAAATGTGAGCTAATGGGGAATAACTGCAGTAAAGAAACCCACAATCTAAAAAAACCTTGTAATTGCCTAATGTAAGAAGAGACACTGTTTGAAGCTGGTTTTATCTCTTTCTCTTATTCACTGAGTTATTTTACACTCAGAATATTTTATTTTCTTTCATTATTCCCTGGGGAGCAATAAAAGCATATTCCTGACAATTGAGATTTTGCAGGATAAACAGACAAGCAAAGCCATTTCCTTATGCAATCCTAATCACCCTTTCTATGGTGTTTTTCAGATACTGTTCATGAGAAACTGTATTTACAACAGAGAAAAAGTCTCAACTGATTAGTAAATAAAGACACTCTTAGTGTTACCAGTCCTTATTCTGAGATCTTTCTCAGCCCTGCATACACCACCAAAACTTCTATTATTATCATGCTATTTAATTAACATCCTGGCTATTTAAGTTTAAATATCAGTGAAAGAGAAGAGAGTTGCGATACACAGCAAAGCAGAATTCCCCCCACATGGTATCAGAGTAGGTCTAGCAAAGGCAGACCATTTATGAAGTCTTTGTAACAAATGTAAAATAAATCATCCTGAACTAACACATCATTCTTGAACTTAGCTCAAGGTGTGTGTTAAGAACATACCCAACAGTTTTCACTTAGAGCCTCTGCAGATTCAAAAATCGTGAGTCATTTTCAACAGTGACCATGCTCTGATTGCATGCAAAGAATACAACAACGTAATAGGCTACTACATTAATCTGTAACATAGAAGGTAATGGAAAAAAAATTGAGGACTGCTGACCAAACAGTGTTCTGAGAACATTTTTTGATATCAGACACAATAATGATAGGCAGGCTAGCAATATATGACGAAAAGATAGTCAATGTCTTAGAAGCACCAATATTTTATTAAGCTGTAGATTAGATAACAGCTTGCTCTCAACTGGTTTGTTTGTCCCAGTAATGCCACCTACAAGCCATGGCAGAGGGAGCATGAAGACCTTGTGAAGGGCTTGGCTACTCAAATATTCTATTGCTCCACTCCAAGCAGTACTTTTCCCGGTCCTCTTTTTTTTTTATTATTGATACAAACATAACATAGCAACATTGCTATGATTGTGCTTTTGAAGGAGTTTGAAGTACTTTGCACAGCTTTGTTTTTTTGGTTTTTTTTTTTTTTTGGTGGAATACCTTTGAGTTTAGGAGAGAGGATTACTTGGAAAGCATCCCAGTTTCTATTCAGACTCAAGGCAATTTCTTACCTGTAGAATGCTGAGGAGATAAAAAAGATAAAAGAGAGTAAAAGTAGAAGGAGAAATAAAATAAGATCTCTTATTGAATATGTTGAATGGGAATCCTCTAACTAGCACAAATCTCTGCCTAAGCCCTAATTCCAACTGTTATTATCTTTCATAGGCACAATAGAAATTCACCTCATCCACAGACATGAAGACAGAACAAATGCTCATTTTCTAAATAAGAGGGGGGAGAAAGCAACCCAGACCCCTCATTTTCCTCCTCATCCTACAGACTACAGAGCTACAAATGTCCCTGTGTCATCCTGTCAATACTGATGTCAGTGTGTACACAAACACATCTGTCTTCTTTATTTATTCAGTCATCAAAATTCCAAGTCTGCAAGCTAGTCATAATTATGCCTTCCAAAGAGGCAGGCACCTGCCATTTACTTTACCTTTTTCAATTACATCTAATTGAAGACTTGAGCTCAAATAGAGGAAGGGAGACAAGAGTTCTTCAAATTGTCTAAACACTCTCTGTTGAATAGAAAAAGAGAGGTTTCCTACTACGGCTCAAAAGAAGTCCTCCAACATGACTGGCATAATAAAGAACTGGAATATGAGATGCATTTCCTTCCTCTAAACACCCTACACCATGAGGATGTTTTTTACACAGGTGATGGCTCACAGCCAAAAGAGAAGCCCCCTCACCCCTATCCTCCTCTCCCACCCCCCACCACTGCTGAAGTTAAACCATTAGAGAATTTTTTTAAGTATAAGGACTTCACAACTTCCAGTAATTTGCTCCTTTCAAGAGCACCCAGATGATGGAGGACAGCATGTCAAAAATAAAAAAAAAACAAAATAAAACAAACCCAAAACAACAACAATAGCAAAAACCAAACAAGCAAACAGAAAAACCCAAACCAAAAAACCACCAGGAAAAAAGTCCCCACCAAGTCTGTATGTGATGATACAGAGGAGATGACAGATAGTATACTATCCTCTCCGAATACAGCTGTAAACTCCTTGGCAACAGTAACCTGATAGTCCCTGTGCTAGAGTAACCTTCTAGGAATTGAAGAAGCAGGGAAAAAAAAAAACCCCAGCTGGCTCCACTTATATAAGGGATGTAATTAAGCCTAAAAGAGAGGATGATTTCAGTCTGTGTGATCTGCATTAAGAATAGGTCCCTGAGAGCATTGTTGAGAAGGTACTTCTGGTACTTGTGTGTGTGTGTGTGTACATGTGTCTTGGGATTTTCCCTTTCCTCAGACAGTGATGCAGAAGTTTCCATCAAGAAGGAGTAGGAGGGTGTCATTTGGAGAGAAGACGGGAAGAGTCAAAGAAAGAAATCCTTCTATCACATGATGAAAAAGGTTGACCATGTTTGCTTGTCCCTCAAATTCATCGTCAAGAAACCACAGCTAACATATTGTTAGTAAATGAGACTACTTACGCTAAAACCAAAATAGCCAAGTGGAAAATCTCTCATATTTGTTAAAAGGGAACTGGTGGTAACTTGTGTAACAGGAAAAGCAGAATAGTTAAAAATATAACAAGTCATCATCAAGTTAGTGATACATCCACAAGGATGCCCCAGCATAATCCTTTAGTTCATTTATAATCAGAATTTTGAACCTATTTGTAATCTGAACATTATCTGAACATATTAGTACCTCAGAAATTCCTAGCCCTATTACTACCTTCTTAAGCACAGAGTGAACTTGTAGTGATCATACATTAAATTTTAAGAAAACGGATAATGAGAGACATTTAGCCATTGAGAACTCTGTACATAAAAATCTAAGCTAGATAAAGGAAATATAAATGCTGTAATGGAGTTGTCCTGGCTGTCAGAAAGCCTAAAGGGAGTTAATGCTGTTGAGTAAAAGCAAGGAAGAACTCAGCTATTTTTCATTTTTTGTATCATCTGCAGGATAAAACGAACAACTCTATCAAGGGAAGAAGAATGGAAGATTCCCTTCTTCTGCCTTTCCACCCAGTTTTTGCTTTCTACAGAGAAATGTAAGCTGCTGTAGTCACCATTAAACATCATTTCAGACTTTCCTGAGCATTCCAAAATACCAGTCATCGATGGGTTTTGTGGAGAGTGCAATGTCATGGGCAGGAACCTCAGGGGCTAACACACTGCACTAACACCACCAGCAACTAGCTAAGCTGTGTACACCTGCTCCTTTAATCTCCTGCTTTGAGGGGCAAGAAACAGAAAAGAACAGTTAATTTGCTTTCGTAGCTAGATGCTTCAGTAGAAGAGATATCTGCCAGGCCACAAGAGCATAATAAAAAAAGAAGACATACTCTGTGGCTTGTAAGTGTATACTTTTAATTTTACTGTGTAGCCTCTTTTTGTAATATATAAAGAGGATGAGAAGAACTTGATTTGTAAGTATTACTTGAATAGCTCTCCTTACGTTCATCTCGAGTATTTCTTTTTGTAGCACTACACATTTCTTCTTGTTCTTGTTTATTTCTCCTAATACCTCCATCTTTCAATAGTATTACCAACCAGTTCCTGAGCAGATGACACTGTCTCTCAGACAAGGGGACTGATACCCAACTAATTATTTTCATATGTGGATACGTATTGGCAATGATGGAGGTTGCCAGATTTGATGATACAAAACATGCAAAGAATCATACTCAATTCTTTAGGATTACTTAAATGCTTTAAAGCAGGTGAAAGACCTGGTCTTGGTTTTTATAAATAAAATAGAAGCACAAATCCATTTGAGAGATCACTCTACTGGCCAAAAAAGCAATATTGGTGACCTTAGCAGAGTGACTTGAAAGATTCACTTGGCATATTGTCTTCCCTGCCTATTCATTCATTCAGTCATGACCCTGGGAAACTGAAGCATGATTTCAATAAATCCATGTCATGATTTGTGTGCAGGTGTAAGGGGATATATGCATGCAGTAAGCCTGCACTCTTTCCTTTACCTTGGTAGCATCACCCTCCCTTTCTGTTGCATTTTATCAGCCTGACATGAAGAATAAAGGCACTTCACTCTTTTTCACTGACATGAGCAAAAAGCCTCACTGTTTGGTAGCACAGGTTAACCATGTCCACGGTGATGATCAAATCCAGAGAGAAACTGAGAAACTGTACTCAAGGCTTTCTCTCTCCACCAAAGGTCTGAGCACTAATCCCGTTTAAGATGGGGGGGGCAGTGGCACAGGGAAGTAAAACTAAACCAAACCAAAGTGTGCTTAGGTAGATAGCAAGTGATGCAGGTGAGTAAACCAAGATGACGTGGCACATCACTGTTGCACTGACTGAGAAATACGAGATTGTTCTGACAGGTTCAGGGCTCTGCAGGTGTAATGTTACCACAACACTGAAAACAGATTTCAGACCTGTTATGCACAAATGTTATCCAGAGCTAATTCCTATGTTTACAATGAGAAACAGGGCAAGTAAATTATCTATTATGTTCATGTCCATTATTAGACCCTCTTTCATCCATGCAATCCAATATAGTGCCCAACAACACACATTGGAAAGCCAGAACTCTTTATACCTCTTGTATTAATACATTTAATACATTGCTACTTACTGCACCTTACCCTAAACTGGCATTCACTTCTTCACTATTCCTTTTATTTCGTGGTCACTGGTACTTCAATGTTAAAGCAGTTTCTCATTCACATGCTTCAAACAATTAGGATAATTAACAACATTTGTGGTTTGTCTCCTATATAACTTGGCTTTTGCAGTGCTTATTTTCAAGAAGGGAACCTTGTTCATTCTTTTTATACATATATGATCTACAGCTCAATTTTTTTTATTCTACATAGCACAATTAACAGAGCTTTTGTAAAAGCCTCAACAGCCTCACAGACCTGTGGGGTGAGAGTCTGTGGGTGAGAGTGCATTTAACACACTGCAAGCAGAATAAATAAAAGGTAGGCAGGGTAAACTGAACTTTATCCTCCAAAGCATATTTTTACTCTTAGAATGGGACAATCCCCTTTTATGCATCTGAAAAGGGGAAAGGAAAGCATGGAATGTTCCTCGGTGCAGAATGAGGCTGCTCCAGATCACGACGGGGACTCTTGCTGAGGGCTGCCCTCAGGAGAAACAGGGAGCCAGAGACACTTGCATCTCCTGGACAAGATAGCCTGGGTTCATAGGCAGCCTGAAGATGCCACTTCCCATCAAAAACAACACTGAGCTATTGAAACATCTAAAAAAAAGATGTGGCAGGACAAACACAGTGCAAGCTCCATGTGAGGCAGAGAACTGCTGTGATGATGGCAAGCTGCATTGTCCCCAAGCTCTGACAAGCAAACACCTGTCATATGGAGGTAGTTTAAGAAGTTACCTCACGTTGTTACATCCAAATGTACAGTGCTGCTTAGGAATATTAATGTGTTGGCTCTGTGCAGCATTGTACTATGTTGACATAACCTTAGTTTTTCCCTTACTAGATGTGTTCTCTCTTCCCTCTTTAACCTGTTTCATATTGCTTCAGATTTAATTTGCTTCCAGAGCATTTGTTTAAGGAGCTGAATGAAACGGGGTGGCACAAACTTTCCCAAGGCAGTATTGACACTCCAAGTGTGGTGAAATGGTGCAATATGCAAGAGAACAGGCTGCAGATATTCACTACAGCAAAAGGCAGGTTTGTTTTTTCTAGAAATGTTTCATTTGTTCTAGCAGGTGTGTCTGATACCTTTTGCATAAAGATAAACCCACACACATTCTTCATGCAAATAGTGACCCAAGAGTTGCTCTGAGTTGCTTCAAGTAGTAAGTGCGTGTAACAACCTGCACTTACACACACGTATGTTTTCAGAGCAAGTACAGTGCAAGGCAAACACAGCCCATTGTGCCAGGGCTGCTGGAACAGAGCTGCCATACACAGTCAGAATCAGCCAAAATTGTCAGAAAAGCTCTTCAGAGGTACTGGAAGAGTCATACATCTTATTTTTCTTCTCCTTTCTGCAGCCAGAAAATATTTTTCTCTCGTGTGTGCTATTTGAAATGCCTCCTATATCAACTGTTCCTGTCCCACAAAGGTTTGGGGAACAATGTATGGGAGCAAATGTGGAGGCTCACCTATCTGGACCTTACATGCTGTGACCACTGCACACGTGGGCACCTCCATGTGCTCCATTGACCTGCCTTGGAAACAGCCTTGGTCAGCAGAGAGTTTCTCTCACCCTATCTCACATCTTCTAGTTTTCTCTTTCCTTAAATATTCCAGGTGCTGTGCCACAAAGGTCAGCAGAGCACTTTTTATACCAGCTCTCACCATTAATTAGGTCAGATTATTACTAAGAGCTTCTTCTTTTCTTATTAGTGATTTAACTTCACAACTGAACCCAATCCTGATAAGTTGATGGACATTTTCTTAAGAGGAAAAATAAATGAGTGTTTGTCCAAATGGTTACTCTGGCAAACATGTTTGTGAGCTAGCTTGTTGAAAATTCTTTAATGCATGGTACTTGAAGGAAAGTGGAAAGGGAAGAAATTAAAAAAGAGGCATTTCAGTTTGTGACAATGTCCTAATGCACCTAAGTCAGCTTTTTCAACACAGAATTACCACTCTAGATGTATCTCTGATACACCAAAGTATTAAAGTATCTGAACTTTCTACCTCAAGCCAGGAGGTCAAATCAACACCCATGTTTGATGCAGAACCTTCACAACATCATTGAACTTAGAGATTGTGAATTACAGCAGATGAGACACAGACATTTGCTTGCATCTCTGTTTTACCTGCTCTTTAGTGTCTACAAACGCTGCTGGACAGTAAATAGTTTAGCTTCACCCATTTGATCATGCACTAAAATGAACTAAAGTGCTGACATCACTCACCTGAGTGTTAACTGGAGCTGTAACCACACAAGGGCCAAGATCCTGATATGCTTTCATGGCCCACCTCAGTGTTTTTAATGCTTTCAGGACAGTCAAACATACAGCTTTAAACAATGCAAGTCATCTACAGTGCAGTTTAAGTTCCCAGGTTTGCCTTTGCACGGGAACATGCAGGGAGTGCCCGGTCAGCAGAAATGTGTTTGCAGAGGCTGGCACCCCTGCTCGGAGACGCGGTGTCTGCGTGAGCACCCAGCCCAGCAGCAACAGCCCCAGTCCTCTCCACCTCTGCTCTGCCCCTGTGCTGCCAGGAGCCAGGGAGGATATGGGAAATGGGCTGCAAATAGAAGGTTCCCCTCCAGGACTGAGGTACGGTCCCTTGGGAGATTTACTTTGTTTTCAATGGGGTCAGGATTTCATTTGATAATGTATTTACCACTAAAACCTGCTAAACTGCACAGATATTTGATAATCAGATAATTGATGGTGTTTCATGAAGAGAGTTACTGTGAAACATTGGACTCCCACGACAAGTCAGTAAATATTTTATGCCCATTTGGGTACAGCTACAACATGCCATAGTAAGCAGGATGAGTAAACCAAAAAAATTTACATGGTTTGCCTGGGACAGATTCTGACCTCTGCATCCTCTAATCTTTCAAATGTGTGATGAATTTTATCTTTCCCTGTGTGCAGTTTCATTGATTTCATAGTATTCAATTTTAGTAAAAACACTAGAATTTGTCTCAGTATGACTAAGAAAATTAGCTAATAATTCTCATCAAGCTTATCTCTTTGGCATTTTAGCTTGAGTTCCTACTAATAAAGAACTATTTGAGATTTTAACAGAAATGTAAATGTTGAAGTTTCACAGGTCATTGAGTTTTATAATATTGAGTCATTGGGCTATTATACATTGATCAAGCAAATAGCAAATGGTGTGACTTGCCAAAGAGCATTACTCAAATATTGACCAGGAATTGATGACAGTCGGCTACTCTCCAAGGACTACAAAAGTTAACAGGAAATTTCTACCTGAGGCAACTGCAAGCTTCTGCCTTAAGACAGGCAGGTTTTTTTGGTTCCTTTTTGTTTCCATCTTTTTAATCTCCTCTGCTACATCCAAACACTCTTATCATAAACACAAATGTACTTGGAGTAAATGCTTTCATTTATGAATTTTTTTTTAGTTTATCTCTCTGTCATCTCTTATTTCCAACAATCTGTAGTGATTTATTTAATTAATCACATCTATTCTTCTTCATCTATTTAAATACTACTTTATAATGATGATATACATTTTTATTTAATTATATATATGTTTGCTTCCACCTATGAAGAGTGGAATATATGCAAGGACAGGTAGCCTGGGAGGAATATGTTGTCCAGGATCATGTAAGGATCTAAATCTCTTACAAATCTCAAGCTCTTACAAAATTAAATTTGGTCAGGGATATTAAGGTCAACAAGAAAAGCTTCTATAGGTACATAAAAGGAAGATTTGGGAAAATGTGGTACTTCTCTAGAGGGAAACAGAAGACCTGGTTACCCAGGATATGGAGATGACCTTAGTCTTGACCAGCAAGTGATCCAGTCACATTGCCCGAATTGAAGAACCCAAAGGCAGGGACAGAGAAAATGAAAACCTGTCCACCTTAGAAAGTCAGATTTGAGGGCATCTAATAAACCTTAAGGCGTACAAGTCCATGGGACTTGTGACAAGATACATCCACGGTTCTTGAAGGAATGGGCCAAGGAAGTGGCTAAGCCACTACCCATCCTATCTGAGATGTCATGGCAGTCCAGTGAAGTTCCCACCCACTGGAAAAGGGGAAACATTGTCATCATTTCTCAAAAGAGGAAAATAAAAGACCCAAGGAACCACAGGCTGGTCAGTCTCACCTCTGGGCCTGGAAAGATTATGGAGAAAATCTGCCTGGAAACTATGTTAAGGCACAAGGAAAATGAGGAGATAGTTGGTGACAGCCAGCTTTGCTAAGAGCACATCAAGCCTGACAAATTTGGTGGCCCTCTAAGATGGGATTACAGTGCTGGTGGATAAGGGAAGAGCGACTGACATCATCTCCCTGGACTTGCTCAAAGCATTTGACACTGTCCCACATGACTGCCTTGTCTCTAAACTGGAGAGACATGGACAAGAAACTGGCTCAAGGAGTTGTTTTCAAAGGCTCCCTGGTCCCAGCAGAGACCTGTGACAACCAGAGTTCCTTGGTGTTGGTACTGGGACTGGTGCTGTTTAACCTCTGTCAGTGACACAGACAGTGGGATCAAGGGCACCCTCGGCAGGCTTGCCAATCTTGCCAAGCTCTGTGGTGCAGTACCTAAAGGAGACCTACAGGAGAGATGGAGAGGGACTTTTCACAGGGCTTGTACTGATGGGACAAGAGGTAATAGCTTTAAACTGGAAGAGGGTGGGTTTAGATTCGATAATAGGGTGGTGAGGGTGGTGAGACACCAGAATAGGTTGCCCACAAAAACTGTGGATGCCCTTCCCTGGCATGTTCGAGGCCAGGCGTGATGGGAATTTGAGTGGCCTGTTCTAGTGCAAGGTGCTCCTGTCTGTTGCAGGAAAGTTGAAACTAGATCCAGTTAGGGTCCCTCCCAACCCAACCCATTATATTACATTAAAAGCCAGGTATGCCAGTATATGCAGTGTACTGCTCTGTTGTAAAATGTGATTTGTGTACGGTACAATGCATCTTATTTTGAACAAGGAACGCTGAAGTACAAGCTTCTAGCATGGTTTTATTTGATTTTACTTCTCCAGAGTCACAAGCCTGATCCCAAAGACAATGTTTCAGCTCAGAAAGGAGAAACTGCTGTTGAGACCCTGTCTTAAATCCTACCTTTTCCTAGGACACAGGACACCCTGCAGAAGTTTCAAAACCTGGTGCTTAAGTAAGAATCTGATGCAGTTGGGGGTAGGAGCACACTCTGTTTTTCAAAATACACAGATAGAGAAGGTTCCTCCTGGTTTGTCCACCTGGCTCAGAACCAGTGACCTCACCCATCTCCACAGAGGAATGGGCTTCATACTCGTCCTCACCATAAAAGAATTTTAATTAATTCCCTGAAAAGCCCATAAAGCAGTTTGGGAACAATGTTCTTTCCTATGAAAGCTATTCCACACTACTTGGAACAATCAGATACTGTCTTGGCCAGAGAGAGTGCTCTTGGACATTGAGCTGGATAGAAGAAACCAGCATGTCAGTCCCTGTTCTGCCTATTTCACACTTTTGTGCTGTATGTTTAATAAAACAGGAACTGACATCAAAGTATCTTCTCTCCCACGTGACTTGTTAACATGAGATCATAGAATCACATTCAATCTCCTTCTTTATTTTAATTTCCTTCATTTTTAATCTAATAGATGTTTAACTAGTCCATAAAAAACTGCCCAATTCCAGCAGAAGAGCTGTGAGGATGAGGAGACACTGCAACAGGTAAGCCAGAGAAGAAGTGTGGATGCCCCATCTCTGGAAGTGTTCCAAGGTGAGTTAGATGGGGCTTTGAGCAGCTTCCAATATCACAGAACGAGACACAGTGTCCAAGTTCCCTGTGGCAGAGGAAGAACCTGAGCCCAAGCAGTCACGTTCGTACCATGGGTCCCTGTAGGGAACACGTGCCTGCTAAGTGACCTTCCCACACAATGCTGCTTGCAGACTGTGGCCAGCTAGGCATTTGGAGAGCAAGCTGCTGGATCAGGGCCTCCCCGCCAGGAGATGAAGAGAGCAGCTCATTCATTCATGAGCACACAAGGTGTTTAAGCACAAGACAAGAACCAATTTGCTGGTTAGTCTGGCTGTGCTGGAGGCCCTTGGCCAAAGCCAGGTCTTCAGCACAGACCAGCAATCAAACTAAGCCTCTGGACTTCCCATTACACTAAAAGAGGGCAGCCTGGCCACACTGGAATCTGCCCTGCTGCTCTTCCCAGCTGCTGCCACACCATCAGGTAAACAAAAGGAGAACCTCCGGAGCCAGCTACACCAACATACCTCAAGAAATGTTCAGTCACCACCAAGCACACAGAGTCACAGAGCAACTGCAAATAAATACCTGTCAACACCTGAGCTGTGAATATTGCATTGCTATCCTTTGTGTGAAATGCCAAAAGCTTTCCTTTGTATTTTTAGAGACTTGCACTCACATAATTCTTTCCCAGCCTTCCTTAGAGTTCTAAGCCACCATCTAGAAGGGGTTATATTCTGCTCCTGGTTTGAGAAAAGAAGTGTCTCTGGAATAGCTTTTGCAGTTTTCTGCCAGCAGAGGATACCCAGGACCAAAGCTTCCCACAGCCTTGAATGCAGATCCTGCTTTGAGGCTACAAGTACTCACTTCTGCTGTCTTTGAACCAGGAGCACACAAGATCTGATGCCTCACTTCAGTCATCCCTATAATTTGGGGAAAATACATAAAGCTACTTTTGAAACTACAACATTTTCATTTAGGTTTGCAATGTTTTCCAGCAGTGGAAATTTTGCACTGTCAGTCTTTGAGGTTTTAAGAACTACTGCACCTTGCCAAGAACATTTCTCATGACACAGGCTCATGATGGATAGATCAATAGATTCTTGAATCCTCATATCCTTTTCAAATTACTACCCGAGATATCTACCTGAGTAGGCCATCTTATCTGATAACTTAAACAAGCAACCTGTCTACACTTTAATTGTTATTGAGGATTAATGTTGTTTATAAAATGAAATCAATACAATCTCTATTGCTTATTAACTGAAACATTCTAGGCTCTGGTCTGTTTGCTTTGCTTTTCAATTAGTTTCTATTATTTTCCCTATTGGCTTTTAACAAATAGCTGTAGAAATAAACTTAATGGTTGTGAAACTGTTATCAGAGTCAACAAAGTCCCTTAATGGAAAGTCTTGTATATTTAAATGTAAAAAAGAATCCACTGTTTAATCATTTGACAGTATGAGATAAGTTTATTACTATACATCTGTTCTGTGCTGGGCCTTGGTTTTTTTTTAGCAAAGCAATTAAGAGTTCTTAAGGGTTCTCTAAAGTTCAGATGTCAGAACTGTTACATTGGTCACTACATTTAAGATGAACAAACTCCACAGTCTAATAGCTTTTGTCAAAAAATTGCAAAACTGAGAATGGGCAGAAAACTATAGGATTACTAGAAACAAAAAAATACCATCCATTTACACTGCAAAAGTATTCTCAACACTATGCAACAATTAAGTATCTGAAACATCTTATAGGCACTCCTCACACTTCCTCTGTGATCCCAACATGCAAGTGGACTGCTGCAGTTGCCAGGGTTTGTTCCTCTCCCTCAGAATGGAAGAAGAACAAGAAGTGTTGAAGGATGATTTCTCAACTCTAGATGAGTCTAAAGTAGGATCCAGAAGGTAAGCAGGTGAGTGTGAAGGGGGGATGGACAGAGTAGGCTTGAGGGTACTGAGGGACAATGATGTAGGTGACAAGTCTCAATATACAGCGTGACAGTAGCACATCCCATTCCAACTAGCATCAAGATGATAAAAATCTGTTTTTTCAGTCATAACATTTTGCTCTTTGAATGAAGAAAACTTTTCTTCCACATTACTCACCATGTAGGTGAAAGTAGTGGGTTTGCTGATGGACTTTTCAAGCAGAAACTCTCAGTCTATGGGAATAGAGTTCCACCATGCTCACTGAAAGTTGTACCTTTATGGATCTTTCCAGCACTGCAGTTTTACACATCACTGCTCATAGCCAGAGACACCTGCAGCCCACACGCTCTTGGCACACAGTTTGTGGGCTCTCAGCAGTTTAGCTGGACGTGGCCATGAAGCAAGCTAAGTTACAGGAGAGTGTTACATAACGAAGTGACGAGTTCACACAGGCCAGCAGCTTTGCCTGCTGCTGCTCAAACCACAGGCACCAAAAACAAGTGGCACATTTCCTGCACTGCTCTGCAAAATGATTCTGATTTGGCAGCATCACCTCTACTTTGTGTTCAATGACATAAGCAGAGAGCTGGTAAAAATGCAAGACAGGGTTGAATCAAGCTCAGGAAACACAGAAACTTTAGGATGCAAATGTTTAATCCCCAGCACAGACTACCATTTTGCTCCTGGGAGCGTACTCAGAACTACACAAAAGTAAAGACTTCTAAAATCTGTTACAAGCAGTGTGTAAGTTATCCAGAGCAACCTATCTCAGGAAATGTTCTGTACTCCCCTGACTTCAAATAATTCTGCTTGCAATCACCAGTACTGTTCCTAGCCTTCACACAGCACAGATGCATTCCAGGGTAGGGCGAGGCAAATGGTTATGAAGCTTACTCAGGTGTCATTTATTTCATGAAAGTTTGCTGGTTATTATAATCAAATGTCAATTGTCTGTAATTGTGGCATGCAATGGAAAATCCCTACTTAGGACATGTTCTGCCACTTGCTGGTGAAGTACACCAACCCTCAACAATGAAGCAATACTGAAAAAATAGTTTTGACATGTAAGCAGGTCTAGGAGTATAATTAACACATATTTATTTTGATTTTTTTTCTTATGGTTTTGCTGTAAGGAAACCGTCCTGTATTTTAAAATAAAGGTTCCATGCAGAATTAAAGAATTCTTCCTATTCGGTTCATTTAATAATCTAATTACTAATTAATACAACTTTCTGCTTTAATAGCCACTGTTTTGACTTATCTTCACAAACATAGATGAATCTTGCAGGGATCTTGCAACACACAAATGTATCAGTGGCTTGTAAGGGTCAGAGCATAAAGTGTAACATGAGCTCACCCCAGATGCTGTTAGAAGATGTTCCCTGATAGGGAGCTTGCATTCAGAGCTTCAAAATTAAGTAATAACTACTTTCAAGGGGATTCTACTTGAGAACAGAGGAGAAAAATCTGGCATCAGAACTGTGACTGATCATTGACACTGGGCTGCAAGGGGCAGGAAAGATGACTCAGTATTTTAATTCTTTTTTCTTTCCTTTTAAATGAAGTAAATTAATGGATTTTACACACACGTACTAACCATATTATTCTGAGGAGTTACAAAAGCATGGAAGTAGCTCAATAATGCTACAATTGACAAAGCAAGATCTTAAAGAAAACTTGAAAAAATTTCCAGTTGCAAACTTTTTTTCACATTAGAGGCTGTAGAAAATAAAAACATAATGACAGTCTGCATTTTGAAACCGAGGATGAAGAATTTAATATCAGAATCTAACCTCTGGGTCAGCTTGCACATAGATGCAGTAGACTTGCCATCACTTGCAGATTAAAGTTGAGGCTGATTTACTTTCTGAAAAGATGGTACAGTTCAAACAGTCACGCTGGGCTTGATGAAGACATCACATCATGTGGTTTTATGGGTTGTTCTATGCATATGGAAAAATATTATCTCTATCTACCCTTAAAATCTTGGAATCTTGTGGAAAGAAAAGAAATTAATAGTATCTCAGCAGTCAAGTAATCAGGGTAGATTATGAGAAGATGTACTTGAAAAATTAAGAGGGGAGAGGAAAGGGAGGAATTTCCGCAAAGATTACATTAGCATGCCAAGTTGGTCTAATATTCCTCGTTAGTGTTTGTATTTTCTGTGCACTGTATTTTTTTGTAGCTGGCCTACTGTAGGTGAAAATACACACAAAGAAAATGTGCAAAGCTTCCTTGAGCCTGTGCCTGAAGAGTTCTTCCAATTCTGAAATTATCTGTACTGATTTTAACTGGCATACATATGAAAAACACCCAGATTTTATGCAGCTTTTTTAGAAAAGCTAAATTAGGATGAGTTGTAGCAGTTATTTGTAGCAGTGATCACAACAGCACATTTAAACACATGCACTGTCACTTCCTGTAATGAGAAGTGACATGAATACAAGACCCAGTGGAACTTCTAATTTTTTTCCAACCACTGATTGTATATATCACACATACATACAATGAAGAACAGAAATTATGGAACAAACCTAATTAAAGGTTTACTGGGAATAAACTCTAAAGAAAGTGTATATGTGTATGCACCACTATAAAAATATAATTACACATGCTGGTCATTTTGAGAAACCACATAATTTGCAAAATTATTTAATTCTGGGTATTCAGATCATTAGCAAAAGAGGACTTCTTATTGTGTTTATTGGCATAATAATGCACTTTTTTATACTTGCTTGTAGAACTCTACAACAATAGTACAAACATTATTCCAGGGATTAATTATTCTGAGGATTAATGTTTTCACAGCTTGAACTAACATGATTTTAGCTAATGCATTACAGTTCTGTTTACCGTCTGCATCTATTCACTTCTGTGGACTCCTGTGACTACATTTTAAACAACCCTGACCTTAGCTAAATTACTTGGTTAAGGCTGATTTAGGGGTACAATTTTATTATTATTAATATGCACGCCTGTAGGAAAATTGGAGAAATGCTCTGCAAAACCAGCATTTTATTTAGTAGACAGAAGAACAAAGTACTATGGTTTTGGCACAAATATGCAACTCTTCACTCATAGGATGGAGAATAATTGGTTAGCAGCTCTTCAAAAAAAGGATTGCAGAGTTATAAACTGCAAGGTGAACTTGAAATTATAGTGCTGGACCTGTGAGCAAGATTAAACATGGTCTGAAATTTTCAGAGAAGACATTTCAAGAAAGCGTCTTATAATGATATACTTCATACATGGAGCACAAAAGTGGTTGAAGTTCAGCACCTAACTGGCAAACCTGCAAACTATTTTCAGAGAGCATTAAGGGCAGTGGTTAAGAGTTACTGCAAATATAAAGGAATAAAATAATATGAGAACTCAACAGAATATACCCCCAAGTAAAGTGAGAGACAGTAAATGACCTTAGATGCAAGGTATACTACCAAACTTACAGGCAAAATATATTTTGCTACAAAATGGGCAGAGTTACGTATTGGCTTGCACAGAACCATAAAGATCAGATCCCTGCTGATGTCCTTGCAAGGCAGACACCTTCATCTTTTGCATTCTTGGCAAACAAAAAGAGCTCACTACAGTCACACAACCTGCACAGGAGAAGCTAAGAGCACAGCAGCTTCAGGATAACACAGAGCAGAAAGTATTGTTCAGATGTCTAGAGAAGATGCAAATATGTATTTTATGGGCTTATTCTCTTGAATGGTAGGTGTCTCTATGCTTAAAATAAGTAATGTATTCGAACTGATTTTTTTATATAGCATGGGTAGTTGTATTTGATGTATTTTTTATGTAAAAAGGACTAGACAAAATTTAGAAAAGGATCATTTGGCCCATGTTTAGACTGAAAACCCAAGCACCACATTCTCTCTCTGGATCCAAGCTTGGCCAAAATCTCCTCAGGATTGTTTTATTTGGTTTGATTTCCATCCCACTCTCCTAAAGAAAAGCAAGTAAAATGGGATATCTCAACACACTCACAAACACCAAGTCCAGTTGCAGTAAGTCAGCATCTACCCCTCTGAAAATATCAGAAATGCCTGCTAATAGTGAACCAAAAAGTTTCGTAAAATGCTAGTATGCATAATTGAAAACGCTACTGAATGCTTGGCGAAACACTGGCCATTTATCACAAAAAGCTATAAATAGAAGGAATATTGAAGAAAAAAACAACTAAACCTACCCAGAAGGCCTCTTTAAATGCCTAATTTTTATCTTTATTTATTTGAAACAGTAGGATACAAGAGATACCTTACAAAGCTAATTTAACTTCACCATGGGTCACACACCCAGCTGAAGGGGTATTTTTTTACCTCCCAGATCACTTCTCATGAATATTACTTTGCAATAACAACTCTGGAAATGACCTAGGAGCCAAAGAACCCTGCAGCAAGAATGGAAAGAGTAATATCCTCTCCCAGCAGACCCAAGGATCCTTTGGTGAGATGCCAGTTCTCTGGTGGAAAGTACCCACATTTTTCTGGATTGGCCTGCATCTCCAACCCCTTTTCTCTTCCTACCCTCTGGCTCAGCAAACCACTTTCTCCCCAGTCCTCCCTCCACAATACCACCTGTGCCAACACAACTTCAGAGCCTCCTGGGGGAGTGTTTTGGCGCTGCTCTCGGAGGCTCGGTGCTGAGCCATGGGGAAAGTAGCTCAGGAGTGACTTTTTGGGGAGTGACTGCTATGCTCAGCACTACCAGGGCACCTTGAGCTCTGCACTGAAGGGGAAAATTGTCTTCTGGGTGGGAACAGTGAAGAGTTGGTACCCTGCTCCCAACCCTCAAGCTCTGTGGTGGCTGACCATTCAAGGCCATCCTTGATGGACCAGATGGTGAGGGACCCATTCAGGTGTTCGGTTTCACCATTAAAAAAGCCCTGAACAAAACAATGTGACTTTTTCCTCACAGCACACTCCTGCATGCCCTCCTGAATGCTGCTGAGGACATGGCAGGACTGGATCCTAAGAGAGTGAATGCAATTTATGACCTAGTAGAGAGAATAATCAGTGTATTGCATGTGTTGTTGGCACTAGCCTGGAAAGAACATGAAATAGAGAAGACTCACTGAACAAGATAGTGAGAGCACTGGAAGCTATGGAAGACTGAAAGAAAAATGACAAGCACCAACAGTAATAGCGAGCTTGAAGTGAGAGAGGAGAAAAAACTACATGTGCATGCATGATGTGCTGTGGCTCAGAGAAAAAAATCCAGCACAGTTTTATGGTGTGCACACTGAAATAGTACTGCTCAGAACAGACACAAAATAGTATGGGCAAAAGGAACCTGATTGTAGCATTTATCTTGGAAATTGCTGCCTTGTGGACAAATAGGGAGAAGTTAAAAGAAGCCAAAGTTCTATGGATTTGCCTGACACACAAATTAAAAAGACTAAATCCAAAGTCTAATGCTTGGACCTGCCTAGCTGCAAATACAATCAAAATTCATATGATGTGTGCTTGCCACTCTGATTTCACTGAGATTTATTGTATCATTGAGGTCAAATGTACATTGCTGTGCTGTACAAGGGCAGGGCCTGAGACACCAAAAAAGACATGGAAGTTTCCTGAAGAATACATATGAAATCTTTACTGTGACTTAAGAAATTGTTTCCACCCCCTGGATTTCTTTCCCAATGCCTCCAGCTAAATTAAAAGCAGAAAGCAGACAATTTTTCAGCAGCTCTTTCAGCACATTATAATTAGACCTCATTTCATCATCTTAAACATCCTTTAGTCAAATAAATGCTGATTTGAACTGCACCATCAACAACTGCAATGAACTGATGTTATATGGAATCCTCATGCACTTTGGTTCAAGCCAAAGCTGTGTATATTGCCATGAGCAGGGCCAGGGCTGTGACCACAGGGTCCAGACTGTCACCCCAGTGCCTGCTGTGTCCGCTGGCTGGGTCACCGCAATGCCCACAAGTTGTTGCTATTAATGTTTGCACACACACTTCTGTACTGAGTAAGTCCCACATAAGTCTCTTGAGTGATGATAATTAATTATGGTAACTCCTGCTTAACTCTTAACTTTTTTTTATACTCTCTAATAGCTGACAATAGTAAGCTATTAAATGTACATTATTTCCAAGTTGCTGACACAGTATGCAATCTAGAAATACCAAGATCAGAGCTAAAATCATTCCCCAACTATTAAGTCCCTGCATATTGTATGCTTTTAGAATAAACTTGGACAGACAAACCCTTGCTGTCATTGTGTAGAGAATTGCTATTGCAGTGAGGAACACGTTGGTGCAATTGCTAGCTTGAGAGACTATTTATGTCTAACTCGATCTCGTAAAGGATTTCTACAACAAACTCCTCCTGAAGTTATGTGAACCTTGGAAGTTCACATAAAGAACTCCTGCAGGATCTTCCATCTTTTAAATACCTCTACCATAGTCTGTGTCTATGTTGGAAACAAAACAAAACCATATGAGAGGAGACAGCAAGGAAAAAAAGTGAAAGGTGGAATTTGATGGCCCCTACAGACCTGTAAGTCTGACTGTTGTTGTATGTAAACACATGAAAGCAGATAGAAAATAGCATAGAAAATACAGCTTGGGTTGATTAAAATGGGGCCATGACTTTTAATCTTTCTCTCAGAACTGATTTTCTTGGAAATGTGGCAGATTTATGTCATGTCCTGTAAGACATCTGATATAGTGGCATATAGGAGTTCACTGTTTTAAACTAGGGAAGATGTGGATTAGCAGAATTATAAGGCAGGTAAGGAGATACAGGGGATATAGGAGTATCCAATGCTGAAAGGGAGTATTGAGAGAAATAAATAACACAGGAAGCTGGAGAGGCTGTAAGAGCCTTGATAACTAGAATAAAATTAGTGAGAATAGTATTTAGTGGTTCAAAGCAGAAGAATCTCCACTTGGCAGAGTATTTCTGCAGAAAGGAGATTTAGTTGAGTCTGCACCTACACTGGAATGCAGAGCATTTGCTTGGAGCGTCCCATCATCTGCTGCTTCCTTCTGACCTATGCACCTAGATTTTTCCAAGGGGTAATGGCTGTAAACTACAAGAGGGTAGGTTTAGATTAGATTTTAGGAAAAAATTATTTACAGTGAGGGTGTGAGGCACTGGAACAGGTTGCCCAGAGAAGTTCTGGATGCCCCATCCCTGGAAGTGTTCAAGGCCAGGTTAGATGGGGACTTTAGCAACCTGGTCCACTGAAAGGTGTCTCTGCCCATGGCAGTGGGGTTGGAACCAGATAATTTTTAAGATCATTTACAACCCAAACTATTCTATGACTCTATGATTTCCACCCCAAAGAAACAAGTTGAAGGCACTGGAGGTGTGAAAGGATGGATATAAATGTAGAACACTGAGAAGAACTCCTTTTGCCTCTCTTTCTATTTAGACATGCAGAATGGCAGTGAGCTGCCTGCATGAATGACCACATGTTCCATTGCTGCAACACGAGCATGAACTTTCTGGTCAATCTGCTCCAAAACCATTTATTGCCTTCACAGTAATTTGGATTTGCAAGTTCAGCTTGAAATAACATATGTCAAAGTGTGTTGTTGCAGACATCAAAGTTAATTGGAATCATCCTGGATTTTCAACTGTGCGCTGTAAGGAATGATCCTAGTACAGGTTCCAAGGAGTTGCTCCAGCAACCCAACAGGGCACCACACTCCAGGGAGACTCTGTAGGGCTTCAGTCTGGCTCCCTGCAAACAGTTTTTGGGGTTCACTTGCATTTCCATGGACTTTTATGGACCAGATCTGACACTGAACTCCAGTGTTCAGGTTTCTCTATGTAAATGAGTGGCAGTGGCACGAGCAAACACATCACTGGAGCTGCCAGACAAGTTACCTGGGCTTGCAGCTGTGACGTGTTGTGCAAGTACCACTGGCATGGGTATTTGCCTATGCAAATGTAGATACTTTATGGGGTTCATCTTAACACAGAGAGTTCTAAGAGTTTGTCAAGCCCTAGAAAAGCTGTGCAGGTTGATGGTTGGAACAGGGATATTCCTTTCCAGCCATTAATGGAATACCTACGTCTTCAGTTATATAACTAAGTAGAACAAGAAAAAAACCCCATATAAACTAAGAGAAAATGTGAGTCTGCATAAAATTTTCTCATCTGTTTCTTCCCAAACTCATCTCTGATAGATATCTACACACTGGCCACACTCCAGAATGGGCTGCATTGTGAAAGATATGCATACTTTACATACGTTGCATTGCTACATATGGAAAACAAGTTTCATGCCTTGCCTGCTAGAGTCCAAAAAATAACATTTTCTTTTTCCTAAAAGGTCGTAAAACTCAAGAAAAGGTAACCTCTTTCATAATGTGGGGAACAAAAAACCTCAGCAAGTTTCTGAATTAGTAAGCCAAAGGGAAGGGGGGAAAAAAGTGCATAACATCTTCTCCCCTAGTTCAAAATATTTGTTTTTCCTCATTTCAGTTTCATTTTTTTGTTTTGTTGTTGGTTTAGGTAGAAGAGAGATCAATTTAACTTCACAATTACATTTTTTTTCCTGAAAATACTCTGAAGAGTCATTTTAACGAGATCAGAAATTTCCCAAAACATTCTTTGAGTAAGTAGTGTAAAAGTTACACTAGTTTTGACAAACAAGAGTTTCTGTCTCCCAGAGAAGAGGCTGTCCCAGTTTGTCACCCCAAGGAAAAGGCAGTTTCTTGAAGATATTCCAGCCCACATTATCAATTATGCAAGTCCTGTGCTTTTGCAATGTCCATCCCAGTAGACTGCACCTAGGTGGAGAGTAACTACTGACATGTAATTGTGACCTAATGAGCTTGTCTCCATAGAAAACTATACCTAAAACTACACATGTAAACATCACTTCAGTCTATTAATACAATCTGAAATATTTCATTGGATAAATTGAATAAATTGCTGTCATTATCTTTTTGCCCGAAACCTTCTTCTAAAAACAAGGTGAAATTACTGAATAAAACACATCCAACTGCAATTTTTTTCTCTCCTAATCTGTCTCTCTGTGACTAAGCTAACACTTGCCTACAAAGGTTGGCCTTGGGCTCTGTTGTACAGTCACCTCTTCTGTGTTTCAACATGCTGAGAACTTTTTTAAAAGAAATATTGAGCTAGAAGAAGTTACTAGGGTTACTGTTTCTTGACGGATGTTGATATTAAAAGAAGATTTAGATATTTGTTAGGCTAAAACTATTCAGAGTAACAGACAGAAGAAGCTGTGGATGAGCCTGTCTAATCCTTCCTCTATATAAGAGCATGTTAGACTTTTTTACTGATGTACTGAACTTACCCTCACAGGGTGGCACAGGGGTAGCTAATAATTTCAACCAAAGTGTAAAGGAAAGGTGAGCCAAGCATGCAAAAACCAATTGCTAGTAGGACTGCACAATGAATAGAACACTTCTCTCACAAAATGGATGTGTCAAAAAATCTAGCTGATGGCCAGCACTAGAAATGCTTTTTCAAAAGTCAGAACTAGAAAACAACTTCTGGGAATCAATGGTGTTCTCATTATTTTCCATGTCAGCCTTTTTTTTTCCTGCAGTCCTTTCACTTATGTCCTTTAACTCTTTTCAGTCTCTTGCTCCTTCTTAGACTTTGGCCTAATATGTACTGCTCTCTGACCTGAGTTCCTAGGCAGACTATTTCTTTTTGTTTGTTCTTTCCTTTCCATGCCCTTTACCATTATTTTTTTTCTTTAAAAAACTAACCATTCTGGTTATTTATGAACTCTGGAGTATCAAGATTTCTTGAAATTGTGGTTGGGCAGTACCTGAAGCTTCATTAGCAGGATACTGTTCTGAGGACTGAGAACTTGACATCCTTTGAGTATTAATTAATTATATTGTTTTGTGGCTATTTAGGATCATTTTCTGCTAAAAAGCAGAAAGGGTCAGATTACATGGCCAAAACCATTATATTACATGAACTAGATGCTTCACCTCATTACAGCTGGCTATAAAGTGATGTACTCGGCAAAATCCCCAGGTCAGGAATTCACTAAAATTAGACACTGGCCATTGCTTTTGAATTCTTTCCAATTGTCTGTGATAGTTCAGGACTGCCTCTCTTAATATATTTAGTGGCCTGATGGACTGAAGCTAGAAATGCAAAAGCTTTCCTGGGCAGACACAAAGTCAGTCTTCATCATGAGTACAAAGAAACAGCAGCTTGCAAAAGTGTCTTAGATCCAGGAGTTTGGGCTAAACTCTAGTGCAGGGGTTTATATCATGTTAAGGAACATATAGCAGAAGAAGACCAAGGCCAGTCTGAGTTGGGATATTTTATCTTTATCAGAATCAAGTGATGTAATTTCAGTCCTCTTCAGGAGCCAAAAGCACAGCCCTGGACCACTTCTGTCACTCATAGTTGGTCTATGAGTGTTATCCCACAGTTAATCTGTTTTTATCTTCAGCTCCTAGAGAGCAGCATCTCACATGCATTCCCATCAATATAGACACAGAAACTTTTGAATTATGGGTACCTAAAATTATAGGTCCTTAAATAAATAGTGACCCCTTAAAAGTGGTGAGCCAGACTAATACATTTTATTGAACCAGGAGTTATTAACCTGCAATTCCTGAGGTTTTTATTTCTTTCTACTAACTGTTTGCAGCCTTTTCTGAACAGTGCTAGGTATTTTTTTTCTCCATTTGAAGAAGCTCCTTTAGCAGTGTTACAACAAGCTTCTCCCATTATTCACATCTATAATTTTTAGCTAACCCTGTGCTGGCTGCTGCTTCTTGTGCTATTTTACTGTACCCAAATATTTGGAGTTTTGGGCATGACACTTATGGTGCCTTTTGTTAGTACAGAACTGAGAATCACACAGAAATGGAAATTAGACATTGACCCTGCTTTTCTAGTGTTCTTCATGCTAACTCTACCATATATGCTGATACATATGAGTTTTTGTCCCTTTAACAGCAGGAGTAGGAACCACTCTCCATCTGTATTTGAAACAAACAATCGCAAAGATCACACAGTAGAAAAGATTATATATAGCCTGGGTCAGTGTTGGTTTTGTATTCACCTTGTCCATGCCATCTCCATCATGGATGTAATGTGTACTTGATTGACTTTACTGTGTCTTGCAAAGGCTGCGTCAAGAAACCCTGTCCTTGAGATTGTGTGTTGGAGGACCCACAAGTCTGAGAACATGTTTTAAGCTAAAACGACAGCATAAACGTACGAGCCAGGCAGATTTGTTAGAAAGAAAAACTTGCTACAGCTGGCTCTTTAGCAGCCCAGAACCACATGAGTGTCCCAAAGGACACGGTGCAGGTCCAGCTCACAGCTGTGCATCCTTCCCCTCTGCAGCATGGATGCTGGCAGCTGCAGACAAGCAAGGGGGCCTTTGCCACTCAGGGAAGCAGTTGCATTTTGACAGTAGGACACAACCTGTTTACCTGTATCCTGCAGGAAAAGAAGGGCTTGCAGGACAGGGAAACTGCTACACAACTAACCATGCTTTGCCTAGAAGAGTGTCCATCTCCAGTCCATGCATCCATGTGTAGAAAGTCAACAAATTCCAACACCTCAAGGAAAGAGTGAAGTGGTGTTTTTGCAGAGGATTAGGAATGACGACTAAGCAGTCCATAGGGTTTCCTTTGGAAATATTTGCACATGCCAAGGATCACTCCACAGAGGCAAGCACATCTTCATCTTTTATCGTGTGGGCTTCAATGGAAATTCTCCTGGCTTTGTCAATCACAGCTCCATAATGAACAAGGGAGAGGATGAATGTGCCAGATATTCTGGCCACATTCATAGTGGCCCTGCTAGCTCTGGCCAATACAGAACCATGTTAAGCTGTCCTGTATTTATGTGTACGTGGACTGGGCAAGTATGCAGTGTGGTGGTAACAAGAGATGACAAAATGTCCTTACTACAGTCTAATACATCAGCCCTCTCTCTGTATCTGGCTCTCTGTGTGGCTACTTCTTTGTAAAACTGTTCTGGAGAGCAAGATCTTCCTTTATTTTTGGCAAATATTTTATAATAATATTTCAGTAATTAAGGACAGAAGTCACTTAATAGCTGGAGAAAGCATTTTAATTAATTCAATCTGCTTTTAAATGTCAGCAGTGACTGCACTTTTGAAGCTCTGTTGGGCAACTGATTCCATAACCCCCAGTCGTAATTAACCTGCAATCAGGGAAAGACAAGTAACCTACCAAGGTGGATCTTAACAAATGATCAGAAACATTAAGCAAAAAACTAATGGTGTCTAGCAACAGCCACTCAACACTAAAAAAGAATAAAAGTTCATTAACAGGAACCAACTAGTTACACTACAGCTACTACAGCTTTGCTGTTTGAGATTTAGCTTTTACTAAGCAGAATATATTGGAAAGGACACTTGGGCTCGCCGTGAGCTTAGAAGTAGGAGCCAGACCTCGGAATTTTGCCAGTGGGATTTGAAAACCAAAGGCAGCAACAAGCAGAAACCAAGAATTTCAACTTCTTAGCCCTCAATGTTCCTTCCTTGTTTACTTTTTCTATCCAGAAAAACAAATAAACAAATTTAAAAAAAACCCAAACCAACTCAAACCCAGCCACAATGTTCTGCAGGTGACCTTCGTGTGCTATTTGCAATGCAGGAGGAGGCTGGAGGGAGGGGGAAGAGAAGCAGGAACCTTCATGTGCCTTTTTGTGGTAATTATCTGTGTTAACCCCACTGTTAGTGCTGTAATGCCTATTTCATCTTCACACCTGGCAAGATGTCTGGAATCCTTTGAAACAGAGATTAGTCACTTGCACCTCAAGGGCACTATAATGTCAGTTGTATCTAGCTGCATTTAAACACTGAAAGTTCTTTTTCATCCAAAGGGTGAACAACAAAATGACTTTTGAATCCTGACTCACAAGGCAGAGCCACTTTCTGAATCCGTGCTACCACCTTTGGGCAATACTTGGCTCTTCCTGGGAAGTGCTGATTCTCTATAACCACTTGAGTGCCCCAACACCAAACATTTCTGAGCAGGGAGGATGAGATCACTGAGGAACAATGAATTAAAAAAGCAAGAAACAGGAAAAATCAAAATAAAAACTCTTAGTTAATAATAAACACACATTAAAATAACATTTCTGTTCATTTGAGAATAGTGGGTCTGAACAATTTCAAATTCTGAAAGCAGAGAATGGGAACAAGAAATGTTCCAAGATGACATAAGAATCTGGCAAGTTTACCTGTGCTCTGATTCTTCTAGAGATCAACATGTGAAACTTTCCATCAAAGAGGGGACAAAAATTTCCTTTTTTTTTCTTCTTTTGATTCTCTTCCTTATATCCTGCTGTTATAAGGAAACATCACCCTTTCAAGCTTTATGAAATAACTGGTATTATTCATCCAGTTGGGAATTGATAGGATTTTCATAGAATTTCAGCTGTCACAGTACTTGATTACTGCAACACATAACTGTTGAAGGAAGCCAGATGGAAAGTGTAGAAGCTTCCAGCTTAAATATTGAACAAAAAAACCTCACCAAAACTGGCTTAAATTGATGTCCATTTTTGTTATAACAAACTATGTTTGTTCCATTTTACACATCCAATTTCAAATTTCCAACTGAGAACCGGTAAAAGAAAAATATTTTATGGAAATGTTTATTTATCAGTAGTTCCCAATTTCACTGACTGAATGAGGGATAAAAACATAGTACATGATTACAGCATTAATTGTCCCAAAGTGATGAACCTTGTGATAAAGGTAAATAGGATGTTTAGACTTCACACTACCAATGAAATCTACAGGTATGAAGCCCTTTCTTGCCTGTGTACAGTAGGGCAGTGATTATTAATTTAAACCCAGATTTTTAATTTTTTTTAGGTTGTCCTTGGAATGATGACCTGTCTTGCAAGGTTCTAGTTTGATAATTGGCTTCTGATCATCACAGGCACAATTTTCTCAGGAGATTAAAATTTCAGCAACACTGCACCAAGAATTTATACAAATATCTGAATGGCTGGTGAGACATGTGGTAAGAAGAAGCCAAAGGATGCAAGACAACCTAGAAATGTAGCAAGAAAAAGAATGAAAAACTCCATTTATCTAATAATGAGAAGCACCAGCACACCCACTTGTTTTCTCTCTGCTTTCTTCCAGTCTTTCACTCTCCTTCTATAAACAAGCAAACACACCCCTGTCATCTTCTGTAACAGACTTTGTCATAGTCGTAAATATTTTAATATATACATAAATGCAGAGGGAAACTTTGTTGTTTCCATTTTGCCAGTAGAATCCATATGCTCTGTTTCCATATCTGCTCCTTTGAACTTTTTTCTGCATGATCTACTTTTCTCCAATATGCAGGTTTCTTGCACAACCATGTCTTCCTTTAGAAACCCTCCTATTTGTAGACACGCTTTTTCATCCTTTTTCTGCAACTACCCCTCATAGTCAAGTTCTGGAATGCTTCTTTCCCTCTGGGCTTGGTATTCATTTCTCTCTTCTCAGAGGCAGAAATTACTTCATCATCCCTGAATGCAGGACATGAGGCACATGTACACATGAAAACTATGTTGTTTCTTACAGGAAAGCACTCCAGGCTGGTAACTAAGCCTCAGGGTCCTCTGTAATAGAGACTAATGCAGCCAATATACTAAAATCATAGTGATTCTCCAGTGGTTCCCATCTGATTGGAATTATCCTGAAAGACATGCTCCCAAGCTTAAGTAATAGAAGATAGTCCCAAAGATGAGAGACAGGAGAATTTCCCTGAGGCCAGACCCCATTCCATCATTCTGAAGGAGCCCTCTTGATATTGCAGATGTTTCATGCTTTAATATAACACTTTTTAAAATAAAGAACCTTCTCTTCTTACTTTCACTTCCATGAGCCTTGAACAAGAAATTTTTATAAGAATCAGCCAGGCTTTACAAGCCTCGCTGTTAGAAAAGCAGTGCAAGTTTGTCTCGGATTTGCAGAGCCAGTTCATGGCCCACAAGCAGAACCAACCTTTGCTTTTCCCTGTCTGTCAATTCCCAAGCCCATTCATCAAGGTTGGTCTCATTTTCTTAAAAATACAGAACTGTTAGAGCAGTGAAAAAGCTGTTTATATATATTTTACTTTATTTTGATAACAAAGCAAGAAAGGAAAGGAACTGAGAAAATTAGAATTCCTTTGTCTGAAGACACCTGACTCTGAAATCAAAAAATTCTGTACAAACCAGCCATCTCTATTTTAAGGTGACAAAATATTCAGGACTGCAGATCATCTGCTTCTCATTTCCCTGTGGCTGCTCTTAAACTCTGAAATAAGATTAAATAAAATTGATTTAAAAAAAAAAAAAAGCAAAACCAAACCACCCCACTTCATATTTACAGTTTAACCAAACATCAACCTTAAAACACTTGTGTTCTCTAGCCTGTACCTATCACGTAGGTTAATAACTAATCTCCAGAGGATTGGAACAATGGCTCCTTTTATTTTTAATACATTTTAGTAGCAGTGAAATCTGAGGTGAAATTGCTGGGGAATTAATTTTTCAGAGACTCAGCCAGAGCAGGGCAGGGGCAGGGAAAGAGTGCAGGCTGAAGAAGAAGCTGATTCTGGTTCACTATCTAGTTCATGTCTTCCATACACTGCTGGAGGACTATGTGACTATGGAGGAGAAACCACACTCTCCTAGAGGTCAATCCACAGCTGGACATCTCAGCCATAAATGCTACGTAAAAAGTAATGCTAAACACAACTGGGATGAAATATGCCCACCTACTCAATTGCAACAAAAATCAGAGGACACTCCACCCACCTGTTGCAGGAGATATTAACCCCATGTAACATGCTGAACTGCAAGTTTAAATCTGGATATCTGGGGAGAAGTCTGGACAGCTCTTCCAAATTGGCAAAACAGTTTGTTTCAAGAGCAGACAGTTAGGTTGGTTTTCCCCTGGGAAACAATATTTTGTGACACCCTCCTACACAGAAGCTTTATGATAGCCTGACCTGCTGCTGGCTACAGAAATCCAGCCCTATGGAGCAGAATTTCAGGAGAGCTCATCAGATGCTTCGGTCAACTACCTGCCAGCTGTGTTACACATGGACGACCTCATTAAATTCAATTAAGCAACCTTGCAGTTGCAAGCAGGGTAGACACCCTGGCTGGGATTTGAACAACTGGGATTTGTACTGCATCTGCCTCCAGTCAAGCCCAGGATTTGGATTCAGCATTGTTTATAAGCAGCATATGCACACACCACAGGATGCAAGAGCCCAAGTTACAAGCTGTATTCCTTTTTTTTTGTTTACCTGATGTCTGATGGGCGCTGATTTTCCCCAATGAAGTTTCACCTTGCAAGTGTCCTGACTTTGGTGGAAAGCAGAACTGGATGGAAAGCCAAATGTAGCAACACACCATGGAACCGTTATTCACTGTTTGATGGCAAGGAACAGGCACAGCTGCCTTTGAAAGTGCACACCTAGCCACATAATCATTCTACAATTGCTTCTTAATGCAAAGGATAAAGCCTTTCACCTCCTTTCAGCCTTTTCCCATGGCCAACACTACTGTTCTGTAATAACTCATCTCTGAGTAACAAAGTAAACAGCATTACAAAATAATTTCTGAAGCCAAATATCTGATAAAGATGATTAATGCCTCATGAAATGCCCAAGTCATATTTGCAATAATTGCAATATTTGAGATGGATAAGAGGAGAGAATTATAGGATTTGCTGTAAGGCTGAATTATCTACAGGAAGTTCATGTGAAAGTCACGCTACCATTTAACTCGCTGGTACCTGCCAGGCACACTCCTTAACAGCTGGCTTATTTGTCTTCTGCATTTTAGAATTTGAACAGTTAGTGTTTTGAGATAGATTTTTAAAAGCTACCTTCATAAATACACTTATTCTCTAGAGAGATTGTATTGGTCTAGAAACTGCTGCACAAGTACAGGAATCTTTCCCAGTGAACAGAGTTTTGGGGTTTTCTTGAGTGGCTGCCCAAACCAAAGTTTCACAAAGTTTGTTCAAGGCAAAGTTTGCCAGCAAGTACAATGTTCTTTCAAAGAAAAGTGACGTATTTCTTCTTCTGAACAACTCACATGGGTATGCTCTGTAGTTTCCCAGCAAGACAAAAATCTAAGTGTTTGGCACATGCTTTGGGTGAAAGAAGACTGAAAGGTAAGATCTTAGAGCATTTCACATTATACAGCCCTCAAACTGTGAAGAGAATTACATGAATTCCTATGATGGGATAAAGAAACTCTTGTTTATAATCATAGATTGTCTCGGTAACCAGCTAGTACACAATATGGTAACATTTGGTGAAAGAACAATACAAAAGAGAAGATATTACTGTTGGCAGCCACCTATTTCAGAGCTCTAATATTTATTCAAGTAAAATTATTGTTATTATTATTATTACATCATTTTGTTAATAATGACTGAACACTTTGTAAGGATTGTTAAAAGCTAAATTCACAACTGGAGTTGTTCTGACTGGACATAACTGTTTTGTTTTGCTTTCATGATGCCTTAAGGTTCTCTCTTATAGCCAGTCACTTCTCTGGTGCTAATGAAAAGCCTTGCTGCAAATACTCCAATTTAATTATTATTCTGTGACCACTCCTATACCCCCCAGCCCCAAATTGCACCAACATGAACACCAGCGGCAAACAAGCACAAACAGGGCATGAAAAAGGTCAAAGAAAATTTGTTTTCAACTTTAAATAAGTATTTCTGTAAAACACTTCTCAGCACCTGCTGAGTGCTTATAGCCCCTAGAATTTTCTGTACTCCTGCAAACTGCTCATTTCACGTGGAGAGGCAAGGAGGAAATATCTGGAAGAGGAAAGCTGGCACTGAGGAGGATCCTTCCCCAGCCATTCATGTCTACCACGTGAAACTCCTGGCTACCTTGAACAGTCACAGGGTAGCGGGGGAGGAATGTGGATAGACTTTCCCCCCCATTTCTAGTGCAAACAAGTAGAACCAGAGAAACACTTTGTGAGCCCAGCTGAGCACAGATGGGTGCACAGGGGATATGGCTGAGCCACCACATTCTGTTTTGCACATTCAGGTTTTATAGCAAGCACAAAGTCTTCTTTTTCTTAAGGTGTGCTGCAATATCCAGCCGCTTGCAGCTACCACCAAAGAGCCTGGTGGTTTAGCACATTTGGACTCACATCCAGACTCTTTTTACCCACCAGAAGACTCAGTAAGCAACAGAGACACCCTTACTTGAGCCCTTCCCGTGACTGCAAAATCCCAGAGCAGGAGATGGAGCACGCCTTGATCCAAAGATTGAACACTGAGGGCAAAGCACAATTTACACCTCTTCTCTTCCCAGTCACCACAAGTTCTGTGGCAGGAGACACCGACAGAATTGGCATGGCCTTCATCTGCTCCTCTGGTGTTTCTCTCATTGATTCTCCAGAATGCCCTTGAATAACTCCTGCTTCCTCCCTAGTTAGGAAAGAGGGAAGCTGATCAGAAATCAGCTTAGTCATGATCCCTGGTGCAGTTACACAGCACTTGCTGAAACAAAGAGAAACCTTTTTTACCCACACCCAATCTGATATTACACTACCCTGGTCTATAAGAACACATTTTTGGAAGTACTTGTCAAGAGTGACAATTTTGCTAACAAACACTATGACAGAGGAACATTAGAAAACACGCAAGCACAAAAACCTGCAGTAAATGAGACTTTGGAAACTACAGTATTTCTTTTATTTATAAGGAACAAAGAACCTCATGTGTGTCAGGAATAAATAGAAATCAGCCTCCAGCCTTCACAAATGAACAATCATGTGTAGAAAACATAGCGTTTTTGTTAAAAATAAAGATGTAATTTGCAATTAACTAAGGAACAAGAACTATTTCTTCTAGAGCCAATCTATTGAGGTTTATAAAACTGGCATATTCCGATCTCATCTGTTTCCCTATGGGCAAAGAGGCCAATCTTGAGCTTTCCTGCTGCAGATCAAAGTGACGGCTACAAATGTTACTAAAACAAAATCTCCCCTAGTGTCAGGCAAAACAGGATAAAAAGCAAACAAGCAAAAACTTCTGCACAAGGATATAGGACAAAATGGGAGAGTACTTCTGCCATGCTAAGAAAGCTACACATCTACTAAATCTTGGATTTCAACAAATACAACATTTTTATGATAGGAGACTGGTTACCATACATGCGTCAACTCTCTGGGGAATCCGATTTTTATTTTTCTTCCTGTTCAAGGGACAGTTGTTCATATATTTATTTGCATTGCCATAACGTGGAGATGCAGGCTGTGATCAGAGGTCCATTGTGTAAGGTGCTGTACACACAGTTTATCAAAACAGCCTCCGCTTCAGAGACCCTCCAGTCTAAACAGGGAAATTCTAGAAGTCCCGAGGGGAAACAAAAGCTTGTAAGGTTTCCAAGAGAGAACCAGAAAGTCTTTGGAAAAGCATCTTTGGGTGGCATTTCTGACTAAACGGAAATCTTGATGTTCTCATTTCAGTGATATATTTCCTTGGGTTTGTGTCATTAGAAATCTTCCCTATATTTTCTCAGCAATTAGATCAAAACAGTTGCAGATAATAAAACTGAGGCTTGAATCTTGTGCCCATAGCAAAACCTAACCAGAGTACCTTTCTTTCAGAGAATTCATTGCTTTGTGAATTCTCACAATTCCTTCTCAAACATCAGGTACCAGAAATCCCTCATTTGCTCCTCATCTGCAAACACTACAAACTAACTCCTTTTACTCCACTACTTGTTCCATCTATCTTGAAAATCAAGGGAACCTGGAAAAACAGAGAAAACTTGTCCATGTGAGTGATGTCACATGGGAGAGAGAGCAATAAAAATTCTGCAGGCAAATCCACTGGGGTATTTTCAAAATTAAGGTCTAAAAATATGTTGAGAAGGACACTTTGAAAAAAAAACCTTTTCAAAGAAAATGATTCCCAGATTTGTTTATGTGAAAAAAAAAAAATAATGAGCAAAAAAACAGAAACAGGTGTGTTCCTATACAAATTATCTTGCATCCATTTAGAGACAAAATTATTAAATACAAGGCACAATGAAATGTCACCCTCTAAACATAAATATGCACTAGAAAGACAAGTGTGGGCATTTTACGCAGAGAAGAAATTAATGGTGGGCAGGAGACAAGGAGTTTATGCAGATACGCTTTACTGGGAATGCCACTGTTTGAGGGCACATTCCTCCTCTATTCTAGAAAATAAAATGATCAAGCAGGGAACACAAAAACTTAAGGATAATGCCGAGATGATGCTTACCTTCATGTTCATACAGAATCACAGCAACGTGAAGCCCCTTGTCTTTGAACCTCCTCTCTTCTTCCAGCAATGGTGTGCTCCCTTTGGTCTCTGAATGGACTGCAGGATTCTCTGCGAGTCTGCAAAGAAAGAGACAGATAGATTGAAAAGGTCCTTGCTCCTCAGCTGTGTAGGTGGTAGAGCTTCATCACTTAGGATAAATAATTATTTATCCTAAAGGGACTCTAGATATGCATTAAACTTCTGCCCTACATCTTGGCAAGAAGTGGAGGTCTTATAAGGAGTGTTACTTCTGGTGGAGGGCAAGGTGAGAAAGAGGAGAGAGGGAAAAAGCAGCACATTTCTCACTGGTTATTCAGACAGGGCGGAACCCCCTTAGCCTTCCATTGTGAACATAAGGAAAACATATTTATATACCTATAGAAATACTGCTGCTAGAACAGTGGACAAAACTCTGACATGGAAATTCACTGAATTATTGGAATTTAAGGGAGAAAAAATTGTTAAAGAATTCACAAGCCATTTTACCACTTACGTAGTTAGGTTCTGATCTTATGTTTCAACAGTTGAACATGGCAAAAATACTTCAGTAAGGTCAGTTTACAAGTGTTGTTTTTCTTCTAAGCAAATAATGGCATAATCTACTTTGGCACCGCTAGCTGTTAACAGCACCGCAAAGAATTTCTTTTTTTGTACACCATCTTCTTGAGTTGCAAAAAAATGTTAATCCCCAACAGAGCTGGAGGAGCTAATTTTGTAAAAAGCAGAACATGCCTGATTTAGTAAAGGGATTTCTCTTCTGAACCTTTCAAATCTCTTGTTCACCTTCCTGTCAGTCACTGAAGTGAATCAACCTTTTAGTGAAAGCAACGTCATCTAATCTGGTGAGGAAAAGAAGGGTATAAAAAAAGCTGGTTCAGCAGTACAGCAGCCCAACATGCTGCATTCCAGACATGAGATTCTAAATTCTTTAGCTGACAAATGACCTTAGAAAGTACACAGATGTGAAGAGCAAAGGGAGGTGACAGCCCAAAGTATTTGAAAGAAACTGCAAGTCAAGGGCTCAGTGGTGGGCAGGCTGACCCGGCCAACATCACCACTGTCAGCTTCTGGTAGCCTTCCATTTCAAAGTAAGGAGGAAACTGCAGAGCTGTTGGACAAAATCTGCTGAAGCATTGTCACATAGACGTTTTCATAAATTTCACTGATAACAAATTCCTAGACAGCAAGTGTTTTGCCAAACATAGATGCACTACTCCTTCAAACCAGCTGCTGTGCCCTTATGTGATTGAAATAATTCTTAAGACAGTGGCTTCCAGGAGGTTTTTTTTTTCATTTTTGTGGTGTTTTTTTGGTTTTTTTTTTTGTTGGTTGGTTGGTTTGGGGTTTTTTAAACTTAAACTCTGGTTAGCAAATTGAGTCCAAAATAGGCTGAATTCTTAAGCTGCTGCCATTGAAGTGCAGCTAGAGATTCGATATGGAGCAATAGATTACTGGAATTTTAAAAATCACTGGTAAAACCACTGACACTTTAGCAAAGTAATGAAGAAATGAAAACCTGGAATCTCATACTTTTAGTCTTTATTACTTCACCACTCTTCATCTGATCATGTTATTTTTCCCTGGAGCATTAACTGGATCTACTGTAAAATCTATACAGCAGACAAAGAGGTTCCTATGCTTTGGATCAACTATTCTAAGCTAGGAAATTCTCTTTTTTGCAGTGAAGTTTTAAGGCTTTGAGAAATATGCAGCCTCTGTTATAATTTATACAGGAATAAACTTAAACTCTAAATTCACTAAATTAAACCTGTTATTGCCAAGGACCACAATGAAGAGAGACATTTATTCAACATGCTTTCCACTAGTGTCAGGGACTAAGGTCGTGGTTTATGGTTGTTTCCTATGTAATGAACATGAAAGATGCAAAAGGATTCCATTTTAGGACAGAATTAAAATGAGCTATTTAATATACTAAAAGCTAGTGCATACTGTGTTGCAAGTCCACAGTGGTCCACAGTGTCAATTGCTGCCTATGGATTAAGTTTCAAAAATAACCAGTGAGCTACTGAGAAACAATTTCTGCTGTTCCTTGAGACAGCCTGTGTATTACCAACTGTATGAAGATTAGGGTAGCCTGAAACCCTCCCTTGGCTGCACGCTGGATGGGAGCATGCACCTCAAGCCTTCCAGCCTAAATATGAGGTTCTTATGAGCTTGAACCACCAAGTGAAGCTCTTCACTTCCTTCAGCTTCACACAAAGACCACATAATGCCACAATTTTACATTCTCTGAGTACCCACAAATCAGGCCGACTGCAAAACTGCCCTAAGCTTATGCAAAAGATGCAAGGTAATACTGCTCTCAACTTTTAGTCTGCATGGAAATAAAATGTTATCTGCCCAGGTTCAGACAGTGGCTGAAATTTCCCACCTGCACATTTTCTGCATGTTTTTTTTCTTATTCTGGTATTTCTTAGCCTATTATGTGGTAATTGATTACCACCACCTGGGAGATAAGACAGCTTTTCCCTGGCACGTACAGGAGAATTGCAGGGACAATTAATTAATGTTTTAAAATGCAAATAAGATATTCCTTTACAGCTGGAATTTTTCATAGCATTGTATAATTATACAAAGGCTTAATCTCTGGTTCAGAAACCTCACAACCACAAATCACAGGAGGCTGAAGTACATAACTGCTAGTTGCCCTCTCCATACACTATTTCCTTAGACACACACATTTAAAACCTTCGGAGAAAGGATTCAGGGATAGAAGAAAATTTAGTCTGGCATGGCACAGCCATTCCTTTGTGTAAGAGAGCACAACTTCAGAAGGACATTTTTACACTATTTACTTTCTTTTCTCCAAATGCCAGTTGTGTTAGGTTGCTCTTCCATGAGGTGTACAACCTGCAAGTGGATTCAGGGCTAGAGGAAAGGTTACTGAACTGAGCTTAATCCCACCAGAGCATACACTCCCAAATTCTTGATTCTAGCAATGGCTGAATTCAGCTCCAGGAAAAATGACAGCATAGATATTGTGACAGAAAACAGCCCTAGGAGCCCATTATGAGGTAAAAAATGAAGGAACCCAAAACAGCATATGTGGAAAGGAAAACTGGGCACTGTCCTAGTCATGAGATCATTTTACATTTAATTATTCCCTCCACATAAGATTTTCAGGCATTTTATAATAACAATTCACTAAGAAATAAAGATTCTTTTTATTCAATATTTTCACTTTCTGGGAAAACTAGAGTCTAGTGTTTAAAGACATATCCAGCTCCTCCAGTGGGTCGCCTTGCCTTCCCTATCATCTGCCACTGTCACTTTACTTACTGGCTTGGATTCTGCATTTTTCTAAAAGCACCAGTCCCTGCAATCTCTAACACTTCACACTAGTAAGTCTTTGCCTAAAGCCTAGTATGAAAAAGAAAAGAAATTAAAAGCTGGAAGACTAGAAAAATATTCCTCCAATTTTAAGAAAAAGAATGTTTTTTAGCTTTGATAAAAAATTGTCATCACCTTTCAATTTAATAAAAAGCAAAGAAAGCCTGGAAAACAAAACTGCAGACTTGTGTGTCTCAAGCAGTTACCACCAGTGCTTATCCAGGCTTTGAAAGGTGGTTTTCCCATGGTCCCATTTCTCAGAAACTCTTTCTTCCATGTTTATTACAGGTGCCTAATAAAAATGTTTGTGATGGTAATTTTCCCTGTGACTAACTTTTTCCTCCGAACATTTATTTTAGAAAAGCCGTAGGAACTTATCTTTGAAAATTATATTCCTCCATCAAGTTCAACTGAAACAATGAGCTCAAAAATTTCCAGGAGGGTTGTTCAAATGGATATAGCACGCATAAGTCTACAGACCCACAGGCAGTAGTTTTGTCTCAGTTCTCTAAGAAATACAGAAAGAGAAGAAATCCATGCTCAAAGGCAGGCTGACAGTCCCCTGCTAAACTGGGCTGAGAGCATTAAATGGTCAGGCCATCAGAGAAGAGGTGACACAGGGTTTATGTAACCCAGACCTACCGCCAGCAGGAGTAACAACCAGGAAACAAGAAAGTGGGAGGAGACAAGGAACAAAAGGAAAGAAAAGGAAAAAAAAAAAAGGCTTTGCTAGCTGATCTGGTTGATTGATGTGATTAATTGCCACCCACAGAGGTAGGTGTTGCTACTGTTTATTTAGCATTCTGCCAGCAACAAATGTTTGGGACTCCTGGTTGCTTCATTGACTTTGTCTACCTGGAAGTCAAAACCAGTTGTAGCTTATGCATCACCACTGACTAAACAAAACATCAGGAGCACAAGATAAACAATCCTAAACAGCTGGATGCAGGGACAGTGCATGCTCTCCCCACCTGCCAGGGAGCAAGGAGCAGTGGGATCCAGCCAGCTCCTTACACAGCTCCTTCTCTTCTGCTATGCCTCCTTCCTCAGAGAGATGCTGGTACAGCACCAAGAGACTCGTGGCTATGTATCCCCCCAGAACCTTGTGAGCTTGAAGATTTTAAAGTATCTGCTTCTTGTGCTTTTACCACTGGCAAAGAAACTAAGCAGGGAGGGCAAAGGGGAAAAAAAAAAGACCTATCAGGACTGTTCTACCAAGGAAAGAATTTGAAATACAAGAACATATAGGTATTGCAAAAGATGTTTTGGAGCAGGAACCACTTTGATTTTGTTTTTTGTTTCTGTACTTAAACATCTTGCCTGGACTGAGTGTAATAGAATCTGCCACATTTACAAGGAATGGGTGAAATTGAAAACTGTAAAGTAGTATAACTTAGAACAAACATACACATTTTTATTCTACAAATAGAGATTTTGAAAAACTTTTCCAACTTTAGTCATGTCTGAGAAGTATATTTTGAAAACATTTCTGCAAGTGTTCAAAGGTTGTATGACTGTTCTCTTTTACCCACTGGCATATGTAAAGATATGCTACCATTCCTCTGTCAGTTAGAGCAGTTAGCATTTCAAGTATCAGTAATCTGTCTAGCAATCTGATTTATTCTCACCAGTTTCCACATATTAAACATAGCAAGAGTATGCACCAAGGAAACAATAACTAGAGCCATGTCAAACATTTTTCTAAGGTTTCATTTTCAGTCTAGCTAACAACATTTTTTCATCATGCCAGAACTTCCCAAGCTCTCACCACGTCTGTGAGCACACCTCCTTTAGTAACACGCACAGCTACACGCCTGATCTCAAGAAGAAACATGCACTTAGATACTTGCTCTAGTGCAAAAGAAAAACTTAACTATAGGAAAACAAACTTTCAGTCAATAGTCAATGCCCTAAAAGAGAGGAGACACGGGAGTAAAAAAGGCAAGTTCATCAGCAGATTTATTAAAAAAGAAAAGCCATGGAGGGAGCTTGGAGCACTTTGTGTCACACTGCTTCAGTGCTTTATCTTGGCCAGGGAACATACTGAGTGTGGCTTTCCCAGCTGAAAATAGGTGTCTATTGTTTTCACTTTTGGTAAGTAGCCAATTAGTTGTCAAACATGGTCATCACAAAATTGCTAGTGTGCATGGCAAAGAAAAACCATTTTTGTTACATGTTCACTTTTTCAGAAACAAATTATGCAAGAATTTCTAGCAAGGATGGGGCGAGGGTTATCTCCTTGTTCACAGGGTAATCAACATGCAAACCTTCCTGTTCAGCTGGGCTTGAGCTGATGAGGAAAATGGGTGAGGATTTATAGAAGACTCTCAAGTGCAACACCCAAAATAGGCGTTACACAGAATGTTTTAAATACTACAGGACAACTCCTCTTGCATAATTACACCACCTCCTAATATGTGTTCCAATATATACAGTCAGATGCTGAGATTTTCCTTTTGGTTGTCAGTGACATTGTAGAGGACATGAAGAGAGCTGCATTGTCACAGGTGAGTGAAGCCAAAGCCGCACAGCACCAGAAAGGATCAATCTGCACTAACACTGAGCAGCAACAACAGATTTGAGATATAACACATGCCTGCTTCCTCGTATTAGGATTGCAGCATTCTTTCAGCATGTAATTAGCACTGCTTACCTGTCTTAGCCAATATTACTCTGCCTAATATGTGGCATTAAAACTAATCACCCAAGGATTGCAAATGCCACATTTCCAGTTCAGGGATATGCAATGCCCAACCACCCATTCCTTCATACCAGCCAACATGACCATCAGCAGAAGAGTTTTCAGTAAGAACACTCAGCACCTCCAAGCCTAATGAGCAATTGTTTGGGCAGGGGTTTCCAGGCTGCCCTTGGAGTCCAGCTGAGCAAGCTCGGGTGTGGCTGTGTCCAGCCTGCCAAGACCTATTGTGCCTGGGGCTTCTGAGACTGGTCATTGCATGTGTACAGTACAGTGAAGGATGACGAACAGCTGATGCACGGCTGACCTTTCTTAATATTGCTTAAACCCTTAATCATTTGCTTTGCCTGGCCACAGCAAAGCTAACCATTAGCACCAGAGACAATGGCTACTGAAGGCACACGAGCTCTGGGCTACCTGTGTAAATAGATCTCCAGAAGGTGAGCAAAGGCCAGTGACCATTGTGGTCTACCAGCTTCTTGTGGTTTAAACCCAGCTCAGCCCCACACAGCCACTGCGGAATGGGGAAGCGCATCGGAAGGGTAAAAGGTCAAAACCTCGTGAGTTGAGATAAAAACAGTTTACCAGGTAAAGTAAAAACCTGTGTCCACAAGCAAAGCAAAATAAGAAACTAATTCGCTATTTCCCATCAGCCATCTCCAGAAGAGCAGGGCTCTGTCACATATAACAATTACGTGGGAAAGCAAATGCCATAGCTCAGAATTTCCCCCCATCTTCTTCCTTTCCTGCAAGACCTTGTTTTGGGCATGGTGCTGTCTGGTACTGGGATATCCTTTTGGTCAGTTGGGGTCAGCAGTCCAGCTGTGTCTTCTTCCAGCTTCCTTGTTGTTGGGGCAGAAGGCAGAGCAGAGAAGGCCTCGACCCTGTGCAAGTGTGGTTCAGCAATAACTAAAACAGCCCTGTTTTCCACCCCTTTCACCTCAAATCCAAACCAGAACACCAAGCAAGCTACTATGAACAAAATTAACTCTTTCCCAGACAAAACCAGTACATAGCTGAAGAACAGAATCCCAGAAGACCATATATTTTGCCCATTATAAAGAGATAAACCCATGCCTACATCAAACCTAGATGTGACTCTTCCACACTGGTGTTGTTTGTGTCCCACCAAGGACATCTCGTACATCTACAGCACCAACTTTTGTTCTTAGGCAGACCTTCATTTCCTAAGTCCACTGAGTCTGCACAAGGCTGCACTTGCCCTTCTACCCCTTGGTAGGCACAAACTCTTCCCTGTTCACTGAGCTGGTGTGCCTGCTGATCAGGCAGCATATCCTGGCTGAGACATATCTGCTTTGGAATTTGCATTTAGCCATAACCCCTGAGCACTGGTGAACCAGGCCTTTCCACCAAGGCGACATCAAATCCCTGTGAATGCTGATGGAAGGAAGAATTAACGCAGTGAGTGCTTGTTTGTACTTCAAGTACTGTATATGAAATTAGAATGAGGGATACTTGGCCTCCTGGACAGGTTTAGCTGGAGATACCCAAACCAAATGCCCTTTTCCTCTTATACATCTCTTTTATGTTTACCACGAGCATATGTTATACATATGTTTGTGTTCTCTATACAGTGGCAGGTACCATGTCTAATGCCCTGTTCCCACCATGTGCACAGCTGACTTTGTGTATTACACAAGGCATGCCATCCAAGTTTATTTTCAGTTTCTTAAGAGGACGTTTCTCCCTGAGGCACAGTTTCTGTTTAGCTTGTTTAGATGCCACAAATCCAAACCATTGGAAAAAAATCCCTATATATATAGTCGAAGAGCATAAAAAAGCTCTGTGAAAGACTGCCCCTGGGAGGGAGCAGATGCGATGCAATTTTAAAAATTGAAACTCCTGCAAACAGTTTGCCAGTGCCTTTGATGATGAAAGCAGATTTTATTAAAGTGACAGCAGTTGCTTTCCTGTAACTGCACCAATGTCTTCCTGCAAAACAAGGCAAATAAATAAGTATATATTTAAAGGCAAACAGAATTGACACATTGATACAATGTTAAGAAAGGCATCAGGATCTTCTGCCTCCTCTTCCACAAACATTCTTGTGTCAAGGCTTCCTTCCTGCAGCAGGCTCACCTTCACTAATATCCTCTTGCCTTTGCTTTTCTCCCAACAGCAGGCCAGAGGAAGGGCCAGTCTCTTCTAGTGCAGTAGGTTAGTTGCTCTCATGTCCCAAAATAGCAAGTTGTTCAACTGACACAAAGGAAAGAAAACATCCTTGCATCCTGTCTTGCTGCCAGCTTTCAAAAGGTAATTAAACATCCCCCTCTTTCAAAGAGCAGAGTTCTCCAGAATCACTGCATTTGAGCTCTGATGTTGTCAAACAACAGAGGGTTGCTTAAGCTTTGACTGACCTTTTCAAAGACCTACAAGCAATTTAATGGGAGCCCTCCTTAGTGGTGACAGAAATGTTCCATTATCTGCTTCCTACTTTCTAGATTGCTTGGGTTAATGGGGAACTTTAACTCGCATGGTCATGAGAGCAAAACCAAGCTGCTTCAGGCAGGCTCACATTCATCTGTATTTTCAGTGCAAAGAAGAGCTTTTCTGTGCAAAACGTAGTGTTAGCTTGAGCACATAAATTTTGTTTTCCCCGATTCTGTTCTATTCACCTGCCATTTCTTTCTTATGCTCAACAAATTGTAATACCTAAGTGCTATAAATATCCAATCATACTTCCAAACTATGAAATCATTATCTCCATGTGTCCCAAGATCATCTATCCATCTCAGAGATGATGATGGGTGGAATTGCCTCTGAAAGACCTGCCTGGCAGTCAAGCTCTATCGGTATCCAGGGCACCATGTATCAGTGTCACCGTCTTCTTTCCTATCCTACACATTAGAGGCCACAAAGACAGAAGAAAGGAGTTGGGGAGGCAGATGCTATGCTAGGTGAGAACTTCTTGAATGAGGAAAATTTTCTTGTTGTTTGCAATCCACTAGAAGCAAAAAAACACTAGAGAGCAGAATTCAGCTCAAAATTGATTCTACAATTCATGTTTGTTTTCCTTTTCTTTCTGTTTTTCCTTCAAACTGAGTCCAAAAGCAAATTCTGGATCAAATTCTGCAGGCTGCAAAGCAGTAAACAACCCACTCATTCCAGGGGAGATCTGCTCGATTAAGAACCAATAAGTTTAGCTCTGTTTCATAATTTTATTGTCTGCTGAAAAGTCCCTGGAAGACAGCCCCTCAGAGACTCAAACCTTTGCAGCCAACATGAGATGAAGAAGTTACACTTTTTCTGTTCTTGGACTCACTCAGGCAGGATTTTTCAATCTGTAAAGTGGAAACAAGGCCTCTGCCATGCCATCCAACATTCAGCCACTTGCTTTTTCTCAAATAAAAGTGCAGAAGACCAACAAAACTGCTTTTCATCTGGAGACAACCCTGCAGCAGGCCAGCTAAGGGGCCAGCTGGCTCCTAGTAAAGCTCTAGCTACTGCATTTTGTGTTTGCCTCAGTGAGATCATTCCCTGCTCTGCTTTCCCCTCCTTCCAGTTTTTCTCTGCTTAGACTACATAAAATAATTACTGGCAGGAAACCTGTCTCTCAGTTTTCTTCCCCTCTTCCTCAGACATCCAAGGTGCAATGATGTTTTGGGGCAATCCAGGAGTCTGAAAAAAAAAAAAATCCCTGTGTTTATCTCTTTCCACAGCACAGTCACTACAAGAGCATCCTCTTTGCTCCCCTTGGGAGGTGAGAGAAGACATGGGGATACCAAAGCTTCTGGGGTAAGATACAATCACACTAAGCAAAACAACCTGTCTAAGTCATTTCAAGATGTCTGTGGTGTGGTGAGGATTAGTGAGCATTTTCTCCCAGCCCAGGTAATAAAGGAAGATGCTTAAGGCAGCAGACTCTGCTCCCGCCTAAGCTGCAGTCTGGGAAAGCCAAGGTTGCTGCTGTGGGCAGGAAGCGGGGGTGCAGAATTACCACCATGCAGGGGTGATGGAGGAAAGAGCAGCCTCCCAGAAACAGCTGTTACTTTCCCCAGATTCTCATCATACAAAAGCAGGAGCAGCAGCCAGCCTGGATTTTCTTCAGGGCACTTCCCCAGCTTGGTGGCAGGAGCAGACAGGCATTAGCTCTTTTACCTTGGGCCAACAAGTTTAATTCTGCCAGACCTACCAAAAAGATGCCTGAACTGGCCATGCTCAAACACAGGTCAGGGTCACCCCTTGGGAGCTTAGAGAAAATCACAGCAACCATAATGGCCACAACAAATTAAAGCAATGCGTCAAACAGTTGCCGACATTTCTGGAAAGTACCTTCGGATTATGCTTCTAGCAAAACACATCCTCACCAAAACCACACAAGTTCTGTAGCCGTACAGGGCAAAGGGATGTTGGGACTAGTTTTTCATTTGTTTGTTTGGCTTTTTACACCAACTGCTGTAAATTTAGAAAGGAAAATAGTGTGATAAACTAGAGATTACTAAATACGTATTTTTATTACCAGTTCAAAGTGCATGGCCAAGTAGAGGGCTGCTTTGTAAGTTACCTGAGTGCATCCAAAGGTAACACCAAGTCTGAAAGTGATTTATGAAAGCACCAATGGTATATTGACATGGCCCCAAACTGGGCTGTTGTTGCTGCTCACATCACTCTGCAGTAAACCCACCAAGGATGATAGAGTAACTTCATATCAGCACCGGGATAAACACAGAGCCAATCCCATTCCCTGAAAACCTGTATTTACTTTTGATGAACTCTGCAGGAGATTTATTTTCTGTTCCTCTAGAAGAAAGAAGGGTCACCTGGCTTTTCATCAGGGTCTCACGGACTCCTTTTCATCCATGACTGTGGGCAGTGCTACCCTAGCTGTCACAAAATAACACAGCTAAAGTCATCCCAAACTACATGACCTCCTCAGGACCAGAGTACGAAGTCCTTTATCATGCACTCATTTCCTGGCTTCCTTCTTCCCTCTCTGCCATCGCAGGAAAAGCACGCAAAAGGCACAAGGGAGAGTTTTTTAATTCAGTTAAGATGACAGAAATTTTGTTGGGTTTTTTTTGCTCTAACTTGAGTGGGCAAACAAGATGGAAGCCAGCAGGAATGTCTTCCACTGCCCTGAAGCACCTTCCTCTGAAATGGGAACTCACATATATTTTACAAGCCTCATAACAAAAGTATCTAGACCCCATTTCTTAGATTCTTTTCCAAAAAATCGGGCTTTTGGACTGTGACAATGTAAAACACACAGAAACAGTAAGACACAACTTCCACAAGCATATGAAATCAATTGAGCTGAGGTCATTTATTTAACACTGATCTGGCACAGGGAAAAAGCACAACCCAACATAAAGAACTCTTCTTGTGTGCAAGTCTCACAGAAGTTATCCATACATCATTTTGGCTAATCAATATCCTTAATATCATTCAGACAGTGGCTCCAAAGAGTTGATTTCTCTGCCATCCAGTATTTACCATTTCCATGCATTGGTTTATCTTATGATAATTCTCCTTTATAGTTCTGAAATATCTGCTTACCTGCTCATCTTGATTAGGTATTAGGTGATTTCTTTTTTAATTTATCATTGTACAAAATAATTCATTAAAGAAAGGCAGAAGCTGGCAGTCAGACCATTGAGGTTTTGGTTTTTGTGGGTTTTCTGGTTTTGCTTTCTTTTCTGGGGGATTGGGGAGGTGGAACATGAAGAAAAGGAACTATCTGTACTAAACATCTGAGTCTTAACCCTTCCCACTGATTGTATGAAAGTGTATTTTGCACATCCTACTGGTTTTGAGTAAGATTGTTACTGTTCATGAGACTGACTCTATCACTGCTGCCTTGAACATGTATCAGTCTAAAATGCAAGATAAATTAGCTTAATATATTTTTGAAAGTTAGACCTACTTTTTCTCTACCCTGACCTATTTTTAATAGCTCTAGCAGGAGGAGTTCAAAGAAAAGTTGCTCTGCCTGGAGCTGCACCTTCCCAAGATGATTGCATCACCAGCAGCCACAAGAACTCAAGAGTCAAAGCAGCAAACTCTTATATGAGCTGTGAAATATATTCTCACACTCGAGTTCATAAGCAACAACATTAGCGGGCCAGACTTTGCAGATGGGTTGAAGTGATAAGCAAACCCTTCCTCTCCTCCTTACTGAGAGCAAGGGAGTCAGATTCTCCACCACCACCACTGAAGGCAAAAACTGTCCTGCTTACAGGTGTGATAGTGGTAGGACAAGAGGCAGGGAGGAAAAGCTTCCACTTAAATGAATCTGAACTGTAAACTGAGTTTTACATTCAAACACACCTCACTTTTACAGCTGAAATCTCTCTGCCATTTTGGGTGTCCTACTGCTGGAAATCAAAATCTGGAGCTGGCAAAGTACACAAACATTATCCTATGATGAGAGTGCTCTGTCTGGTTCAGATATGGGCACGGCAAGACTGTGGCAAGCGCAGGAGAGGGAAAGGCACAAACAACCAGCACAGCTGAGCAAAGATATAACCGAGGTTTCAAAGGAGAAACCACAGGAGATGCCACAGACCAAATTTTCAGTCAAGTCAGCCAAGCTACAGCAAAATCTGTTAAGCCTCTGAATCAAATCACACCTGATGAAGAACGGCTGCACAATCTGACATGCACACCACCCCCCAGATTTGACTCTAAAATAACTAGCTATTATTATTATTATTATTATTATTATTATTATTATTATTATTATTATTATTATTATTGAAATTAATTGCTCCTGAGTTACCACATCTTGTGTATTTTAATTTAAGCAGATGGAGGATGCCTTCAACCTTTAAAACCTGGAGTTCTCCACCCTCCAGTAAATCCACTCAAAGCACAGCAATTAAAACTCCAAGCTCCCAAAAGCAGATTCAAAGGATCTTTCAAGTGTCCTGAGTGAAAGCCACAGGCAAAATTCTCTACAGGGACAAACAGGTGAGATCCCATTAAAGTCCACACCACAAGTAATTAAAGCAGAACTATGGTGATGAGCATACAGGCAGCAACTGGGACACCTCTAAACATAAAAGTATGCTGCAAATATTGTCGGTTATGAAAAGCACACTGCTGTAACACAATTTGAGATAGTGATATCCTGTTTGGGTCAAGTGGAAGAGTCAACTTTGTCTTGTCAAGTGAGCTCCATTTGTAAAATTTCTCCTGAGGCGCTTGCTTCCTTCCAAAGGCTCAGCAATTTTTAATATATTCTCTTCCTTGAAGATGCGTTTTTTGTGAAAGTGATGAGAGTGTACAGCACCACTCCCACCTTTTCCAAGATTGCTTTTGGTGTTATTTTGATGCCTCGGGAGTCTCATTTCAGTCTTATAATAACCCACTTACATATGAACCACTCGTAGTTGTCACTGAGTGATGTTTCATATCTCCAGGCTTCCCATACCAAAAAACATTGAAGCTTATTCTCTGTTTACGTTTCTCTGATGTGGGGCAGTGGTGCTTTCCTGTACACTGCTTAAAATTTTCCTTCCTAATAAATTGAATTTGGCAGGTCCTTGCAGTTGTCTACACATTGTATCACAGGAAAGGTAAAGGCTTGCAGGTGAGTGAGTGACTCAGTGATTGGAGCGGGGGTGCTGGCTGGATCAAAGCCTTCTGTACACACCAGTCCTGCCATCCCAGGAGCCCTCTGTGTGCAACAAACACCGCAGTGATGCTGTGGTATCAAGAGGGACTGCTTGCAAGCATAAGCATGCCCTCAGCTCTCCTCAGCACAAGAAGGGGCAAGGAGTCCTTAGCAGTGATGGCAAGTCCTCAGGACCCTTCACATGGTCTCTCATCCATGTCCTTGTTTTGATAACCAGGATCAGCTTAAAATCCCTGGGTGGAGGTCTGTTATCAACTCCAGTTTTTGTAAGGAGCTGGGAGAGTTGATCCTGCCACTGACCATTATTTGGTCTGATGTTAAAGTAGAATGTATCTGTCGTTGCAAAGAATTTGCCTTGCTCTTTGATATATGCTCTTTATCCAATGCTACACCTCTGGTTTCAAATCACCTGAATAAGAACAGGGAATTTACTGGATGGTACAAGACACTACAATGAGAATTTTTTACTCACCATAGCCTTGGATCCAGACAAGCAACAGAAACTGCACAGATTTGAAGTGGGAATTTGGATAACACAATTCGGTTTTTTTCTTCTCAAGCTGAATATAATTTTCCTCTTATTTTGTTTAGATTTGGCCTGCCCAAGACTCAAGAGATTTCAGTCACAGATGCCTAGCCCTTATGTCTAAAAAACCCTCCAGATACTACTTTCAATCTCCAGTATCTCATAAACCATTATATTTGTACTATTACAAAATGAAAAGTTTACTTTTAACTAACTCATGTTTTCTAGAAGGACTTCTGATCTAGATTTGAAGGAGTCAAGAACTGACCAGCGTATCCCCAGTTCGTTCTTGGGTCCAGTCCATCAATTCAAACTGATATGTTCTCTTGTTTGTATCTTAAAAGTACCTGGATACAACTTCCAGACACTGGCAGCTGCTAGGCTATTGATACTTCCAGATCAATGAGCAACCCAATAAGCAATTTCTTTTTTATTACCTCCTATCACTTAGTAAGATATTACTGCAAGTTTTTCTGATTCTTCTCTCATTTACACAGAAAATGAGGAGCAACTTGAAATCAATGTCATGCAATTTGTCATGAAAGCAAGGATAGCTGAGTTACAGAGTTTTTAACTGGTAAAAGTTTAGAACGGATGCTATGTGCTACTCAGACTGATTTATTCAGGCTAATCTTCCTCTTCACCACCACAGATGTTACGTTGAAAGAAAAACATTTGTGTTTTGAAGTAAACTGCTATGGAGAAGTCTCATATACCAGCTATTGCTTAACAAGTGCCAGCCCTGCCAACACTCCCAAATAACCTGACGAGTCAGAGAGGTTTTGCCGTATTCTTGCCACAAAAGAGATGCTCTCTGACCTGTTCACTCAAGGGATAAACTGGAAACATTCTGCAGTGAAAATGGGCAGGGAGAAGGTGACTTCTCTGGCTGTCAGCAGCACCCACTCCAGTAAGGGTATCAGATCAAACTGGAGGAGTGAGAAACACCAATGACACAGCTCAAAGGTGATGGGGTATTTTTCCCTCATCATCTTGTGGCTACAGGTGACCTCCTAAGCCCAAATGCAGAGAAGGTCTTGGGTTTGCAGGTGCTCTGTGTACAGAGCTTGCTGCCTTTTGGAGAGGCAACAGGGGGTATCCCAGGTTCCACCAACAACAGATGGAGTTCAGGAGGGTGGCAGGATAGAGGGGAGAAAAGCCACCTTTGCAGTTTGGATTTTCTGCTGGATTTTTACTTCCTACAGGGGTTAAATTGCCAAGACAAATCTCCTACCTCCAGCAGTTCCAAATCCCTTTGGCAATAGAAAGACAAGGACTACCTACTTACTCCTTCCTAAAAGGAAAGGCTATGCATGTGCAACCACAGGAATGAAAATCTGTTGCCTCTTCTATCCTGAGCTGTTGAATTGGAAAATATGATTACAACAAGTCCCTGGACACAGCACAGCTTCTAGCACTGCTTCTCTGCCTCACATTCTCATTCCCATCTTGTTTTGAACCTGCATAAAATAAAATATATTTGCAAAGGAGTCCTGTGCTGATGGGAAGGGGTGCACATAGCTGCTCACCTGATCACCTCCCTCACACCCCTCTGCTAACTCCAAATCAGCTGATATACCTCAGGAACAGAAAATGAGCTGAACTCTGATCTCAGCCAGAGCAGTCCAGTTTCTTGAGATTCTTCAGGCAGAACTGCTCACTGAAGCCCTTCACATTAAGAAAAATGCTTACACAGATGTTTACAAGCTCATTCCGTGTTCTTTTCAGCACAGCAAAGAGTTCAGTGATTTACCACTCCTTCTTTCCCATCTTTCTACCTGACCCTGCTGTCCAAGTAACATCAGACAAACTATACATGTTATACAGATTTAAGCGATCCAATTTCCACTACTCCAGGACTTCTGAACAACCCCTGATGCATTGAGTGGAGGGTGCATACCAGAGTGGGGTTTCTTCACATGCTCAGCTCCCCCAGCAAAATCCTTTGCTCCCCCCAAGCAACTAGTACGGCATTAAACATGCCCTTATGTTTGAAATGGCACCCACAGAAGAATGCCTGGATCTCTGTGCTTGGGCAGAGGCAAAGCTGCAGCTCTCACTGTAATCACAAGAGCCTGATGTGCTCGAGGTCCGTGTGCCACCATGCTCTCGCTGGCATGCTGACATGTGGCACTGGGAAACAAAATGTTTCCAAGTAGCCCAATGTATGCAGAAGTGAAATCCTGAACAGATGTGTGGAAGGGCATATTCCAGAAGCTTACACCCCTTTGCTAGAAAAAACAAACCAAAAACCAATTCCCTTGCTTACAGACCTAGCCCAAGGTGTCACCCCTAATTTGTGTGCTATCAGGGACATTTCCTACCAGTTACTTCACCTTCAATTCTGCCTCACTGCTCTCCTCCACCCTGGCAAAACTGAACAAGCCACCCAAGAGTAAACAATAAAATGTGACCTCTTTTACTCCATCCACTTAACACGGAACAGACTTTGCATTCCTGTAAGGCTGTCTGGGAAGTTATTGGCTTTGGTTTGCATCTGCCAGGGGTTGCCTATCATTTAGCTCAAAAAGCCATATATATATATATGCAAACACATATATATGTACATATACAAGTATGCACATATTTTTACCTCCCTCCCTCCCTCTATATGTAAAAAATAAGCCATGCTATGTGTATGTGCATGTATATGTAGGCAAATGTCACACAGGAAATTTCCAGCTTGGGGTGAGAGGGGGAAATCTAACAAAGATATGACTCTTTTGACCCCTGACATACCTGACTTTTGTAGGAGAGGGTTGTTTAGTTAAGGAGATATTTTACACTTAATTGTCTCTTTGGGACGCACGCCTACACACACACACACACACACACACACACACACACACACAAACTGCTGGCTTGAAGCAGGCTAAACTGCAGAAGAGAAGCAGGAAATGTTGGTGGCGGGGGAGCCTGTCCTGACAGAAAGCTAGCATTACCAACTTCAAGGGACACTTTCAAAGCTTTTCAAAGGAGCTGGTGGGGGAAAAGAAAAAAATATATCTGTGTATGCAACTTCTGTGTAAACTTCCTTTGAGAGCCCTGTAGTTTACAGATGTTGGAGGACATGGGAAAACACCTGTCCACCAGCACTCCCCCACCTGATTAGAGACCCTGTTACCCTTTGGTCACCACAGAGCTGATGCTTCTTCACTATTAGAGATCAGATACATCCATTTGACTCAACCTGATGAACTACACAAGCATCCAAATGTTAACAAAAGCAGACTTCATCACTCTGAGGAAAGCTGCTATGTGACTTCAGATTCCTATCTAATTTGTCCCTCAGTAGAACATCTATCACCTTTCAAAGAACCATTTGTAAGAGAAAGATCACCATCATTCCTACCTGCCCGAGTTAGGCAAACATATTGGAAATCTCTTCACTGAAGAGCAGCAATTAAGGAAAATATTTTCCGGGCAATCCCTCACAGAATAGAAACAAACCTTTTTCTGGAGTTTTGCGTTTTTTTTTGCCGCCTGTTTATACACAGTCTTAAAAATCTTACTGAGTGATCTTAGTAAATTTTAGGTTTTGGATTTTTAGGTGGATTAGTGCTCTTGGTGTGTTTAGTGTGCTCATGGCAATCTCATATCTCTTTGTAGAAGCTAACAAGTAGCATCAACCCCTTCAGCAAACAAGAAAACCAGGGTACGGAAAACCTAAAGGTGCAACTGAGAATGCAAGAGGGTTCAACACCCTCTAGTGTGAATGTTCAATATTCAATATATTTATTCAATATACTTCACAGTATTTCAAATTTTTTGAATGATAAATATCACTAAGAATATTTGCATAAATATCTGCAAAGCCATTGCTACTCTTTTGAAGACATGTCCTTTGAATTCTTTTTTCAGTAGTTTCTTTCAGAGATCAGGCATTTTTTCATAATGGGAACATTCAACATACTAAAAAAATTGCTGCAACAGTTTATGGAAAACATAAAAAAGAAAAGGAAGAAAAGAACACAAGCACTCTTGTCTTGCCTTAGGGCTCTTTGTTTATCCAACCTGAATTTAACCATCCCGTGGAACAATCAGCCCAGCCTATCTCTCTAAAGACAATACTTCAGCATTTATGCCAGCCAACCTGATTACAATCACTAACCTGGATTCAGCCCCAGTTTATGGAAATGGCAAACTAAATTTTACCAGCAGCAGAATGAGCTAACACAAACACTGTCGTGAAGCCCTGCCCTTTGTCAACACTTCACTCCTGTCTCCAGTCCTGTGTAATGGATTTGTTATACGTGTTTCCACATACCTTCTAACTGTGCTAGAGAAATTATCACTACATTGCATCATACCAGCACTAAAAAGGCAGAGAGAAAAAAAGAACTGTAGCTTGATTGTGAGAATGGAAGAAGGAAGCATTAGACTCCAGGTACTGCACAGAATTTGTATAGGAATCAAGACTGGAAGATGTTGGATGGGGTGCAAGTTATGGATTACTGTGTCCAGCTCACAGAAGGGATTTGAATGAAAACATCCAGGCAACTTGGAAGGTAGTTTGTGGAATAAATAATAAAGGATGCACTCTGTGTGCAGTTAACACTATAGCTTTTGTAATTACTGGTGAAGTTGTTCATTTGAAACATTTGTCTATTTGCTTTCTTTCCATACTTGTACTAGCCCATTGTCCCAGTAAAATCAGATTAAGAGAGCAGTTCTGCCATGAACACAAAAAAGCTGGCAAGATCTGTTAATGCAATGCTGCTGAAAGAATAGCTGACTCACAGATAGAATTGCAATGGATAAAGAAAAAAGGAAACATTAGTTGTATGATGGAATTTGTCATTCTGGTCAAAGATTGCTAAAGGCTTTCTGTCAAACCTTACCAAAAAGAGAATGTTATCCTGTATTAAAAAGCTTTTCCATATTTAAAAAGCTACAGAAACTGTAGCTAAAAGAGGAGACGTGAAAGAGGGGAATCATTGCAGAAAAAAAAAATTCCTCTTTTTTTCACCTTTCCCTGCTGAAAAGTGGTGTTGGAAGACATAGATTATATGTAAGAAAACTGGAAAATTGTATTTTTGTCCCCTTAAACTCTTTTGCCACAGTTATAAAAAAAAACAACGTAAAAACCAACCAAACAAAAAAATCCAACAAAAGGCAAAAGGAAAAATCCTTTGAAACGTGTCTTAGACAGAAAGGAAAAAAAGCAATAAATTTCCAAATCATTCCTTCAACAGAATAAAGAATAGATTTTTTTTCCCTTCAGAAATAAAACTTGACACTGCCACTTTCCTTTTTTTTTTTTTTTTTAATGAAAAAATGTTCCCTCATGCCTACCCATGCTTCTAACAATTTGCTTCAGTGCTCTCAGTTTGCACACAATCCCTCCTCCTCACTCTTGGGAGAACAGAGAGATCACTGCATCCTTGACATCTCGTGGTGATGTATATGAGGAGGAGGAGAGAAGATAAGGCCATTCACAGTATCAGCTTGGAAATCCTGCCTAAATCTCTCTTCCCATCAATTGCTGCTTGTTGAGCTCCAGCCTGCATAGCTAATGCCCCTGCTTCTCAGACAGGGCAAACACCAGCCTGATTCTACAACTGGGTCTCATCTCCAACAGACTGCAAACTCACCTGCATAGACAATGTTTCTTAGAGGATTTAGGGCCACTGGTGATGCTTTTCCTGGCTTTGGGTGGACATGTCCGTACTATCTTTCTATGAAAGCAGGAGTATTCATTGAGGAGTGTGGTGTTACTCACCAGGAGGAAAAGACCTGGGAACCAGCCTGGAGTTATATGGCAATTGGTGCCTCTGTGGAAGAGCAGAGCTTCCAGGTGATCTGCAGAGCACTGCTACATACTTTCTGCTTACTTTTATTTCCTCAGATTTGACTAGAGTCTTGGTTCAAAGGCATTAGAAACCTAATCCTGACCTAATTCTGCCCACATCGACCCTCACAGTATTCACAGTAACACCTGCTTCTCACATTTGATAAGCCCAGAGCGACCAACTACAAAGAGCAGAAAAAAACGTCTTTGCAAGAGATAGGAATTGCCCTAAGATTTCACACAAAAATTCAACTTGCATCCTGTTGGAGAACTGCAAGGAAATAAATGGTGCCTTTTAAACTGGCATGCCTCCAAAAGGCAATAAATGAGCTCTACTCTTTCAGTTATTCTCATTAAAAAATAAAATTATCAGAAATGTTTATTCAACAGTGAATAAAATCCTTAAATCAGATAGGCTTTATCTGATAGCAAGGTAATGACTGACTACCAAATCACATGGCAGCAAAACATTTTTTGTGGATGTGGTAATGTGTCCTCACCTGAAAACCTCCGATTAAACAGCAGTGGGATGGGGGAACCACAGATAAGAACAGCAAAGTCACGTAACACAGAGCAAGTCTCTGTTGAAAAAGAAAGCCCAGCTTTTGGGCAACCACATACAAAGAGAGCTGTGCCTCAGCTATGCCAAGGGGTCCTATTGCCTTCGAATGAATTGTCTCCCGACTGCATTAACACAGACAGCTGAGTATGAGCAGGCAATGACAGCTTCTGCAACACTTCCACTATTTACATAAAATTCATAAAAACTAGTGGGCTTTGTTGCCTTATATAACTAGTACTCTGCAACTTATCAAGACCTTTTAGTTTAGCTCACAGAAAAAGGAAAAAATCCCAACTCTACATTCTCAGGAGACATTCTTTAAAAGTTGTTAGACAATTACACGGCAGTAAAGTTTACAAGAAGCAAGTTACTTTCTCTAAATTCAATATACACTAAGTTGCTGGCAATTTTCAATCCTATTGTATCACAGCTGCTTTAATGCTCTGTGGAAGTAGCAATTTCATTGCTAACCATTAATCTTCAGACATTTTTAGAAGCTCATAAGAGTAAGACTGGAAAGTCACAGTATCAGAGAGCACAGGGGTGAAATAGACCCCGAAAGGTCATCTAAGCAGGATCAATGATGCCTTAACCACTTCTAGCAGATGTTTGTTTAACCTCTTCATTGGAAACTGAGGTGGTGAAGGGACAAACACAGAGAAAATCACTAACAGAGCAGAGACTTCAAATTGAGAAATATTCCAAAACATACATTCCTCACATGGATAAATTTCCCTGTTAATCTCAACAAAAGGGTTATCAAGCACTAGAACAGGCTGCCCAGGTAAGTGGTGGAATTACAGTCTCTAGAGGTATTTAAAAGACGTGTCTATGTGACACTTAGAGCGTTGCTTTAGTGTTGGACTTGGCACTGTTGGGTAAAGGGTTGGACTCAATGATCTTAAAGGTATTTTCCAACCTAAGTGATTCCATGATGAAGTTAATCCCCGATATTCTTGTTGAAGATAAGCCAAATACATCTGCAGCTGTCACTCGCCTGAAGCAATGAAGTATCACAATAAAGTGTCTGTGTTCAGCACCATGCATTGGCAACAGCTTGGTCACACAGCAGCCACATGGAGGAAGGAGGCTGCTTCTTAACAATGGTTTCAAGTGGGATATTTTAGTGCTGGATGAACAAATGCCAACTCAACAGCTGGATAAAGATTCCCTTATCCAGTGCATCTACACCGTTGTTTCAGCCCCACCATACCTGTGCTGTTTCCACACCCTTGGAAGATATGAAGGGGCTCTTCAGGAAGCCTGCTCTGCCCTAACTGCTGGGCACTTTACATGCTCCCTGAGAAAGGGCAGGGAAGGACCAGATGTGTATTCAGGACACAGAGACAGCAAGAGCCCTACAGCCGGGAAGGCAGGTCCCCCAAATGACCTTCTGCTTCAGGACACCTCTTGAGAAGGCCATCATAACAACCCAGACTCATGCCATGTGGATACAGTATTCCAATTGTTAGATTTTTCCCATGCAATTAATAATACACCTCAATGTTATTGCCGTCATCTTCACCATTGGTCTTGTAATGCACTTCAGGTTCCCCAAGGTGAAGCCAAAGAAGAGGGATTCTATTTTATTGTTCAAATAACCAATCCAAAGAGATTTTGGATATCATTGCAGTTATGCATTGCAGAAATATTTGTGCCACTTCAGAATATAATTGATATTACATAAATGCATTAGCAGCATTGCATTTATATAACAGCAAAGAAAATTAAGAATGACCCTAGCAAGGAAAATATTCATCAGCTTGCTCTCTCAAGCAAGTAACTTTAAAACAAATTGTAGCAGCCTACAGATGCCTTTTAGTCAACCAAGAATTGCTCATCCAAACACAAATAACTGACATTTGAGTCAGAAATTTCACTGATATGAACATTGTAATGAATATTTTGATACTGAGATTTAAAGAGGCTGCAATTTTAATATGAAAAAAAAAAAAAGGAACACTTGGGATTTGAGAAAGAAATTCCCAGTAATTAACTTATCCTTTGCTTAAGAAAAATATTTTTTATTTTTTTGGAAGCACATTGTGTTCTCATCCCCCACTGGTTCCATGCACTGCTCCAAATGTTAAGTATCTATAGAACAGCTCCAGCTTCAAACTATGCTAATGACCAGACATCAGAATTTTTTCTGGGCATGAAAACAATTTCACTCTTGGACTGAGTTCTCTGAAGGAGACATTGCTGTGTTTGCTATCTGGAACAGTTCAATGCAGAAGTAGAGGACTTCAATTAAAATCATTTTGGCAAAACCTGCATGGCTTTTGGAGGGCTTCACTTTATGTTCGAGCTGGACTTAGATCCCAAACATTTGCAGCAGACTGAAGAATGCCTGTTCTCTGATGCAGTGAGGATTAACCTCCTATTTTGTATGCTCATCTGATGAAGTATACAACAAAAAACACTCTTGCAAAGTGACTCAAAAAATCTGAGTGCAATTTGAATTAAGGACTACAGTACACAAAGCTCACTTGCCTGTTACACATAGTAACAGTAACACAGATGGCATGATGCCTGTTAAAGACATGCTAAATGTATTCTTACAAGAACAGAAGAAAATAAAATGTCCTCAATGATTAAAATTCTAATTATTCTAATTCTAATTAGTGGACACCAAACTTCCAAGGAAAAGAACTGGTACTTTCTGGATTCTCCATGCTAACACCACCAGGTTTCAATACCTCGAAGACTTAGTTTCATGGGTAGTTTCTCATGCAATAGTGTTTCCTTATTGCATGTGGATCAGTGTAACACTTCTAGCATAAACTCAGAGGGGGGGAAAATGCTTTCCACAGGGCTTGGTTCAATTCCAAAGCTGAGAGAAAGAAAAACACTGACTGGCCTACTTGAATACTGAAATAGGTCCTGAGCAACTGGAGCCATTGTGACCTGGACTTTGTCAGTGCTGAACACAAGCATGCAAGTTCCAGTGGGCTTACTGTTCCTCTTGCACCTAGGGTAGTTTTTGGCTTGCTCACTTAAACATCCATCGCACAGCTTGGCAATGGATTCCAGGCACTGAAACTTCAATGGCATTTTAGACACAGGGGTTTACTTTGGTTTGGCTTGGTGTGAGTTTTAGACACTTGCCTGCCATGTGGTTTGACATCAGGCCCCGACTCAGCACTGAGCTCCTGGTACTGAGAACACAGCTGAGAATCAAGACTGGTGGTTACTGCCTGTGAGAAAAGTTTTTTTTTAATACAGCAGGAAAGCAGAACATTCAAGTGTCTGATCTGCATGGAAACGAGATGCAATTTCTCCAAGTCAAGTTCTAGCGCAAACTGCTTACCCACAGCATTAAACATGCTGACAAGGTACGGGCTGAAATTAACACCTTTTTTTTTTTTCACAGGCAGAGTATAGGAGTGACATGCCAAACGAGAGGATGGAATTAGCAATTAGTGTCACTTGGCTTTGCTGTTCAATATGCATACATGAAGAGGCATGACAGCAGATCCAGACGGATAACACGAGGAAACAGTCGGTACATGGTGGGATCAGCGTGTTGTGCAATTTAAACAAACAGTATCTAATATCGAGCAGGATGAGTCACGAGCATGCAGATGATCCCCAAGGTTTCTCAGCGAGCAGATGCAGATCTCTGTGCTTCTTTCACGAGTGGGCAAAAATTATCTTTAAATGCAAAACTCCTCTATTTTTTGTGTTATGTTGAATAAATCAAATAGTGATATAGTCCTTCTTGGATGTGGCGTCAGGCAGCTTATTATGACATTTGACTTTACACAGGGTTGTCAGAAACAGAGCAGAACTTGCATTGTGGCATTGTGCCAGGAAGTACAACCACTTAGTGTTGCAGGGCAGCAGTATTACCACTGCTAGTTCAATGTGTGAAATTACTGGGTAGGCAGAAACACAGGCTAGGTAGGAAATTAACTCAAATGACAGCTAATAACTGGTCCTTCTTACTGATTTAATCCCTACAAAGTACAGTTCCATGGATTGTGATACGCCATCCTTATTAACTCAAACCAGAGGGAAAACTATAAACACATACAGCAAGGCAGAATGAGAGTCTGAATTCCCAGATTTCAAGCCCTTAAACAAACAATTCAAACTCAATTGCTCTGTCCTGGAGGGGTGGGGAGAAAAAAGGCAGCAATGCCTCCAGTTTCAAAGTCTAATTGGAGACTTCTCTAATTGTATCCAATACTTATTTCAAGGTATACATTTGTGAAGGTTTTCAGAGAAACTGGCCCATCATAACTTGAATAAGCTTTGGTTCTAGTTTGGCTCTCTGTAAAAGAGAAAGGATAATACACACACATGCGAATGTGTACATGGATTTACTCTTCATGTATAAAGGTCCTGTTTTGCATCTGAGTACCAAGCAAGAGATCAAAAAGAGAAAATCACTTAATTGGCAATGAGGAATAGACATTTAAATACCCAAATTCACTACCTTGCTTAACCATCTATGATGTGCTCCAGAGGCACATTGCACCAGTGTTTCACAGCATACGTCACAAGACCACGTGGAGGAACTACTTCTCTTCAGCCCAAGAACATGAACTGTTTACGTGTGCAATATTTCACCATCCACAGAAAGACAAATATTAACATTGGCTGCCCTAGCAGAAAATCCATCTTCTGATTTTCAGCAGCACAGATTTTAAAGGCTTTGTTAAAACTTAAAATCTTTATGCAAACTGATAGATTATGCCTAGATTCATCTAGGCCAGAAGTGTTCGTAAGTGCTTGAAAGAGCTGGAGAAATGCTATAGGGTTCTTCAAGGCATGAACTCTTCTACATGTTCCATAGCTTCCCAAGCTCTACAACACAATCTCCTGGACTTACACAGACTGACACTATTTCATTTGGTCAGCTATGATATACACAAAATAATTAACTTCAGTTTGTGGTAAATGAGTATTAATCATCCTTGGACTACTCCACAGATGTACTCTCCACCAAAAACAGCTCATACAATCACGGGATGATTCTATCCTCCTTGGACTACTTCACAGATGCATTCCTCTAAACACAGCTCATACAAGTGGCTATTATAGCTATGATGCACCATGACTCCTTCTGAAAACAAAAAGACTGGTGGAAAACTGGGGTAATGGCTTTAGGCTACAAGTTCAAAACTGTAAATTCTGATCAAGACTCAATCCAAAGACTAGGTCTGCAATCTAGACACCATAGATTGAGAGGGAGAGAGGAAATATATGCATAAATTATACATGCATAAATTATATAGATAAACGTATCTAATCAATAATAACTGTCTAAAAGACCATACTCTCATGGAACCTACATATGATGCTGCACTTCTTTCTGAGAAGGTGAATTCCCAAGTGGGTGGAAGCTCAAGGACCAGGCTCTGCAGAGCAGTATCTATCACTGCTCCTGCTCTCCTAGACATCACATCAAACACAGCACGTTCTACAACCCCAAAACTTCACTGTAACTTTTACCTTCCTAACTCCGGAGCTCAGAAAACTCAAGGGTTTTATCAAGAGTTGCTCTGCTACAATTAACAGAATCCTTGAGTTATGTTCTGTCCAATGCCCAAAAAGTTTCACTGTCTTTCCTGGATAGGGAAACAGAAAGCAAGTAGTGGTCTTAAGGATTTTATAATTTATTGCCCAGTTTCTTTGTGTCTTTTAATACCAAAATGTCAGTAACAAGTGCCCATGGACACTGAAACCTGGCCATTCGCCCTTTTTGATCTAGGATGACTGAATAATCAAGTCATAAAAGAGGGAAAATTTAGATTAGGTTTTACCTCTTACCCTGGTCTGCCCACAAACAGGCTGTGGTTTACACATGGGTATTCCCTGCCCTGTTCAGACAGAGCAATGTGAACAGTTTGTTGTAACTAGCTGGTATTTGCAATTCAAGCTATATATACAGGTCATCTGGAATGTTATGCTTCTCTTCCCTGATGAATTAACTCCTAGATGTTGGCTTCTGGTGGGAATACTCGTGGTTCTGCATTCGTCATCTGTGCTAAACACTCACAGCTTTCCTAAACATTCCTGCCAGTAAACACTCAGTGGAGAGTTGGAACACAAAGAAAGAATTTGTTGAAAATTTCTAATGAGACTTTGAACCAAGGAAAGTCATTTGCTTTATGTTTATGATTAGCACACTAAGTTCCTGACCTGGTCAGACCTTAAGGTGGTACCACAGAGGAGATGTTAATTTGCAACAAATAATAAATCAAACTGGTCTAGTTTGACTCACCCAAACACCACAAAAAAAGGACTGGTACTGAGGCTGTTCCCTGGGCACTAAGCCAAGAAGTCCAGTGTTGTGTCACCTTTATCCACATTCCCCTCTGCATCATCAGTCTGGCTACAGAAACTGACGTGAAATCTCAGTAGAGAAACATCTGCTGATCGGAAGATGTCCCCTCACTCAAGCCACTGCATTCCCAACTCTGTAGCTGTCTGCTTTTCAACTAAATGGATTCCCTCCTGAATACAGAGAGAGACACATTTGAGGTTAATAATGGGACTCATCTCACCTGGCTTTAGACATTTAAAAGATGTCTGGGTTAAACCAGTTGTCCAGGCTCCCTCTCTAGTCAGTGCAAAGAGCTACCTCTAGGAGCAGATTCAATCCTTGTATTTCAGAAAGCCAGAAGACTGCTCCCATCTCTTTTCTGTAGCCCTGATCAAGGTTCCCAATAAGACTAAGTCTTGGATATGGAGATAGCACTCTGTGCAGTGACAAAAGCGCCTGATCCATCCAAGAGAACAAGACTGTGAATCTCACAAGCTACAAATTCCCAAAGAACAATCAACTTCTCAACAACAGTTCTAAAAAAAAAAAAAATTAAATGCAGAATGTCTTTCATGGAGGAAAAAATAAAAGTAAAAAGACCCCAAACCCAATCCAAAATCCAGGGCGGAAGGAATGGGGCAGTAATAAGCAACAATTTTCTATAAGACAACACGTCCAAAAGAAAAATCATTCATCGTATTATTGCAAGCATAAGCGTGCCTTTTATCCATCATTGCTGTAGAGTGATAACACTTTCAGACTGCTTCCCCTTCGAGTCCCAAGAGGAAAACAGAGATTTTTGCCAAGTCGCCTGTTGCTACTTTTTATCCTGAGTGTTGCCTTTCATCATTACAGAATGGGAATTCTGCCACTGATTTCAAAGGCTCTCATGATCATAATTGTAACTTCAGCTTTATATTAATGTACATGTGTTTAATTTAATTGCTTTGTTTAAAGATAAAAGACAAAATGGATTTCAAATCTCTCAACTGATTTCACTGCATGTGTTCATAGTTCTGCAGTTAAAAAAACTTATGCAGCTTTTTCCTCCCCCCACGGGGAAACAGCAATATAAGAACCACACCTATCTGTGTAATGAAAATAGCTATAAAATGTTTACATTTTCTCCATTGTAATGGAAATTTCACACTGTTCTACAGTTAAACTGATTTCTCAAGTCTTTATAATCTAATGTTTTAAAGGTAATTTTATGCAAATCTCTCTGGAGAGGAGGCTTGAAGCTTAACCATCTTTAAAAAACAAGGGGAAAAAGTACTTTAAGGCCATAGCAGCATAGGTATAAATCAGGGCAGTTCTGCTACTGGAGCTACATTAATTCACACTTGCACTATTTGTTTCAGAAGCTTAGTCATTCTGAGGCAACATGTGACAATCCGAAATCAATTTTATAGAATAACATAACACATCCAACTGCACATTTGCATAGATTGAAAGTAGGTGAGCAGATCACGCTTATGCGTGCAAAGGAGCATTCAGCTCACGGAGAGATTTCTCTCAACAGCAATCCTCTCCAGACTGGGAGAGGCTACACACAAACATTTATTATAACTTTTAACATAGCTCTAAGCTTGGGGTGCTGTGCAGGAGCTAGTATGCTCCCCACCCTGGCTGGTGGCCAAGAGATCAAGGATCGATCTGGAAAAATCCACACCCAGCTTGCCTATGAGGAAAAAAGGTGATTTTATTTCCTGTAATTAGCAGATATTTGAAGTATAGACAGAGCAAAGGATAGGTTGTCTCTTGGTTTTTTTCAATCCTAATTCGGTATTAAGGATTTGAGAATTTTGTCTAAAAAATCTGTTGTGATCTCAATGAGTTTACACAGTTTTACAACTTTTTCTACCCCCCAAGACCAAGACCTAAAGGACAGGTAACAAATGCTCTCCTTTTAACCAACACATCAATGGGGTGTTTTTTTTGTTAGGGTTTGAAGGGATGGGTGTTTGATTTTAATGTGAATAGCTAGCTTTTGCTTTACTCTATTTTTAAACCAGGCCTTCACTTATGTATTCAGTTCAAGTCAGAAATGAATTCATGGTTTTTCCATTACTCTTATCTTGAAGCACTCTCTTTAATTCATCATATTTAATGGATTGATCTACTGGACAGAGAAGAACTGCTTTGTACTTTAATGGTAGCAGCCATGACCATTACCTGAGCCCAGGCAGAACACATGAAGGAAGTTTGACAAAGTTCACAACATCTGCCTGACTGTAAATGGTTTTCTGCAAACCTGCTCCTGCTTATAAAAAGCATCAGGTAGATCTTGTGAGTTTCTTGTTTCTTTCCACTTATATAGGTTATGACACAGTAGGATGCATTATTTGGTGTACACTAAAACACACTGCTAATGGAACAAATGGGGCTGGAAGAACAGGATAATCTAATGATTCTAGTCACACTATTACCTGCGCATTTAAAATTTTTTTGCTTTAATTTATTATGTATTTATTATATTTAAAAGGTTTCTTATTGACAGAGTGGGCCAGAGGACAAATAGGATGAAAACAGCACAAAGTATAGTTACACTACAAAAAGATGATGTAGTTTCAAGAGAAAAACTGCACATTTTCCAACTCTGTTCTCAATAGTTCAAGAGTTGTTGCAAAGCATCATACCGACCATCAGACCTGTATTTTCACATTACTTTAGGCACATATCAAGGTAGAGCAAGTTTAAGCAATTGGAAGTCAAGCAGTGGGTTATAAACTTACATCAAAACTACCTTAAATCAATGCTCCTGTAAATGGTTACTTTGATGTTCAAGAACCAAATGTAGCCTGAGCTGATTCTGGCCATATTACTTCATTTGGCTCCTTTGGTTACTGAAAATCATATGTTTTATCTACCTGTGGACTGCTTAGACTCAGGTGAACCTGTTTATCTTTTCTCTCAGACTCTGCTCATCTTCTAAGAAAATTTTACCATCTAGAAGTAATGTAAATAAGATTCTAATGTCTGAGCCAGCAATTATCAATTGTTCTAAAAGCTAAAAGTTCCAAATATTATGGAAAACAACCGTTCTTGTGCTAGGACACAACACAGGTGGTCAGCATATCACCTGGTGCAACACCAGACCTTATTTGTATGGATGCAGAGTACTTCAAAGTGACAGAAGTACACCCACTGGCACTGACCTGTCTGTAATGACCACAAACTGGTAACAGAAATTACTTTTGAAATATGTTATCTTTTGCCCTCTCTTTGAACTAAGTCATATTTATCTGTTCCTTTCTTGTATTCAAAAGAAGACTCACAGCACAAAGCCTCTCTTTTTAATTCACAGAAAATCTTGGAGCAAATCACTATTCTGTTGGACAGGCACTTTCTTTGGAAAAGGGGGAGATCACCATAATTTCCTGGCCGCTTCACTGCCCTGCATTTCAAAGCCACAAAGCTAGGAGTAACACTAGTGGTCTCCAAGTTTCCACAGCTAACTTTACCCAGATCTTGCACCTTTTCTGGATGCCACTGACTCCAGGTCAGCTGAGGGAATCTCGTGCTGAGAGTCTTGTGCAGGACTCCCTCCAGGACAGCATGTCCCAAGCAGGAGACCAGTCAGTGCTATGCTGCTGTCTGGGGAGAGGACCCTTCCCCAGGGGTCATCCCTCCTGTTTTCTGACTTGACACCAGGCACAATCTAAAGGCAAAGAAAGTACAGAACATTGGGCTGCTCCTACTTGCTGTGTGGGTGCTCTGGAGGGGCTGAAGGAGGCAGAGACAAACCAAGTACATCTCATGATTAAGGCTGACTTGGCATGTCTCTTTATAGGGAGAACAATGGAAGAAAGCTATTAATGCAACGTACTCTGAGGCCATTATAACCTTCTGCACTGGAGAATCCTTTTCCTGTAAAATGGAAAAGGACTTCAAGACTGCCGTAATCAGAAGCAACAAGAACAGAACCACTGGGAGTCTATTTTAATTTCATAGCAGATTCAGGAGTGTGTTTATGTTGTGGTGACTTAAAGTGACATTTCCTGTGGTGGTCACAGCACCTTCCCCTAAACCTACTCGGTCTCAAAGCAAAAAGGGCATTAGCACAGTATGAATGAAAAGCAGAGAAGTCAGAAATCATTAATCTAAGTAGTTGTACCTAAACCTTTGCTTATACATTCCCTTCCTCATTCTTTGGCAAGAGAGTTTTGTTGGGAGAATTAGTTTCTGTATTCCAATTCATAATAATCTACTTACATATAAAGAGGTTTTACTGCACTTACAGAGCCTGACTCACCTCTCCCTACACAAGTAATAATTTTTCTTTATGTTTCCTGAGGGCCATAAACCTCATTGCCCAAGTAGTCATCATCATTTAGGTAATAAAATTATTACAAGAGTTAAAATTATCAGTGTGAGGAAGACTCTCAAAATTATGGACCCGGATAGATAAGACAATTCTTTGAGCCAGCCCTGCTACCAGACTTTATTTAATTTCATGGTGATCCCTTTCAATGCAGTCATACCACAGGCAACACCTACAGATGCAAGGTCAGACACCACTCAATGTTTGAATTCTTTTTGCTCATCAGGCCGTGGGTAAGGTTCAAGCTCAGTGATGCAGCTCACTTTTCAGTACTTCTCAGGTAGCTGGGCATGCTACAAGACAACCCCCCAGTCCTGCTAAACACCAGCACATTCTTAGACAATTCGTCATCCTGAAAAGCAGCTGAAACAAATAAACAGTCTGACTGAGAAGCAGAAAATAGTAAACTGATTATGGGTCAAATAGCAATAGGTGTTTCCGGCTCTTTGCATACTGAAAGTTCTCTACTTACTTAGGGTTTGCCAACTGCTCTAGAGGAGAAGCTGAGCTCCATCATTCATATGTTCTGTGTTCTCGTGTTAGCCATTTCAGTTCCATGTGTCTGTGTTTCCACACCTGTAGAATGTGGTGGCAAATCCTCACCATTTTTCCTCATGAATTGTTTATGAATGTAACACTGACCTATTACCAACAGCTGATCAGCCTCCATTTATATGTCCCAGGGAGAGCTTTAGCCCTAGCAGGACTCTCTGTGAAAAACTAGAAAGGGGATCTTCCATTGCATGGTGGTACTGCCAAGCTGCAGGACCAGCCTGCTACATTAGGTATGCCCTTCCTCACACAGATCCCCACTCCAAGGAATACTGGCTACTTTCCCTCCTCTGCGTGGGCAGCTAAATGGCACCTGTAAGCCTTGCTGAATGAGCTTCCCTTAGAGAGAAGCATTTTGTTGCTTGGGAGGAGAAGGGGGCTAACTGCTGAGATCAAAATTACCCACATCTCCTACTGCCCTAATATTTTTCTCTGTGATATACAGGAGTTGGGAAGAATTTGAGGATTTCCTCAGTGCACTGTTCTGAAAAAAACACATTATGTTACTTAATGTGCTTCTGTGGTCAGGTGTGTTTGGATTAGTTGTGCACAGATGAAAAAAAAACTGTATGACATTCAGCTGCTATCTTCTATCTGATAGCATAGGATATCAGAGCACTGCATCTCATAGCCAGTGGCAGTTATTTGTGAAAGAATGTAAGAACAAGACAAACATACAGCAACATACACCCTACTTGTTATCCTTCTGCATTTTGGAAATCTGCGGTTTAGAGAGTTTGCAAACCCAGGGGCTGCATGTAGTCTTTTGGGTTAAGTAGCTCCTCATGATCTGAGATATCCCAATCTTTTTTAAGTGAATGACAGAAACACACAAGCACAAAAATGTTGCTAAAACAAATATACCTTCTTCACGCTGGCATGGCTTTGGTATAATGGTTGTTTGCTGTGGAAGATAGTGTGAAATAATGCCTATCTGCTCTGTGTCTTAATTAAGATGAAAGCAGGAGGGCGTGAAGAAGAGGAAAGGATGAGTGATGTCTCTGTTTTCAGATGAGTTAATCTAAGAGAAGCCAAGCATCTCCAGAATGCAATGGTTAAGAAATAGAAAACAGGTAAACAAAATAAAATTTTTCAAATTACACCAAAGTTCATAAGTGAAGCTATTTAAATATCAGACTTCATTCAGTAGTTCAGAAAAGTGGTTCATTGTACCTGTCTCTGGTTTTAGTTTTCTAAGGCCAAATCATAATTTCTGAACTCTTGCAAAATGCAAATCAGAGCCAGCACTGCTCCATGTCTCCACTTTAACTTTCTGATGGCCTTATTCCTTTTATTCAGATTCCCCTGCTGAAAGTTTTGTGCTTCACAGTCCAATCACATCACGGCCACAGGGCACCTCATTCTGTTTATTCTGTACCCCCCAGCCCCCCCAGCTCAACCTTCATGACTCTATGTTTTGGTCAGCACTCCACCTTCTGTGTGAGCCAGCCTAGCTTTGCTCCTATCTCAGTCTGCCCTCCACATCTGTCAGAATGGTTCCTTTGGTCACTTTCTCAGCCTTACTCATGCCATGCTCACATAACACTCCTCATCTGGCATACACAACCTGCTTGTCTTGAGCCTTAACTTGGAAAGTCCATGACGAATTAAGTTTATGCTGTCTATTCCATGAAAACATTTTTGTACACTTCCCCTGCCACCCCCTTGTCACTTTCCTCCAAGCACGGACAAGCACAATGTCTCCGTGCAACTCACTCTAGAAAATCCCTAAATCTACTACTTCCTCTTCCTTCAGAGCTTACTCCACAGTGAATGGGAAGGGCAGATGGCAAGATAGGATCTCAGTTAATAATCTGCTGTCATTTTTGTGTCTGCACGTACATGATGTTCACATCACTAGCTCAGGAGAATACATTCTTATGTCACCATTGATGGAATAATTCCAAACACATCAAAAACCTTCTGTATCAGAACAACAACAACTGAGCTGCTCTGGGACAACCAGGAATGAAAAGCCAGGTGTAAATTATGCAAGAGCTGTATACAAATTCTCTTGAGAGGAGCATGAGCAACAGGGACAGTCTTCTAGAGACGATTAGACAGTTTCTTAAAGTTGATAATTTTTAGATATGCACATAAAGCCACTGTTTTGAGAGACCCTGTTCATCTGATACTGTTCCCTTTTTGGTTAGAATGGCCTAACAGAAATGCTTAAATTAACTGAAACCAAGCTCAGTATAGGCTATGACGCTAATACCAGTTTTTACATAGGTAAAACAGTACATACAGTCTCCACAATCAGCAGAATAAAAAAAAAAGAAGAAAATCTTCATCAAGAAAGGGCATAAACTTAACTCTACAAACTTTTAGTTTTACTGTCTCTTCAAAATGGTTCAAAATGGAGAAATTTCACACAGTCCTGTGGAATTAGAGCAGTAGGCCACAAACAATACAGAAAACATCTTCAAGATTTGTCCTAATAAGATTTTGGGCTACGGTGGTTCAGATGCTAGAACTGCTCCTATAAGTAAATATATAGCAAGGAGAAGAATTTACACAATAAAACAAACAAACAAACAAACAAAAACCTAAACACCACCACCAAAATTACGCCTCTTATTTTCAGAGTAACTCATGCAAGGTCTCCCTAAGTTCTCGGTAATTAAGCAAATCTAAGTACACATGATCTAGAAATAAATGAGATCACTGTTTTCAAGCCCCTAAAGTGGCCTGAAAAGAACAAATTTTATGTGATAGCTAAATGTGATAATAAGCTTGCATAGGAGAAGAAATGTAAGGTTGCCTTGAAAGAGGGGACAGATTTTGCATTGAAATTACCTTCCAATCTCACTTCTTGTCCTGCATACAATAAAACTGAGGCAGGGAGGGAGCCATAGATTAACAGGAGCCAGACACAGAGATCCAAGTGTAGCTGAATGTGGAAATAAGTCTTCATGTGGAGTTTGGTACTCTTAATTTTGTCAACAAAATCCTGCCTCAGGAATCAGGCAAGTTTGATCTTGCTGGGTGCATGGGCAACATCTCTTCTCTGTGTCCACAAAGATGGTCACCCGCACACAGCTGAGATGGAATTGTTTCACAAACAGAGAAACTGCTCACGTCTTCCCAGGTAATTTCACCTGGAGTAGTTTAGCAGCAAAGGAGCTGACTTATGTTTTTCCCCTTTTTCACACAATGTAAATGCCTGACTCCTGCTTTTGGACAGGGTGAAATGTAAAGTTGCTAAAATAAAAAAATAACTAAATAAAGCTGTCCCCATCTCCCACCACCCACCCATTCCTGAGGGATGACTGGCTGTTTCATAATCAGGAAATGTGTGAACACTTGGGGGTGGGGAAAAAACAAGATCTCATGAGGTTGCAAGCGTTTTCCAAAGGCTTAAATACACTTCAGATAAGAATCTAAAGAGACAGGAGAGTTCCAGACATCTTGATCTTTACCCTTCACTAGTTTCTGACTCAACTGATTTAGGTGCTCTCTTCAAAAAGAGGAAGAGAATGCACCCATGTGGACAACTCTGTTCCATTATATGCCATGTTTCAGCTTGAAAACTATTTATTTTTTGCTGCAGAACATCCCAGTTGGCATTTCCCTGCTTCACAAATCTAATTAAAACAACCCTATAGCAAACTACATTTAGGCCAACTCAGCTATGTGGGTTTAGGGGTTTTTTAGTATTATTATTTTTCCTCTGAACTGACATTTACTTCTTTCATTATTCTATGCTCTGAATATCTTCTTCAACCTCTTTTTACTGAGTCAGACCCTTCTGCCCTTACTCCAGCAAAACTTTCCTCCATTCGACAGAGCCCTGGAAGAACACTCTTAGAAACTTTTTTCAGAGGTTATTAATTTATATCTCTTTTTGAACAAGCTTCAGCTATACTTTTTTTGCTCACACCCCTTGAGTACTTACATGGTGGAGAATTATTAGCACAATCCCCACACCAAAGGTACAAATGTGTATGGATGCTCAATTCTCCCATCTGCCTCCCACCTTGTGGCCCATGTAACTCAAAAATTAACATTCTGCTTGCACCATCAAAGAGCAGAAATACTTAAGGGCTATAGCAGCTGAGAAAAACAGAGCAAATGTAAAAACACAGAGCAAGAGATTTTCCACAAGAGAACGTGCCCAGTAACAAACAGCTGGAAAGGGAGCAAACCAATTGGAGGCCACATGGGATGCGTTACCCACCCTTTCTGCCTGACGTTTCATGCTTGTAGTGTCTGAGTAAGATGGTCATTAATCTCAGGATCCCGAGTCTGGCAATTTTAGCTGATGGGTGAATTGTCGTGAAGTTTCCTGTCAGCTGCTATTTGCAGTGATTGTGCTGTGAGCTCGACATGCGTTGCATTGTTCAGGTTGGTTTTGTTCTTTTATTTTGCTTGGGCTGGCTGCCTCTTGGAACCTCTACTCTGCCTACTTCCTGAGGATTAAAGCATGTCTTCTGGGCAAGGAGATGCAGGGACCACCTGCAGATTCTGTTTATATATCCAGCCTTGTAGCCTGATTGATCTCACAATAGGACTGCATAATGTAAACACTTCATTATTCCACCGAAGGATATGTTCTCTACCACCTATGGTCCCTCCAACCAAGTGTCAGTTTTAGATGGTTAAAACTTGTTAAACCACACCAAAAGAAGTTAAACAAAGGAAAATCCATCCTAGCAACATGTTTAAGTTTTTAAGTTAGACTAATTAAATGCAATTAAGTTAGAAACTTTAGCCTACTGCTTTACTGCAGGATTTTGCCACCAAGCCCCAGCATTGCTCAGGTCTGATGCACTATTTCAGTTCGCCTAATAAGAACGAAAACTCAGTTTATCAATGGGATTTATTCCCACTCTGGGCATAAGACACTACAAGTTCAGACAAGGGAACTTCTTTCTTGACGTGGGAGACTGGGGGAGGCACAGATCCATGTACAGAGAAATGGGAGCCTGAGGAGTCACCTCTCCTTGGCTGTTTCCAACACGGCACCTACTCACTGTGCTGCCTCCTAACCTGACACTGCAGAGGGGCAAGGGGAGAAGGCAGGAGGACGCTTTTCTGTTCCTCCTAAAACACAGAAATGAAGAGCATTGATGCTTCTAAGTATTTCCTACAGGAATTTTGTAGCATTATTTCCTTTTGCCAGGTGAGAAACTGAGAAAAGAGGCCGATGCCCGCCTGCAGATTTTGGGAGGGCAGTCACGATCTGTACCTAAACAAGGATCGAGCAGCCCTTGCTGCTTCCTGCACTGCAACTTACACCCTTTTCCCCCTTTTCTCAGGAACAAACATCACCTCTTACTTAGAGCCAAAGGACAAGTCAAGGGCAGAGCCGTGGCCATAACATTGCACCTCCTGAGACTCAATGTTCAGCTCTTATGAGCATTTCAACATCGTTCTTGTGGTTTACTTCCCTTTGGGAATTGTTTGTTGGTTGTTTTGTTTATTTAACAGCGTTAATTAAAAGCTAAAGGCACACCCAGCTAAAGCAAGGCGCAGTAATCTGAGGAACTGCCCAAGTTCCTCAAGAGGGAGGAGAAGTTTACCCTGAATTTATCTAGGTAGATAGAAATAATACAAGAACAGAAAAATACTGAGTACGTCAATGTTTGCAATGCACTCTGCACGTATCTCAGACTGCTCCTGAAAGCATAAACCAAACTGATACAATTTAATTCAGCTTTAAATAAAACATTTTTATTAGTAACCAAGGCATGAATACACACAGATTGTCAGGGTATCTGCTGAATGGGGCATTCACAGCTTCAGCACACAAAACAACCAGCAGGTCTTGACTGAATAACAGACACCAGCAAGGCATGTAAGCACTTATTAAGGTTATTTAAAACATATCCACACTTACTTGCTTTACAGAACTAGAGCTTAATTGTTCATCAAATTACAATAGTTTGGTGCTTACAGCAAGCACTTTATCAACTGAAATACATTTTTTTTAATTACTTTTCTGTTTTGAATCACTTTGTAGGCCTTCAACAAGACCTTCTGTGAAAATTCGAAGGTCTTGAGTTTGCCTGAAAAATTGGTATCATTACCCTATTGGCTAGTGCTGACCCCCATGTTATATGATGGGCACCTAAATTTAACTCCTTAAATTCCCATAGATATTAGTAAGTAGGAACAGTTTGAACTCTGACAATTCTCTGAATCCCTGAAATAATCCTGAGAGTACTCCAGTACTAAAAGCAGGTTTTGGTCATTCCAATCCAGATTCCTAAGAAGAAAAATAGAAAGAAACTTTGGAATTGGAGTAGAGACAAGCATAGAATCTTTATAAAAGAACCTATATATAATAAGAAAAAATTATTTACATTTGACAAGGAACAGACATAGCCAAGACTTTAAAACTAGCATTGGTCCAGGAAGGATTACTGCTTACAGGCTGTGATAGATAAAGCAGCTTTAAAAAATGCTCTGGGCTAGATTTTTCCCTGAATTTCTCTTAGCAGACTTCATCCTTGGAGGTTTCTTTTCATATTCAAAACTATACAGTTTATCCTATCTTTACCAGCAACTTACTAGAGGAAGAGCTTCTTACTGTGCAAATTGTTCCATGATTTTATTCCAGAAAGTCCTCATCCAATGAAAAAGGAAACTGAAGCTGACTCTAAGTCCTTATGTACATTGTGCTGCCTCTCCAGCCTTTAAATCAACGGAAGACAAAAACGACTTGAATCAAGAGTGGGATCAATCCCCTATTTTTAAAAAACTTGCCAGAAAGTGAAAGGCCAACTTCTTCCCAGCTGACAAGCCTTCACACCTGGCCAGGCCAGCTCCCGCCACTGCCTGGTAGTTACTCATGCACCCAGTTCTTATTCACCTCTGTTCCTGCAGGAGCAAACCATTTGCTCCTGAACCTGCCAGCACTGCTCAAGCACAGAGCCAGGACAGCAGCTCTCCTTGAAAACTTCGCTATCACCATCCTCACACAACAGAACACACTTGGTGTTTGAAAAGGTGTCCATGCTGACCCCAAGGAGGAGAGTTGCTATGCAGAGGCCTCAGACCATTCTGCAGGAGAAGCAGGCTCTCCCCTCTTGTCCCAGCAGGACTCAGTAGATGAACATGATCAAGTCATATAAGCCCCCTATGCCTTGAGTTCTTTGTCTGCCAGCAGGTGGGTAAAGGCCTCAGCACCACAGTGGACTGACAAGACCATACCTTATAGTCTTCCTATCACAATCCAAAGTCTCCTGCAAAACAGAAATTCTTTTCAGGGAATAGGTTTATTTTTTTAAGAGTTGCACAGCTATAATTCAATTCATTCTGACCCATGTGTCCAGACTTGTTCCTCATGGTCTTATGCCCAATAGCTTTTCTTTTACCCTGCTTTCCCTTTAAAAACTTTCCCACCATTTTAGGATCTGTCTTGCACTCCCTAAGCAGACAAATTTTGATTTATAATCTCTCCTAAGTTTGCAGCAGCAGAGAGTAAAAAAAATATATTTTCTCTATCAGGCAAAGAAATCCTCTCTTATCTCTTTCCCCCCTTTTTCCCCAACGGGGAATGCTGGCAGAGCTGGTCAGCAGAGCTGCTGTTCTCAGCCCACGTGCAACACACAGCAGAGAGAGCAGTGCTGCCAGGTTGGCAGCCTCCGCTGGAACAGCATCCTTTTTACAACAGGCATCTGGAGAAATGGCTGGAAATCCAAATCTGTGGAACATCAGCTTTATTAGAGATGAAGCTAAGCTACAGGTTTGGAATCCGAATCTGAATTTGTTTCCAAATTGAAGAACCGGGGACTTGCTTCAGTGCTTTACAGAAACAAAGAGCCATGAGGTTTTGATCTGAACCAGAAAAGTCAGGCCTGTTCAGAGCCTGGCTTTTGCTTTGGGACCTGTGCCTAATCACAGCTGGTTGTAGAGTGATTACTCAGCACTGCTTGTCCAGTTCATTCACATCTGTGCTGTTATGTACACTTGGCATTCTTTAACAGCTATGTCTGTGATCAGGTAAATTGAAATGTTTTTTTTGTTTTGCACAAAAAATGTTGGATGGGGAGATGGGGGGATCACCTGAAACATTTCAGTTTCTGATTTCTGACATCTACAGAGAGCCACAAGATGTAGGTGTTCTGTGCAAAAGCAGAGATCTTAAGTTACTTGAAGTGAGCTGCTACTGGTTTGTAACATGCAGTTTTCCTTTGTTGGTGTTACTGCTTTATAGTGTTCAAAAATAACCCAAACAGGTTAGGTAGTAACCAAGATATTATCTGAGTAAATTTTACCTCAGGGGATTCATTCAGAGTCAAAAATGTTTTAGTCTGTCTGCACGAACGTGGCTCCAAGGAAGATTTTACAAGCAAACAAGTTGAACGGCACAAAAAAGCAGGCAAATGTAGAAAGGGGGGAAATGAACAGAAAGAATTGCAACACATTCTAGTAACTATGGCTTTTAATACCTTAGCACTGATATTTGTCTGTCTTTGCAAAAAGTTAAAATACATCTGGGCTTTTGTAAAAATGACAGCTTGCTTGTTTTGGTTTTGTAAGAGGCACAGGCAGGTCCAAACAAAAATCCCAGAACCAAACACCACTTGTGGTAGGAAGAATCAAACTCCCAGAATATAAGCACTCCTTTAATTTGAGTACTTTACAATCCAAATCCTCTTGTGTCTCAGGATTACACTGCTGGGCATTGTCTGACCATAAAACCAATTTAATTTTCTAGGGCACGGATGATATTTCAGTGCTTTTGAGTTGATCTAGAGAATTTTACATCTCTGACTTCTTCCACTGCCAGTTTAATAAGGAAAATAACTTAAGCCAGAGGTGTCTATGTCCCTTGGTAACCTCGATCTGCATATACAGCCTCTCGTGCTTACAACAGCCTGGCTTCAGTCTGAAGAGAGACAGGTAGCTCGCTTTCTTTCTGCATTCTGACCCATACCCTTTTTCCATATCTGCAGATTCCGCCTTCTTGCCATGCCATATACAAGACCAAAACCTCAGGACACTCACACACACACTATACCAGAGCTCATGTACTTTAGTGTTTGAAATCCAAAGAGGAACTATGGAGAACTATCCAGACATGTCTCTTTAAAGTGGCAGAATTAAGATCCTGTGTCACACCAGCAGATTGGGATTATATACACACTATCTAATACGTGTATTGCAGCTACTATTTTCCAAACAGAACAAAATATGAATTAATAAATATGGAACATTTTGGCATGACACTGTTCATATCTTCTCTTCACATGCATGCTGATATTAATATTTTTTTCTTCACCTGTAATTCTGCACAGATGCTCATATACAGGTAGTTAGGCAAATAAGTGTGTGTGTCTCTTTGTTGATATGAAATTTATAATTAATATATTGGATTGAATATATATTTTAAATGCCTTCAACATACATGTAACATATTTTTATACATTTGTCCACAAACAAATATATGTTTTACTATGTTTAGGAGCATCTAAATGTGTCATACTAAAAATATTTTGCCTGCTGTCTCTTGTAGGTTTCCAAATGTATCAAATCAAAGGGGAAAATGACAGAAAAAAAAGAGATTTAGCATAAATCCTCCAAAAGTTTACTAGCCAACCAGGGCAGATGAACAAAGCCATGGGGTTTAAATCACCAGCTCTGGCTGCATTGCTTTCACTGCAAGCTGATGTTAGGCCAAAAATATTCCAGTCTCTCCACTAAGTTTAGTATTGTCCATAGGGTACACTAGCTCTTACAAGAAACTTCTGGACTGAATATGGCACCAACACCAGAGAGACAGCAAGAAAAATCCAGAATATAGTACTATCAGAATTATCTGTAGCTAGCCATTCGCAGATAAAAATGGCTTTAAAATATTTGTTGTGGTAAGTATTGGCTAGCAAGATAAGGCACCCTTTTAAAAATTTTGTTCACTGTGCTTCTCCAAATCAGTGATTTCAGCAGGCCTGCACCAAAGCTGGCCTGTATTAATGTACTTGAGAGTCAAGCCCAAGAGGAGTTCAGTGCGGGAATGATAAGCAGAGGCAATGAAGTCAGGGCTGTAGTCAGGTACTTGTCCCAGAGGGTCCAGGATGAGTGGTTTGAGCCCAAATGAAGCCCAGAAGGAGGTGAAGAGGGGAGCAACATGAGAGTTCAGCAGCCCAGAGCTCCTTCCCTGACCCTGTTTTGGTCAGCAGCAGTCAGAGCCTGTGGGCAGGACTCTAATCCCTGCACAGCCAAGACATTGCCACTATTCTAGGACACCAGTCCAAGCTGTTTGGGGAAGTGCTGTAAATATCCCCCTTGTACAGATGAGGAAATAAAGTCTGCAGGAACAAAATGCTTTACCATGAGGACAGGAGATGTAAAGATTAAAAGAAAAGGGGCCACCTCGTTACCGTAGGTCAAGATTTTCAGGTACTGAGATCACTGGGTGATTCTGCTATTAGCAGGAAAGGAATGGACCTTCAGAAGTCCACTAGAAATCACACATGCCAGTTAAGTACCCCATGGTGAGGTAATTTACTGGGTGTATTTCTCTGTACCTGTTCCTAAAGGCCTCTGAATAGCTCCCATAGCTAAATTAGTTTAACCTTTGTGGTAGGTGCATTTGGAAATTCTGTATTCACTTAAATTCCTAACTTTCTTTCAAAAGGTGTATGTCCCCCCAGGGGTTGGTTTTATATCCTTTCAGAACATGAAAAATAATGAGCTGATGAGCAGAGGTAAGGAGGACCAAGAAGAAGAAAACAACCCAGCTCTCTTGAACTACACAGAATAATTTCTTCATTGCCTAAAATGTGCTTGCCCTCTTAATCTGAAACTTCACCCATCATTCATTCCTGTCCCTGAGGAATAATTAGCCTAGGAATTTCTGTATATCAAGGAGACCATGATTTTGTTGTTTTTAATTTTTCATGATACCTAAAAGGATGGTGAAGTCTCGGTTGTTTATCTGGACAGAAATAGAATAGTAAGATCAGAGCAATGTGTGCAGAAAGCAATGTGTATGGGCCACTGTGTATGTATTCATTATCCTGCCTTTTTTCAGAGGAAAGTATCCTGAGACAAACCTGTTTACATGAATATGAGTCGCAGACTCATTCCCCAGCAGCAGTAAAGCAACTCTAGCTCTTCACCCACGGAAAAAACATCCACTTACAGAAAACAGGGCTCTAATTTCTACCTCCATCCATCATGCTACCTGCAAGAGAAACAATGCTAAAACAGAACCATGCTTCCCAGTGTAGGGAGTTCCCTGGTGTGAACTGGAGCTATGCACTCCCAGGAGAAACAGCCTGGCTTGAAGATTACAGCAGGGCATTGAAATCTGCTGCAAAGCAAAATACCATTGCTCCATCAGAGTGGGAAACTCCAGTGGCAGCTCTACCCTGTAAAGAGAGAAAACTTATGGACATTGTCACTGTGCTGGGCCTTCTCCTTAGAGCTGAAGGACCCAGAAAGGATATCTTCATTACTACTTTGTTCTCAGTACTTCTGTAACAAAGAAGCGGTACCTAAAAGTGACACTAAGCCTGGAAATGCTTCAGGTCCCCCAAGCAGCCCTTAGAAGACCCTCAAATAGAGTTACAAGGTTGGCTCCTTTCTTCTCACAAAGACTATCTGTTTGTCAAAAACTTCTTACTTCTGCCTCTCAATCATAAAAAAGCTTTCAGGGACACTGATAGAGGAGGTCCAGTGGCACAGATCCTTCCAGCATCTGCACTGGCCCCAGACAACAGTGTGCAGAGGCAGCGATGCTCTCAAAATCTCCCTCTCAACTGAGGCTCAACAACAACCTCAGGAAGAACTTCCCCAACTGATTTGAAAAAACACAGGTTTGTTTCCAAGGACAGCTGTCAGGCAGGAGAGTCTGTAGATGAATTATACCTTCTATACTTGCAAAGCCTCCTGTGTGAACAGCTTCATTCCCCTGGGATAAAGTTAAATAGATGCTGGCTTTTGTTTGTAAATACGTCCAAGGTGGTTTACCTGAACAGTATTCATGTCAACATAGTTTTATCACCTTTAAATTGTTTTTGTTTCATATGCCTACTCACAAGCCGTTCCAGGGAATGTTTATGGTTTACCTAAAGCCCAGCAGTATTGGGAAAAAGCGGGATAGCATCACTCTTTCGCATTTCCTTGATCAGATTTATCTGCTGCACAGAACCAGGCAGGTCTGCCTAGATTTGACCAATGTTAACAGAAAACTCTTGCCTCCAGTGTCTGACTGAGACAGCCAGAAGACCAGTAAATGTCTTATCATGCAGTTATTTGAAAATATTTCCAGGTTACTTTTGCAAAAAATGCATCCTGAAAACAATAGCCCAAATAAATTGACTAGCTCCATCTATAGAGCTGATAGTTTTTGAGCCAAAAGTATTGCAAATAGCATTTTGTAGAAAAGACTGAGGAGTTTTTCTCTGTTGTCACTGGACTAAGCTTAAATGTTGTGTTCAAATATAAAATATCTCTGGGAAACAGCTGATCTCCTGGTCTTCATTTGGCCATCTCTGGGGATGAAGATTTCAGCACTGTTCTGAAAATTTTTGATTACCAGATGACCTCAACTACAGAGAAATATGAAAAAAATTTTTTTCCCAAGTATTCCCCACTTCCCCATCCCAACAGGTCTTTTCTTGGTCTTCCCTGTCCATCCTGTTTTTCAACTTTCTTTGGACATGAGTTGCAGCAGAAGACATCCCATTCCATGTGGTCTGCACAGTAAAGCACTCTTCACCCACGTAAAAACAAGACTTGGGTCTCTGTTTACTGCTCCTACCTTTTTTTTCTTATATTCAAAGGCCGCCTTAACCATTTTGGTCATAACACCAGCCTAGGAAGGCCTCTGAAGTCAGTTGACTGCTGAGCTGAAATCCTTGTCCTCCAGACTCGTTCTCCCATCCCAAGCCCCCTTTGATAGTCCTGGTGCAGCGCTTCTCTTTCCCAGGTGAATCCATTTCCACTTGCATGTGCTCAAGTGCAAGGCTGTTTCACAAGGGGTCCTGGTGACTCCACGCACCTTGTCCTCCTTAAAATAAAGCCAGTTTCCTGTGTTGCATTGCACACTCACAGACCACATAACAGCTGTTCCATCTTGTTGGAAACAGTAAGTTTATTTTGAATTTAGACTAAGTATCTAAGCCAGAATAGGTCACTGGAGAAACAGCTATGATGTCCCAATGAAATCAAGCTGTAGCCTACGTTGCTCTGACTCATTGAGCAGTAAGCACTAGAGCTAGTGCTTGTGTGCAGGGGTATGTGTTTGCTGCAATTACCACCACTTTTGTACGTCAGGTGTATTTTACTAACACATTGCTGTGGAACTTAATAGTCTCACACAGTCATTCCCAGTAAACATTGGTTTTCTCTCACTGGTTTGTCTGCACAGTCATCTTCTTGGTTTCAAAGTTGCCTTAGTAACAGAGAAGGACATTTTGGAACACTTCATGTCACAGTGAAAATAAAATTATCTGTTCCTGAATCAAAATTCTGAAATTTTCCAGAATAGTTTAAATAAACACCCTTTCATTTTGAGTCATTTTTCCCCATCTTGGAAAATTCCTTGAAAGTTACCCCAATTTGGAGGTTACTAGAAGGAAAAAATTTCAGTGAGCTTTGTAATCTCCTCACTGAAGCAGAGGCCAGGCACACTCCAGTTATGGTTAGCGTTTCTCTGTGCCAGTTGTTCCATACAACAGATCTTAGACAATCCCTTCTGTCCTTACAGAACATCTACTTACATCCTTAGGCAAAAAAAAAAAAAAAAAATCAGATTAAAAGGGATTAGAAAGAGGTTACATGAAGACAACTTTTAAGGATCTCACAAGATTTTTTTTCATAATAGTCTAACTCCATTAATAAAAAATATCCATTTGTAAGTGGTTTTGTCAATGGTGGGAGTTGGCAAGGAAGACAAGGAGCTCAGCTTTAGCCAGGTTACACAATAACTTGCTACTATTTGTGGCTGGCTCCCAAAGGGCCAAAGAAATTAACTCGTGATTAGTTAAATAATAGTTTTATTAAAACAATGATCAGATCAAATAACTGGCGTGTATGTGCAGGAAGTCTTTCAAAATACTCAGGTCCTGCAAAGGAGTCAGATCAAGAAAATAACTTTTAAATATCTGATCCCTGAAGTAACTGAGACCTGTAAAAACTGGATGCTGTAAAAAGCAAAAGGTTTTTTTAAACCTTAATCCCAACATTCTCTCCAAAGAATAACACTGTTCTCTACTTTCAGTGTTTTCTCTTCGTGCAGATGTTTTCATTCCTGTGTTACAGCAGAGAATTTTTTTTTCTGTGACCACAGCTCTCTTTTAACATTTTATTTTTAAAAAGAGAAATAAATGAAAGAGATCTAAAGCTGTGTGGTTTCACATCCCCCAGTTGATTTGTCCACTGAAAGGAGCAAGTCACTGGAAAAGAGGCTGACTGAAGAACAAGCCCTCCAGATACCCTAGATGTTGCAGAGAACTGCAGCTGCAGATGAGCAGGTGAGCACCAGAGCTCCTGAGGGTACCCAGTCCTGTTTTTGTGGGGGTTCAGGAGCCACCTTTGCACATTCATATCTTTGCAGGTGAGAAGAAGAACTTCAGTTCCAATATATTGCGCTGCATCTGGATGATGAGACAGGACAGAGCACCACAGCTCCCTCATCCCACGCCTGCTGCAAGAACTGCCCTGGGCTTGGTGGCTGCAGAGTCAAGTCTATGGTGAAATTGCCCTGAGCAAAGTCAGCAGCTCTGGTATGAGAGGATCGCGGCACATGGAGCAGACTGCTCCCGAAAAGGGCCAAATTACCTCACAGGGTTCAACTGGAGTGTGCAAAGGCAGGGTGCCTGCAGGCAGCTTTTGGCCCTATTCTCTGCGCTTCTGATCCGTGAGATTACTTGCCCAGTGGAGGCTTTGTGACTTTCAGTGTTTAAGAGAGCAGCTTGAGGTACTGAGAGTGGTTTATACAATGCACAGCACAAATAGATGCTGTCAGCAAAGTATCATGTGTTCAAAGAGAGCAGCAAGGTAAAGAGTGTCTGATTTCTTCTGAGTTTTCTTGAGTGTAAACAATGCACACTCCTGTGGCAGATATCCATCTGAAGGCGAATTGCTGCCCCTAACCTGTGCTTGTGTCTATCAGTTTGCATTATATTCAGGTAGTGGTGAGCTCTGCCGTTTGGGTGGGTATAGAGTACTTGGTGAGCTTTTTGGATGAAGGGCAGGTAAAAACTTGCTGCGTCTTGTATCCAAGATTCGAGTATTTACCTGTTGGAGCTCTGCATATTAAGGCCCACGCGTTTACACTGCAACTCAACGTGGAATTTTAATGAATTCACGGACTCTTAAGGCCCCCACCCACCTCTCCTCAAACAACTGAAATCCTCTGCATTCCTCTCAGCTGTACCTGCTTGGCATGCAATGGCAGCTGATCTGACTGGGAACAAACAGGCTGCTACTGAACACCGAGGAAGTGACAGATACGTTCAAGTGCCATCTCAGCCATCTCTCAAATCAGAAAATACCCCTCTTCTCCCAATGCACAAGAAGATCAGAAATTAACTCAGAATTCTCCCCTTCCATCATAGGCCTTTTCTGGGAGTGAGCTACACAGCACCACAAGCCAGGCTGGATCCCTTTCATCTTCCTGTTGAAGAAACCACTCTTGCTCAAACATAGAATGTTTGTGGTGAACATAATTGCTTATCTAAAGGAAAAATGAAAACCAGAAGTGAGGTGGATCTTTTCAGAGCCGTGACCAGATTTACCATGCTGCACACCATCCATGTCCAAGGGAAAAGGGGTGCAAATGGAGCTAATTCCCATCACGTGACAGAATCTGATTTTGCAACTGATCTTGCTAATCTCCAAATATAAAGCACTGTTTTAGCCCATGGGGAGGGACTATGCTGCCAGCAGTTAGAGAGATAGAGGTAGAAAGAATTTCTATTCCAGTATCTCAAAATGTGATGAAACACTGAAAAGATAAACTGTAGATATTATCAGTCTCACATATTATCTTGACAGCTACTACTGGAAAGGAGAAAAAAGATGTCCTATGAAGGAGAGAGGACAGCAGAGAAAGAGGCATGGCTAGTGCACTAAAACTGACTTATCTACCTCCAGCTGGAGCCCAAGGAACTCCTCTGCATTGGCAACAATGGTACATCTCATGCCAAGATATCCTGAGTGAATTGGTCTGACAAATCCCATAACAGGTAAGAGGATTTCAATTAGGATGAGATCTGACATTTCAAAGCAGGCTTCTTAAAAATGCAGCCGTCCAATGACAGTCTATACCAAACTTTGGATTAAGAAACATTGGACAGGTCTGTGCTCTTCTAAATCCCAGGATCAGTAACAAAGAAGAAGGAACAGGGTGAGTAATGCATGCAAATGGCTGCATTCATATCTGAACACAAATCAGAAATGACTGTCATTAAAGAAATCCCTCGGCCCGTATCCCACCTAGGATTCAGATTGGACGACACATAGCACAGTAACATTTATACATGTGAACCTTGAAAATAACCTGCTTGCCTCCAGGACCTGGATGGCTGCTCCATTGACACACACACACAGCACTGGAGACATTCAGTTCTAGCAGTGTCTTCTTCCTCTTCAGCTACTCCAGCCTGGTGAATCCCACAGTTACAAATTTCTTTTAGTGAGGGCTTTGCATTTACTTTTACCTATTATAACTAATCTCAAACCTATTTCTCTTTGCATCTGTCATTTTATGCCTTGTGTTCTCCAGGTATTTAGTCCTTCTACCATTAGCTCCCAAATCTGTTGCAGCTAGTTTCACTAGCACGCTTCCATTTTCCAGGCAACAGTCTCTAATAAAATTAGCATTGGTCCTAAAATCAATAATTAGGAAGAGCTTTCAATAACAGCTTCCCTCCAGTCAGAAAGGTCCCTTTTCACTGAAATCTGCCCTTCAGCTTACCTATTAGTCACAATTTCATTGGCATTACTCAGCGTGTCTCTCAGTTTCACATACCACACCACACTGGAAGCTAAGCAAGGAGGACTGCATTTCCATGACTAGAAACATCAGTGCTTTTATCAGCGACTAGGTTTACCTAGATCACGCTTGATCTGGCCTCCTGCATTTTCTTTCCTTTTTCTGCTTCCATATGTCCTATTCTTACTTTTAAAATAGTAGAACAGTGGCTATGAATAGCCCGCACTCCAACAGGGCTGTCCTTGCCCGTTTGTCTAAGACAAACTCATGTTCTGCAGCTGAACAGGGTCTTTTTTTCTCTGTTAGGTCTTACTGAAAATAGTGTTATTGGGTCTGCAATTATATGGGTTAGTTCCTTCCGAATACCAAGATGACAATGATCCAGCCATTCTCCCATATTTGACTCCAGTTGTTTCTCCCCCTTCAGCTGAAGCCATTTCAATTTCCAGGTTTTCAGAGCCACTAAAAATCTGCTATACCTGAATATTCAGAATCAGCACCCTGACTGAAACAGAAGCAAGGTAGCTGATAAATTGTTGGGCCATGATAAACTACTTTTTTTTTCCCTTTTATTTATGTGGCTGAAGGATCTTTTGCTATTTGTTTTTATTTCTTTTGCAGAGTCAAACTCAGTTTGTCTCATGCCAATTCTCATTTTACCCATGTATTTCCTGACCTCTTACATGTGGCTTTCTTTGCTGACCTGTCCTTTTTTCTACTCCTTGTTCAGTCATATCTGATAACTTTTCTTCCATGTTTTTCACTTCACAAGATATGCCTGTTCCAGACAATTTTTGCACCTTCAATTTAAAGAAGGACCAGGTTTGCTTTACAATCCAGTCCTCATGAGTTCTTCAGGCTTTAGCTGGTTTTCTAAATGCATCAGATGCCATCCATCTGGAGCTGAAAAGCTAAGCTATAGATCTGCACTTGTTTACCCTTCATTTTAATTGAAATTGAAATCCCTCAAAGCAAGGTTATTTTCTACTTCATTTTACAACTTAGTGTCAGATCTAAAAATGTATTGCTCTTGCTGTTTCAGTGACTGGCAAGAAACCCTGCTGATTATTGCCTTCAGAAATGTCTGAATTTAGCTATTTGTTCCCCTATATAATCCAGGAAGTCAAAGCCTCCCATAATGACAGACCTCTAACAAGCAAGATTGGTATCTACCAAATCCAGTTCTTGAGGTCATTGGCAGATATACCACACTTCCTCAGCAATCAGACTTCCCCAGAATATCTTTGGCTGTATTAAGTATTTAACTCATTATCTCTCCTTATTTACCTCATTAAAGGCTTACAGTAACATCAGACTGTTTACTTCTGTCTTTCACATGTCAGGTATGCTCCAGTATCTGCACTGCAGCTATTCCTCCCCTTCCTCAACTTCTTCAGTAACTGTTTCTAGATATAGAAATGCACACATTGCCCCCTACCCAATGTCCTTTTTCATATGCCTAAATACTCACTTGAACTCCTCCCACCATTTCCAGGTGAAGCTGCAGTCCTGTGATTTACAGCACATACGCTCAGTGATACATCGTACCCAAAAAGTTTAAGTGAACTGCCTCTTCAACTAGCAACCATCTTAGCTATCTCCACAATTGTTTTGCCATCTCTGTTGCATCTCAGTAGTTATTCCTCATCTATCGTTCCTTGACAGAGTTTTTATTAAAAGTAGTTTTTAAAAAGAATCCTTCTCCCCGCCCCAGTTATCCAAAAGTTAATTAATTCTGGACCCATAGAATCTCTTCCTTCCCCTGGCTCTTGGCTATTCAAGCTCATGTCTTACCTAGTAAATCCTTAGCCCCTCATTTAAGTGTGAAGTTGTCTACAGATTGATTCTGCCACAGCAAACTGCAATTAATTTTGGCCAGATTTTATTACTATTTAATCTACTTATTTTTTTAAAAATATAGGTACTAGTTATTAATATCTTGATCTCTGCCTCAGTGCTTTATTGTCTTCTTCAGTATTCCCAGCAATTAGCAACATGAAATAAGAACTGCCCAGAAAGAGGACTCTTTTATCTATCTAATAGATACAGTCCAGGTTGATTGGGATCTCTTCAGAGAGAGATAGTATTTTTTAACAATACCCTTAAGCTACAATCTTCCTTATTCCTACTTTAAATCAAATATAAAAGTACTCAAACTCTATCAGCTTTCTTCCTTTAACACAAATACAAATAACTGTGTTTGGCAAACAGGTTGTCTATTCTCATTCTCTCTCCTGGAATTTCACCTTGTGGGAGCTCACGCAAGCCATATTTTATTGGCTTTGGTTAACGCAAGTTCAAATAAACTCAACACTCAAAGCCAAACTTTCAAAAGGTGTCATATATTTTGCCTGCTTTGAACTCAAGGATTTTGCAGGCTTTCCCTGTAGATCTGCCAAGGTTAGCAGAGTTCAGAGAACCTAGCCCAATTTGCAAGGCTGCAATAAAACCTGACACAGATTCATCTAGTTTGAATGTTTATGACAATTGCTTTATACAATTACCTCCCTGGTCCTTCTGGTACCCTGAAGAAAAGCAACAGGAATGGATTTTCCAATAATGTCATCTGCAGAAAACTGTATTGGGACTTCTAAAGAGCTGCATGTTACATGCCAGTTGCTGTCATAGCCATCCCTGTTTCTTTTTTTACCAGGAACTGCTGCTGTTAGAAATGAGCCACAAATCAGATTCTGAATTTCAACTCTTTGAATTCCCCATGTGAGTCATTTTCATACCTGCTCTAACAACATTGTTTCTGACACAGGTCTGACCACTCCCTCTGCTTCCAAAGCCATATTGGAACGTGGTACCTTGCTAATGTGGCTGGCCCCATAGCATGCCGACATCACCCAACAGATCAGTCACCTCATAAAATCAAACGATGATCAAATTTTTTCCTAAACAAGTCTAAATTAATTACACTATTCTTGGACTGCCTGCAGGTAGGAGGTCAAGAAGTGACACATGCTATACGCATACACACACAAAAAAGAGATTCCCTCAAAGCTCTACACTGAAAAGAGAGTGAAAGAGGGAGTTCACTTATAGGTTATGTCCCACATCTGACTGAAAACAAAGAGGAGAACAAACCGTAACCAGAGGTGTTGCTAAGGATGCATATATACAATTGGAATTTCTTCCTTGTCCTCACTTTCCTGTGTTCTGTACTGGCCACCTTTGCCTGCAGTTGACATACACCACCATATAGTGACTTGGTCTTGGGCTTACACCTGGACTGGCCCTATCGTACTTCCGTTAATAACAAATTATAAAAGGACTGAATGAAGAATAAAATTATTTTATCACTTACTAAAAAAATATTACTCCTGGAAATAAAAAAAAAAAAAAGCAGAAGTTGAAAGGGCCATAACATGAGACTGCCTAGATGATTCTACAACATACATATAGGCAATTCAGATGCGCTCTGTTTCAGGCATTTAGTCAGAATCATAGAGGCTACATCTTTACCTTGTGTCTATTTTCACAAAGCACAACAATACAGGTTGATTCTATAAAGTAACATCCTAGCCCCTCAATCTGTCCACTGTATCCTCAGTAAAACTGAGGCTAGAGAGCCTCAAAAATCCCTATGCTACTGCTGAGATCTCTGTTTCCAAGTGGCATGCCTGCTCACACAGCAGGTTCGCTCTGCCCTCTGCACCATTTAACAAGAGCAAAGCAATTTAAAGAGGACAGGAAACCACCAAGACACATGGTTAATCAAATCACAGGCCACTGCCACCAATACATTTGCTATCTTTTTAAAATTGAGGTGGGTGAAGAGCAAAAGAAAACAAGGAATAAACTGTCCTGTTGGAACACAGTTTTAGCTTATTGGCTGCTATGAGCTGAGAGGAATTGAGGCCCTTAGCTAGGCTCTTAGGTATGGACATAAGTGAATTGAGAAAGTACATAGAAATCCTGTGTTAAAGGTGCACTGACTTTACCAATCCACTGACCTCCCGAGCCTTTCTGTAAGACATACTTGCTCACTCTCGCTTCTCCTCACAGATTAGTTCTGTCTGCTCCCAGGCGCCTACTCTCTCTTTCTCTAATGTGATTAAATAAGCTCCCTGTCTCTCCAGGCTTGTGCAACCGCCTCTCGCTTAGTCACCTAAGCGCTCTACAACACCCCAAAGGAGTGGAGTCAGCTGAAACAGGAGCGTTCCCAGCTCTGACATGTAAAGTACTTGCACTCGGTGCTAAATAAACTTGGAAAAATGTTCACAATGCAGCTGTGCGCACAAGATGCTGCAACCTCAGGGCAAGAATAATTATACACAAACAAGATACTTAGGATTTATGTTCCCCTCAAATAAAAATGTGCGCTGCTCATGCCAATCTCAGCACTTCATGGTATGCCTGCAATCTGAGGCAGAGGAACAGATTCTCTGTTAGGGTTAAGAGATTAGATACCATCATTGCTTTATTTTCCAATAAACTTTACAGGCATTCTAAGCATTGTGGGAACACATTGATATGCTTTTCACCATACAAGGATGAGGATTCATGGGAGGTCTTTTAAATTTATTTGGGCTATTTTCTATTGGCATATGTTGATGATTCCTTTTCAGAAGTCACAGGGTTAAAGCTGAAGCCCACAGGAATACCAGACCAAAACAAAACTGAGGAAGTTTCAGAAAAAGAAACAAGTACACCTAGACCATTCCAAGCAAAGGTTTATCTAATTCTCTCAGGGAGCGTGCCAACTGCTTGTGCAAGTAGCCTGTTGCAATGCTTATGCATCTCTCAGTAGATGATTATTTCTCCTAACAGCCAATATCAATTAAATCTGTTGCTAGCAAAGTCAATCTCTCCTCTTCTCAGTGAACACAGCAAAAGACTGATCACTGTCTTCTTCATAATGACTTTTTAATCATGGTCATATTTATCTTCTCTTCCTGAGGTAAAAAAACCCCTAAAGCCAATTCTCTGATCTTTAATTTTTTTATAAACCTCTTAACACACTCCTTGTCTTTGGATCTGTAAGTGTTTAAAGTGCTGCATCCATAGGCAATGCCAAAAGAATCAAAGAAATCTGTGGAAAGAAGTCTTGTCTGCAATGGGCCTGAGATCTCTCAGGAGTCATTCTCTTGAACTGGACTCGGCAGTGAACATATGCCATGGTATTTCATTATACTCCCATACTCCAAAAAATCCCACTCTAAAAATCAAGGGAGACTCCCTTGAAGTACCTACTTAGTTCTGCAGTGGAGCTTGAAATGATATGACTTACAGAGTTGAAAGGAGACTTTGCAAGCTTTGTAAAAGTTGCTGCAAACAAGGGAAACTCAACAAAGAACCTCAGGAGTACTTCAGTAAGCAATTGCTTGCTGGTTGGAATGCAAGTTACACCACGTTAGACCCACTTCATATTTTGCCCCAAGGAAGCTGCAAGCTGGGTGGGAGACCAACAGGCATTCCCACCAGCCTGTCAGGCTGGACAAGCTGCAAGGATAAGCAGCCAGTCTGATATTTTTGCCTTTCCTTTCTTGACCTCAACTATAGAGAGGAAAAAGTTAGTGCAGGTTTCAACCTTTATATTTAGGTCAAGTTCTGTTAAAATTGTAAGGGAAAGATGTTCAGGAGTTCAGAGTTTTCTTAGCCAAATAATGAGTACAGAATTTACATTCCTCTGCTTAGAACACTTACACAAGGCTATGCAAGTTATATGCGAGCAGTAGCTGCCTCTTCGCAGGAGTCTTCTGGAATCAAAGGAGAGAAGCACGTCCCTGACAACTCTATCTCATTTTTAATATTCTGTCTGCAGGTGGCCACTATTTCCATGATCCAGTCCTGTTCCTTGTAATACCCTTTGCCACATGAAAAAAAAAAAAAAAAAAAGATAAAATAAGTATATTAAGAAAAAATAAGTAAGAAGAATAAGTAATAAGAGAAAAAATAATTATATTAAAGTATATGAACCAGGCATGGAAAAAAGATGCTAGCCCCAAAACCTGTGGCATGAAGAAAAATGTTATTTTTTGCTGCTGGCAATTTTCTTTGGGTTGGCAGAACATGTCATTTCGACTGTGAAAGGGAGCACATGTACTGAGCTCTGTGGGCTCATCATGGTATCCTTGCTGGTGCCAACTAGTAGCAATTCAGAGCTCAATTTGTAATTGAAAATGAATCCATTAGAATTGTCAGGTACCAGTCAATTTCAATCCTACTGAAAACCGGTCAGAAATTGAGTGACTTTAGAAATAAATACATTTTTACTTGTTTCACAGGCTCAAAAGGGCACATGGAAAAGATACTGTCTTCCAGAAGCCCATTTTGCAATTGATTAGAAATTAAATCCTTTGCGCTTGAATCAGGGTGGGGAAAATATTTTGAGACTGCAGTTTGATCTGAGTGTTGCTTTTACTTGTGGTTTGGCAAAAGACTCTGAAATGCTGTTAAATCAAAAAGGCAAAGAAAACCTGCAATTGCAGTGTCTCTGCTTATAAAAAAACATTTTAAAATAACCACATGCATCATTCACTACACAGATGCCACATTCTTCCCTACCCTTATTTAATAGCTAGCTGTCAATCTACGTTGAAGAGCAGTTACCTGACATTACCATAATAATGCTTCAAAGCTTCATATTAAAGATGGGTATCTTTCTAGGCAAGCCCATAGGGGTTAAGGAAAAAAAAAAGCCTTTTCTCTCTAGAGTTGCAAAAATGCAGTTCTCTAAAAGATGATAGAGTTCATCCAGGCAGGAATGACAATCACAGATACTCCTGACTTCTCTTGACTGTAATTAAGCAGAGAGATCAACAAATCTGTATCTGCATGAGACAGGTTTCTCATCTCTATTTCTATTAACTGTGGTAGAGAGGAAACTAAATGTGAACTGAGACCTCTTGCCATTAGCATAACATAAACACTTCTTCCATCTTCCAGGATAAGCATTGCACTTCTCAGGACAGCTCATGTACAACCCCTTTGATGTTTAGTCATTCTCAAAACGCGCTCCTTTCACATGCTCCTGCTGTGAGCAAACACTGCAATGAAAACTTGCCTGTGTCGCAGGTCTGGGAGATGGTGCCATGTGTACAAGCCAAAAAACCTCAAAATCTTTTAAGCTGAGTTAATCTGATACTGAGTAGGGGGAACTGGAGATGACATTTAAAAGTACTGTTTTCTGAGCAGGATTAGAGGGAGGTGGCAGGAGCCAAGGACTGGCTGAACATCTGAGACACACAGCTGACTTCTTTAAGTGTGAGGAATGGTGAGAAATCAAAGTATTGGAAATCCTGTGAAAAAAGGCCCAGGTGCTTAGGTGAAGGAAAAGTACAATTAAGCAAGGGCTTACCAATATATATAGAACTTTTCATTCCCTCTGCAAAAGAGTAGGGAAGCTCAGGACCTGAACTCCTGACAGTAGTCAGAAAGCAGAAGGCAACAGCTGCTTCACAGGAGAATTTCCAACACCAAACGCACAGCAAGCACCAAGCATATCCTCTCTTCTTCCAGCATGTATTGAGACTCCAGTGGATGAGTACCAGAGCACAAACTTTCCTTAGAAGCTACTGTCAAGAAATCCCTTGACACCAGCCTCCATGCTCTGCAGATCCCTCATGCAGCCTCCTGCTGACTAGGCCTTCCAAATCTCAGCTTGCCACTTACCAGAAGCTAAATGTTGCAGGAATGCAGCTGTGCCAGTCTTCCATGTTGTGAGAGAAGATTGCACAGACCTCTGACACATGAGATTACACAAAGGGAAGCCATTAGAAAATGGTACAAAATCCTGAGTGTCCATTAGAGAAAAAGGAGAAAAAAGAAGGGTAAAGAATTTTCCTTCATGAACTCCCTCCTGAGAAACTCTGCCACTTGCACTGTTCATCATTACATGAATATGGTCCTGTGAACCATCTTCCAGTAGCTCTCCATGCTAGGATTTGTCACCCTAGTGAATATCCTTCAACTTTTCTCTCCCTGAACACAGATATAATATCACCAAAGGATGGAGAGAAGTGATATTTCTCAGCACCTTACCCCCATAGCTTGCACAGCTGATAAAACCACCTACATGAGAGCAATGGCACCTACTCAGTAGCCCAAGACACAGTATCCATTCAAGGCAGGGAAGCTCCTTATTCAAGCACAGAACTGTTGCGGGCAAGGCAGAGTATTTATAAATTTGTATGCAACGATGTTTACTCTGATACCATTGGATTGCTTCATACCAGCATTTTGACTGAAACAAGATGAGATAATGGGAACCCTGGCTGTTGGAAGCCAGCTTGGTTTCAGTTTGAATGCATGTATTTATTTAAGCTTTCACAAGGTTTCCTATTGACTCTGCACATAAAAGAAGATAAGTCAATGAAGAAAGAGCCTCAAAAGCTCAGAATGGTATTTGTGAGCTCATGCCATGACAGGAGAAAAAACAAACACCACAGCAGTTTTGGATACCATGGGCTTCTTTCACAGCAGTTCACTTTACATCCCTGTTTCCCTTACTCTGAAAGAGGGTTTCCCTGAAGTAGAAAAAGGGGGAAGAGGGGGCAAAACAATTTAATAATGCAAAGAAACTCTCTTTTTCATTCTTCATGCTGAGTTTTCAATTAGCATACAGAAAAGCTTCTACATTTGGAAAACCTAAAAGCACACAGCTTTTGCTGTGAATCGACATGAGACCCATCACACAAAAGCAATGTGTGTTCACATGCATGCATGAACATGTACACAAACACACATACTCGTTCACGTATGCACACGCCCAGAGGCAGTGACTACCACTCTTTCTAGGGGAGTTTCATCTGTGCTTTTGAGAAAAGCACTTTTCAGTAAGAACATCCCCTTTTGCATCAGTTTTCAAGCACGGGATCTGAAATAATAACACAGCAAATCTGAATTCTGGTTCAATCCTCTCCTGGGCCTGACCACAAAAAGTACTGTGTCTGGGCTTTTCTTGGATTTGTCATAGATCAAATTGTGCCAGCATTAACTCATGAAGCTTGTGGACCAAAACAGTAACAGAGCTATGGAGAACTAAGTTCTTCAGTCAAAAAAAAATTTAAGTGAGTATTTGATGTATTGCAACAGTGCTTTTCATTAAATGCTTGCACAAAGTATAGCAGCCACGACAAAATAATTTGTGGTTTATGCAGGTATATAGCTACATTAGACCACACGGGCCATTTAAATAGTGCATTATGCTGGCAATCATTGTTACTAACCCTACGTTAAGAACTTTGGGCAGACACTTCATTAATGCACACACAGATTGCCAGGATATTGTGCTGTCTCCATGCTGCAAAAATATGGAATACAGTAGCAAGACTGAGTGGGATGATGAAGTCATCTGGCAAATCTCCACACAGTGATGCACCTAGGAGCAAATGACATAGCATCTTCACACCACCCACTGCATCCACAACTGGACTGGAATTCAGGTGCAGACAGACATTTCAATGATCCCCATTGCCCAAGCATGGACAACCCACAAATCAAACCTAATGTGCTGTATCTGCGGAGAAGGAAACACTACTGCTGTCTTTCTTAATTTTAAATTCTAGCAGAAAAAAGGTTACCCAACATTTCCCATTCTAAGTACTTCCTTTTTCATTGATTATATATTGACTAAACATAAGCTATCAGGTGTGAAATTTCCATGGCAGGATCTGCTTCCAACTATACCTTTTCTTCACATGAAATTAAGATGGTAAAAATAAATCATCTCCTAATCTTGGGAAATGGAGATACCCACTTTATGAAAAAATCTGCATAAGCTAATGAAACATGGGCTGCTCTGGCTCTTAGCTCCCATATCTACAGATACGAAAATTACAAATTCACTAATAATTGAAGAACACACATTGTACCAAGAAAACACAATGGCAGATACAAGAACTCTTGCTTTTAGGGTCATGTAATCTAAACATTGTTCAATAGCTCTTACTGATAAAGGCTAACAACAAAACACATGTGTCACAGAAACAATCCTGGAAGTTATTAAAGAACACTGAGCTGGAGACTTGAGCTGTAACAAAAACAAAACAAAACAAAACAAAAAACCAAAAAAACAAAAAAAAACCCCAAAACAACCAAAAAAACCTCCAAAAAAACCAAAACAGTTTCAAGTAGGAAGAAAGAAAAGGTTAATAAGACTGTAACCTGCAATGTCCACTCAGAAAGCGCTTTTGTTAAGAGGCAAGTATCAACAAAAGTAAGCAGGAGTTTCTCAGAAAGAAGTGCTCCCTGTCTCCTTTCTAATGCATTTATCAGATTGTGGATGAGAAAACTCCACATCTCTTTAGCAAGAAGGTTAATTTATATAGCTGTATTCTGTGGACAAAATAAAGCCTTATAATGCATTGAGGACAAAAGAAGATATTCAAAAACAAGATAGAAGAGAAAAGGAACAAGCAAACAATGTATTTGTTTTACTAGCTGCTTTTTTCCAACTACAATTTTTTTTCCTAAGAGAACACTGGTTTTGTGCTTTGTCTCAATTACTTTTAAGATCAATCCTTTCCTGGCTGTTTTTCCTCTGTCTCCTTCCCCAGATGTATCCCCCCTGCCACAAGGAGAGGCAAAGTCCTTCCACGTTTGAGTGGAATGTTGACGCCCATGTGGGTGGGTGCAGAATTAGCCAAAACAAGTCCCCACATTCCTTTGGATGTCAGCACCTTCTGCTGGCTCTTTCCTAATATCTTATTAATAGGTAAAATATCTTTTCCAGATCAACCTTCCCCATTCTTTTATGGCATAAAAAAGCAGAAATAAAAAACTTCCTTAGAAACAGAAAAGCTTCCTTAAGCAGGTGTCCAGGCTTATTTATAGCAAAGAATTGCGCTAGTTAGACAATTACAGTTTTTCAGTTGCCCAATTTAAATTCCTATAGGTACCTAATAAACCATCAAATGAAGAAGAATTACCAGTAAATAGCAATTACCTTGAAAGAACAGTACTTTAAATATTAAAGTGACACTTCATTAGTTATGCTGGCAAACAGGTCTGTTTGAATCAAATGGCTATTTTAAATTAGTGGTCCTATTGCAGACATGGGGTGTAATTTTTATTACCAAATACCCAGCCAAGCTAGTGACCTTAAAAGCATTACTCAAGAAATGGCTGAGAGTTAATTAGAATACTGTGCCAGGGAAAAAAAAAAGAATAGGCTTGAACATCTCTGAATTCTTTCCAGGAAGGTGTTTTTAATAATGGCAGTAGTTTACGCCATTAAAAGGTCCATATCCTCAAGTCAAAATGTAGGCTTTTATGAAAGCAACAAAATATAAGACTAGAAAAATATTTCCATCCCTTTTTTCCAACAGCAGGGATTTTTTTCCTCAATAAACAAAATGAAGAGCCTTCAAAGCATCTATGACTGCAGAACTGTACCCCTACCACAACAGTGGCTCTAAGCTTCTGCTGATATTACCTTCTTCACATGCTGAAATGAGAGTACCAAGAAAACCAACAGATAAATGTATTCTGACATTGCTTTTTATTTTTAGCAATCTGTGGTGTTAGAACTCATCATGAAATCAGATGGCTAACGCACATTTTCTTTGTTGCCATCTCTATTTCTATAACATACACCAGAGCAGAGTTATTATAGTGATAACTCAAACAACTGCTACCTGCAACATCACTGCAAGAGTCTCATCACACAGAGACATTCCTGTATTTTCATCACTCCTGAAAACTATATCTCTAACCTTTCACAGCAGACATAAAAAATAAGCTGTCACAATGCAATAGGAATACAAGTCCCAGCAGGGCTTGTTTCTCTTAGGTTCCTGTACAGATATCTTCATTCACATTCATCTTTTCATCCCTTCTCTTCATTTACTTTCACCCCAGTTTCTCTCCAAGACTGTCATCAGGTATTCCCCTTTACACTGTCCTATCCAGTGTATTCTGTGATGGCAGTGACTTAAGTAACAAGCAGCTGTGGATGCCAAATTCTGCCCAGCTTAAGTAAGCATTTAAGGTTTTTATGCCATAGCTGGGCAGAATTTGCCAACTACTTGCCAGACACAAAAGAACATGATACTATGAGTCATGATGGAGGATCCATGAGAACTGCCATAACTACACTGAAGTTCAGCATCACAGCTAATGCTCTCTCAGGTGAATGACTTCACAAAGAACTCAAAGGAAGATTCAAAATTAAGTTTGAGTTTGGTAGAAAAATTAAGGTAATCTTTCTGTCCAAAGATGGAATCCATTAATTTTCAGGAAATACACCTGTCTGAGGTACAGGGAAGATCCACAGCCTTGTGAAAAATCTTTGAACTCCAAAATTGTCAAAGCTCTGATGATGGATTTGGGTATCAAAGGTGGGACTTGGAATGAATCTACTTACCTGAGAAGGGGAGCCCTGAGATCTGGCCTTTGCTCCTGACCTTTACATTAATCAATAAAGTACATGAACAGTCCTAGAAACAGGGATCAAAATCCTAGATTCCATCTTGTGTGAGCTCCTTAACCAGGAGGATACACAGGCAAACTTCACTACATGCCCTCAATGACTCCCTTGAATTATTGCCTGACTAGTGGAGTAGTTTGTGCAAGAGCAGTGGAGAATGTTCCCACACTTCGCTTGAAGATGGGAGACGACAGCAAGAGCACCTCAAGCAAAGCAGGAAACTGGACTTGGATCTGACAGATCTTGGATGATGTCCAGCCACTAAGGTGTTATATAAAACATGAGAAAAATTTGACCAAAAGAGCTGTGTGAGAGAGAGGAATGAGCCTTGTTCAGCAGTTTCAGACCAAAACTGTGAATACCCATCAGCAGGAGACACTTCAGTTCTCCAGACCTATTTCTTCAGGATATCAGGCTGAGTGCACGGAGCTACGTTTGATCAGAGTATGGTGTCTCATGCACTAGCCCAAGAGAATGGTAGCATTTCAGACATATCTTGTTCTCAGTATTTCTTTTAGCTGGTACCTGGCACATCCAGAGCCTGCTGTCTGTTTTGCATCTCATTCTGAAGAGTCTAACTGTCATTATTTACTATACAGGGCTCTGGAACACCATAAACCAAAGGTCTGGATTGAACTCAAGCTGATTCTGTGCCTGATCCTGCACTCCACTGAGAGCTTTACCACAGGTCTGCATGGGTCTGGAACCAAACTCACTCCGGTGTCAATGAAGCTCTTAGTATGCTCCACTCACTTCAACCCAATGACCAAGTGAGGATTTGTATTTGACTGTATATGATTATTTTGCCTTGTATTCATGCCCACTGAAAGCTGTCCAGTAGTAGCTGAGATGGGTGAAAGGAGACACCATAGCCAAAGCAGCAAATCCTGGAATGCTTTTGAGCATTCAGGTCTCAGCCTTATCCCAGCCCCATCTAGGAACTGTAGAAACACCTCAGAGCTTCAAAGAAGAAAACATTTGTTTCACAAGCTGGATGGTCAGAAGAACAGGGCAACAGAGCATGTCATGCTGTGCACTCAGCTTCATCTTTTCCAGAAAGAATAATATGATATCAGCCAACATCCCATTCCAAAAGGCTCTCACCATACCCTGCACAGACCCAGTGACACAGACCCACTAACTGGGCCCTCAGGAAAACCAGGCAGCAGAGTCAACAAGCAGTACTGATCAGTTCTCCCACTGCACAAATCACTCGGGGAAAAAATGAAAAGCCAATTATTTCAGATTGACTGTGGACTTAACAGCCTAATTTAAGCATTCAAGCTGGAATATGAACTGCAAAGTACACCTGTAGGAAACAAGGCCCTTATAATCAAAGAAATTAATTTGTTCATTTCAGCTGCGTAGTCATTGAAATGCCTATCTCGTACAAATATTTGTCTGATATATTGATATACAAATATAATTTCAGTATACTAGCTGCAACACTAATTAGATTAATAGCTATATTTGCTTTGTAAAGGTCTTCCTTGCTGAAATCAATTAAGAGTGCACAATGAAATTTCATTAAGCTCTACAATATGTTTTTCCACCGAGTGCAAAATTACTATCTTCCCACTATCTTATTACAACTGTGCATGATAGAACTCCTAAATAGATTCAGAAATTATTGTACCAACAATGTCCTATGCTTCTTTATCAGTAAGCATGGATTTTTTTCCCCTCACCTCCTGAAGGAACATATTTGCCATGCATGTAAACAGCACTGAACTGATGAATGCAGAATTAAATTTAGTGAGGGATACACCTGTAGTCATGTCAGCCTAATGCTGCACAGGAGGGTTCCCTCATACAAGGAGGCACACCTTTCATTCTGTGTGGCCTGGGTCACAGGCCCTCCCTCCAGCAAGCTCACCATGGCAGGTGATAACCACCATCCCCTTTGCATCCCCTTGTATCCCCATTTTACACTATACATTATGAGGCAGGGAAACAGGACCTTTACAAATGTATAGGTATTTACATGTTGCTCAAGAAGTGCTACAATAGGGCAAAGGAGCACCAGAAGTGATGGACAGAGGCCTGATCTGAGAGGCTCAGAAGTAAAAAAATATGCATCTCTCCTTCCCCAGAACAATCACTAAATTTATGACTGGGCAGCAGAAAATTGTGAAAGAAGGCAAACAGGTACACGAAATGCAAGGAGATGGAAAAGTTACTCCTACAGCCAAGGATGGTGCCAACAACTGCACCCACAGACAATGATCTGTGTCTTTTCTTCCCAGCACCCTCTCAGCTCTCACTTCCGCAAGCCTCAGTCTAAATAAACCAACAGGTTTGTCCCAACCACATGATTTGGGAAACTACATCAGTTCTTCGCTCCTGAGCTTCCTCCATGTCTCTCTCTCTTTATCCAGATTGCTAACACATAGATACTGAAGTGGTGAGTACAGAAGAAACACCTCTCATAGGCTGGACCAGCCCTGCTGAACAGCAACAGGCTTCATTCTAGACTTGTACACCCAGGGGAATGAGGTCCTAATCCCACTTCCCTAACAGTTTTTCCTGGTATTACATTGGCTGTCTCCAATTCCTGAGACCCAGAAGGATAACAATCAGGTAGGAAAAGAAGACACAAAAGGAGTGCCAGAAGAGATGTGGCCCAGAGATAAGGAAAGTAGGTAGACCTGTGCTACAGATGTCTGCTCCTCCTTGGAAGAGGGACCTGGAAAGCACCTGGTAAAAGTAGGATCCTCACAAACAAAGGGGCCAAAGTGAGGTAAGACAGGTGAATAGTCCTGGAGTCAAGAGTGATCTCACAACACTGAAATCTGAGAAGCCTCTCTGCATGACAAAAATCAAGCAGGTGCCTTAGTACTTACTCTGGAAAATTGACTCATGTTCTAAGTTTGCAGTTCTTAACTTGTAAGTGGAACAGAAATACTTTCTTCACTGAGAGACCCTAGAAAGGAGCAAAGAATTATGTGTTTTGCTAAGGGCATAAAAATGTATTTAACATGACCCTGAAATTAGCTCAGTTGGTTGGACCATGGTGCTAATGATGCCAAGGATGTGGGCTTAATTCCTGTATGGGCCATTCACTTAAGAGTTGGACTCAATCATCCTTCTGGATCCCTTCCAACTCAGAATATTCTGTGATTTGTGATTATATTTTCTAATACAAATAAGGACTGGCACTTTTATAAAGCCAGACAAATACAAGTTAGTTTTTTCAGATATTATATTTAGGACCAGTGAGAAAAACTTCACCACTTGGGAGGAGTTTTATTCCACCAGCAGCACTACCACCCACCTAAGTCTGTTCATGTGTTTGTGTGGAAGAGTGTCGTGTCTTCCTGCAGCACTCATGTCAGAATTAAAATGCCTTGCATTGTAGACGCATTAGGAGTGCTTTATCATGCTCAACTCTTGCACACAGTGGCTCATTATGATTGGGTAACTCAGCCATTAAGCTCTACAATAAGCCCACGCTGAATCCTAAAAAGGGAGCCATATATAGGCTATGGAGGTGTTGAGTAAGAGAAGATTTACTGTGCTCTACATAATTAATTTTGCCTTCTATCTTTCCTGTATTTTTAGCAAAGCTGCTAGCTGAACACACTGAATAATTATAACCCTCTGGTGCAGTTTCATCAAGTATCTTCCAGCCTAATGGAGCCCTATTGTGTTCAGACTGTTCATGACCCTGTCACAAAGAACAACTGAAAATCCTTCATTGTAAAATACAGATGATCCTTTTTCTCTACAGCTGAGAGTCCTGGTTACTTTGGAACATGGATAGGCATTGCATCAGACCCAGCATCCTCCATTCTCCATGTTAGCAATTGCTCATTGCCAGGCAGCTTTTGGAAGAGGCAGTTTTTGAACAAGAACAAGGGGAGGGTGGGAAGCACCCAAATAAAACAAGCTACAGGGGAGGAAAACAAACAGCAGAAGAGTGAGAGAAAAGGAAATTGAGAGCACTTGGACAAACAGACTGGATCTGGAATGCAGTAAAGAAAAAAGCCTGACCAGAATCAGGTTAGCTGGTAAAAGGAATACGCTACACTGAACACAAGGGAAGAAGAAAGATCACAGCCAGGTGGATCAGAGCCCAGAATCAGGAACCAGGTAGTGGTGGACAAAAGGTGGAGATGTAGAAGTCTAGTTTGGCACTACTGGGAGATTAGATGCACGTGATGGCAAAGGCCAGGATGTGGGGCTACCCTGGATAAGCTGCATGGGAGTATCATTCTAATGTTACATCATAGCATTTTTGTTTCTCTATTCTACCTCCAAATACAGGCCAACTTTTTACTGTAATTCATGATGTTAAAAATGAGTGAGTATTTTCAGCTGGTGAAGCCAAGACTTAGGGTTTCAAAAAAACAGCTGTGCAATGTTGATGTGTACCTCTTGTACACCAACATTCTAATGCAGCCTGTATTAAGATGACTACTTGCTGTTCATTCCCTCTACTTATTTTTCTTGTGTGTTTTCTTTCATGACTGAGGTATGAATCATTCCAGCACGTGTCTTTAATTCATAAATATTAGGTAGGCTATTTTTTCCCCCACTGATTATGAGTGCAATTAAACGTATATTTTTAAAATGAAGCTGTTAATATTCATTGGCAACGTCTTTCAGAGCTCTAGACTGCAGCTCAGACTCATATGTACACCTGCTAACTATAGTTTAGTTGAGAACCTTTTTAATGGAATCCTCCCCTTTAGAGATTGATCAAATATCACAAGAAGCAAACCCACTTAAATCTCATCATATTGAATGACATGTTTGATGATTCAGCAGGACACTGGATCATTAAATGTCAAACACTTCAAGAACGTGTATGTCCTCTTTCCAGGATAGTAGAGCTATTCCTCTGCTTTTTACAGTTTGCAATGGGTTTTTACAGCTCTGTTTTTTCCTAAAACTAAGAGCAAAACCAAAGATAGGCCTGTATAAACAGAGAATCTTAGGAGTTTCATCATTTTAAGCCTAAGTAACCAAAAAGCAAACAAATTCATAGCTTCACTGGGAAGAAAGAGATGAGAATGCTAAGAAGCGAAGCATGAAGCCCAGTATAAACTGTGTGACTGCATGAATTTTATAAGCAAGAATAATACTCTATTAGAGAGAAAGTATAGTTTACATAAAGGGCAGGAATTCTGACCAAACCAGCTACACACATTAGCAAGAGGGCTATGCAGAGAAGTAAGATCCATGGACCTGATCAAATAAAACACTGAGATGTAGTAATCTATACTATTTTCATTGCCAAAACCTAGTGGAGAAAAAACCAAACCCAAACAAAGAAACAAAAATCCCCAAAAAACCAGTCCCCTGGGGCCTGTGACATTCCACTGATTTTAACAAGGGGGTAAAAAATAATGGTGACCACCAGAAATCCAATGGATATGGACCAAGGGAGATACCTGGGAAGGTTGAAGCTGAATTTATCACCAAAATATATCTTCTACTGGGATTAAGCAAGTAAATAAATAAATCAGGTCTTGGATAAATAAACACCTCATCATTTATCATCTCTATTTGTCAACAGATTGCATTGTGATTCTTTCACATGTTCTCACATAACTCAGGTAACTGAAACATATTAAGAGGGTTGAATGTGTTCTAGACCCATGACCCATTTATTTCTTTTCTGGGCATTAATTTCCCCCAAGTATGCCTCAAATGGAATAGTTTCCTGGCTATTCCTCTGAATAGATTTTTTTTCAGCATCTGACTACAAAAGGACAAAGATGGAACTTGACTTCAGGAGGAACCAGCAAGATGAAATTCCCATTACTAGATTATTTGAAATGGAGGTATGTGTTTAAAATACTCAGGGAGAGAGCACATTGGAAAAGAAATCCCCCAGGGCACGGTTTCCCAGAGCTCAGAATAGGTGCAATGAAAAAAAAAAAAAAAGAAAAAAAAAGAAGTGATAAATCAGTGACAGATTTCAAACTATGGATGAAGTCTCTTAAAAAAAAACAGTAGTGCTCCACTTCTTGGAAAGATGAAGAGCCTTCATCCTCATTTATGTTGCAGATCAGTCCTGATTTAAGCAGCTGATAATCGGCAACTGTTTTGTTCCCCTGTGACCTCAATAACAAACAGGCAAAATTTCTAGGGAGCTTCCAAGCTGAGTTCCACCCCAAGGAGGGAAGGGGATGAGTCCCCCCTACACATACATTTCTGCTCTAGCACTGCATGCATTAAGGACAAAAGCAAGGGGACACAGCTGTCCTTCAGCAACCTCGTTCAACCCAGGGCAGCAAAAGGAATCCTGGGACACATACCTGGGGGAGAAATTGATTAGATCCATTCAGCCTAATGGACCACGTAAAAACTGATCACAGCATCAACCCTCAGACAGGGATAATTGTCACCATGAGTTATCAGCAGCCACTGCATTTCAGGAATTTTCTTCCCGATCCTTTTCAGAACCCTCTAAATCAATTTTTCCTGGCACATGCTCAAATGTTCTATTTAAAAGCATACCAGCTGCTCAGAAAAATATAAAAGTATTTTATCTGGGCCAAGCAAAAGTACACCCAGACCAATAACTTGTCTGGGACGATGGTCAACAGGTACAAGGTGAAGACAAAGCCGCAGCAATACAGCTGAAGGGCTGTCACTGCTGATCTAACCCAGCGAATGCGATCAAGCAGGCAGGGCTCTGTCTCATTGGGTGAAATGCCTGAAGCACAACAGGCAAGATATGTTTCATCCTCAAATTCCAGGAAAGCATTGTGCAAATGCTCTGCGTGGGAAGGCTGTCTTTGCATGGCTCATGTGACCGAGTACAGTTAAAATGTCCCAAATCTCTTCCTGGTGTAACTGCACGTTACACCAGCAGCAATCTGGCTTACAAACCTAACGATCTCTGATGAAGAAACACTCAATTGGGCAGCAGCAAGAAAGAGAATGAGAGAGAAGAGTTCACTCCTGAAACTCAAGTGATGCTTTTTGTGACCAAATCTTTACAAATCTAAGGAAAGATGAAGGAGCCAAATAGCACGAAATGCATAGCTGCCAGTGTCTTGTAAGATGGCATTTCAAGGTAGCAGAGAGGTTTTATACTCTCAAATTTTTCATTAATCTGAAGGATTTTCTATCTTTAGATGATGTTCCAAAATACTGCTTCAATATCTGTGAGTAACCATGTCACTGATGAAAAAACACCTTTTTGGGGATTTAAAAAAATATCCATATAGCACTTCTGTTTTTCATATAATATCCCCCTAAGCAAATATTCAGAGATGGGCAGTTAGGTCAGGTGTTCTGTGTCTTTTCCTCCTCAAGCAAAGCTATATATTCAGTTGCAAACTACTAATATCATAATTTCTCACAAACCATCATATAAATCTTCTCAGTTGGTTTTTTCAATTGAAAAATATGTTGAAAACACAGTTAAACACTGTTAATAGTTTCAAGACTTCCTTGGCTTTTGCTCATCTTGGAGCTTTTGCCACAGAATAGTCAGGATTTGTTTATTAGCCTCTTCTTGGATCTGGGTGAGATGTTGACACTGGGTGAACAAAATGAGAATGACACAAACAATTAAACAAAATAGAAGTATCTCTTCCAAAAAGATTTTCAAATATAATCCACAGAAAAAGAGTTAAGTCAAAGTCAACAATGTAGTTAGTTCATACACTTCTCCAAAGACAAACATGGAGAATAGAACTGAGGGGGTTTTGGAAAAGTTGGTCTGGCTGTTCTGTTTTAGCCAATTTGGCGCTTGACTCTGTATTCCTTCTCTGTCAGTCGGATGTGGGAATAACAATGACAAATGAAGAAAATGAGCAGTCCTCTTACTTCTGCAAGTCCTGCTGCAGAAAGAGACAAAAATGATGCTCCAGTGAACTGCAGGTTCTAAGGTTCTTATGACTGTTAGGTAACAATAAAAAAATCAAAGGAATCCAAGTTTACCCAGTTCTTCAGCTGTGACAGCTGTCTGGCAATGTTGCATCACCTGACGCAGGATTTTGTCCCAAATATATCAGAGAAAAGTGAAGCTGCACGGTACCCAAGAGAGCAGTTGCACCTAAAGGGCACCTAAAAGCTACAGGTTTGTAAGTACACCAAAGCACAAATTATGCTTCTCTCTCTTTGGTATGTTATCCCAAACACACACAGTAAACAAACACCAGCACATCTTGAAATCTCTAACCCCATGCCAAATGCAGTCACAGAGACCTGTAAGACATGGGTTAATGAACCGGCCAAGTGGAAGATGAAGTCTAACTATAATTTCACATCAGGCTAACATCTGCACATCTATTGGGCATGTTGATGGTAAACACAAACTTGTTAGCATAGATACCAATGATATTCTTTATTCCCACTAAATTAACAAAGATCCCTGACGCGGTTGAATAATACTCACCAGACAAGTATAATAGATATGCTGCAGGGGTAAGATGAAGGACTCTAATTATCCTAATTTGGTCAAGTTTATTTGAATATCTTGCCTTTAGAGAGTAAAGAAGCCTAAGGAAGTTTGGTCCCAGATCCCACATCCAAATTCTTTAGACTTATTTAAAAATCTAGTTCATGAACCTTGGAGTGATTCCCCTAAACATCTTTTGAGGCACCTGTCTGAGTGTCTGAGGGCTTAGTACCTGGTCACTTCGTGGATGTTCAGCATACCTGAGCAAAAATGGCTGCCCAAATAAGGGAAATGTGGAGGACACAGTCAACAATGATTCACGAGGTTGATATTCTCCCTATTGTTCCCTGAGCCCTCACAGAAGTGGGTGGAGAATTAGGGAACTAATAGGCATAAGGTCAATGAGCTGTTCTATGAGCAACACGACTGATGTAGCTGAGTCTCCTACAGATGTATGCCCCACACCCCCCACTTGAAACAGCTTTCCTTTGCAATCCCAGAACCCCTCTGTTCCCTTCCCAGTGCTCATCTGTTGGTCTGCACAAGCAGCAGTGTGTGTTCCATCCGATTTGGAGCTGCACAAGCTGACTGGTCAGTGGGCTGTGGTCTCAGGCTGGGTAAGAGATTGATCATTAATGCTAGTCCTTCACTTTTACAGGAGGGAATCGAGCATTCTAGTAGGAATAAGGCATTAGTAGGAGTCCCTCTCGTCCAACTATGTATTTGAATAGATCAAAATTACAGACACCTACAATCTCTTTGTCTATTGCTCCAAGGCTTTATTCCCTATCTAACTAGACCAAGGAATTTAAAAATTGTATAGAAGGAATAGGGATGTGCTTTTCGTCATAAAGTCTTGACTCCTAGGAACCAGGCATTATGTAAGCTGAGGAAGAAATACTGTGGAATAGACAAATGAATCTCTTCACAAAATCAAAATCTAAGGGCCATTCAGAAAAGCCCATTTTCCTGTTCTTAAAGCTAATTTGTTTAGTTGCCCTAGAGGTAGGGTTAGTCACTTACCATCAATAAAAATTACCATAAATACTTTTCATTTTTAAGTCTCTGAGTTAATTCAGTGCCATCTGAGCCACCCCCACAGAGATCATGGATTCTGGCAACAAAAGTTTCTTGTTGCCAGCTCCCTGCCAAGTGTTAGAGAAAAAAGTGCTTTTTCTTCTGACTGAGCATCATGCACAGCACTTTCCAGATGGCAAGGGAAAAAATGGAGAAGACCTAGTCAGCAAGGATTTAACTGAGGAAGGTGTTTTGCACCCACAAATTTGACAGGATCCAACAGGAGCTGCACCGCCAACAGAAACTCCACAGATCAAGTTCCTTTAAAAGAAAACTGTGAATTTCTTGCTAGAATGTCTCCAATAGAAAGTATAAAAATGGAAGGTGACAAACCAGAATTCTAGCAGTCTATCAATCAGCAGCTGAAAGATACTTTAAGGTTTCAATTTATTACCTTCTGGTGTTGGTGGGTTTTTTTTGTTTTCTATACAGTATCCACACAATGAGCTCCAGAAGGCTATTCAGCGTTTCTAGGTACTACTGTATTACATACAGCATATGCATCATAAGAGAAGGATGGCTGCAAGCTAAGATCATCAAAGTTTACAGCCATCTCCATCTGAATAAAAGGTTCTTCAGCTGGTCAGATGAAGGATAATTGTGTGGCACTCTTTATTCTTTGTGGCAATAAATGTTTCCTGGCAATGTTGTTACAATGGCAAATTTCGAAGTAATCCTGTCTTTGCTGCTCATAAAGTAAGGTGGAGTCTCTGAAGGCTGAAACACACCTAGTCTGTTTTCAAGCACCTATTCCACCACAGTTTGGATGCTTTATCTATCCATGTTGCCTAGTGCTTGTCCTAACTAACAGTAGTGCAGTGTTGACTAGATGATTTCCACAAATCCAGAGAGGTTTCATTAAATGTCAGCAATGAAATGCAGAGACAACCTTAAGAAATGTCAACACAGGGATAGTTTTGATTCTTAGCTGCAGAATATAGGTAAGAGGATAGAAAGGCCTTTATATTTTCATTGCAGCTATCAAATTTTGTGGCTTGATTCACAATGCAGGATTAAGTCACTCGAAGAGTTGGTAAAGTTACTGCTACTTCAGCATCTGAGCACCACTGGAGTGTAAGGCCATGACTATCTTCTCTGTATCTCCTGAGAAGCTCCACAGAAGTGTAATATAAATCTACATCCATCTATGCAGGGATAACTTTTCATTAGTCACCATTATATTGTCTTTCATAGTGCCACAAGGTGATAAAACTTGTGAGAGAGAACAAACAGTGCCTAACACTGTTAATGGTAAAAGCATCAAGATGCAAAACTCCAATAAGCCTGTTGTATTACACAACTCAGTGATAAGATTAATTCAGTGACACAGCTGGGAAACACAAGACAGTAAAATGCAATAGATAATTTATCCCAGAGTTTGTCAGGGAGCTCATGAAAATCATGTATGTGAAGATAAATGTTAGTGATGGATCTAAGAAAGGGAGGAATCATTCTATGCATGATATCTGCAGGCAGAATTTATGCTTCTTATTCAAGGGTGTAAAGCAATCCACCCCCAAAAGCCTTGGAAAGGGCTGTTCCTCATGTCCATGATCATGAACAATTAAGTTGCACATTCTTCTCCATACACCCAGTAACACTTGAGTCAGCATTCCCTGCACATTCAGTGACCAGGGAGGAGTGGAGAACACAGGTCATAGCATAGGCAAAGTTAACTACAGCAGAGGTGGAGGAGTGGAAGACTGAACCAGTGGGACTTCAGCTGTCTCTGAACCACAGCACCTTAAATTTATCTACAGGCAGGATACCAGGACTGAAATCTCAATGATCTCCACTGATGTGGCAGAATTCCCATTGCTAGGGAAAACAAACAGCAGGGCAGGGACCCTTTAGGCATAATGGGAATTCTCAGTAACAGCAAATCCTGTGTCATCCAAAGGAATATTTCTGTGTTGTGTGGAGCTCTCCCCTTCCCCAGCAGTAGCTGGCCATTCAGCTGGGGACCTTAAGAGACAAGAACATTGCACATTGAGTAACTGTAGAAATTTCATTATACCATTAGAGCTGATGACAGAATTCACAATTTATTATAGGGCTAGGACACCAGTGCAAACTTTCTGCTATGAGCAAAGCTAAAATCAGACTGGAACTTTTCCCAGAGTACGGAACGAACAAGAGGAGCCTGAAGCTGAGTTGTCACCACCTTCAAATACAGATGACTTAATGAAAACAAAAAGGAACGTATCTGATTTGACTTTTTTCCCCCCTTACCCCAAAGTCAGCACATTGGAAAGTGAACATAATTTATCTTACTGAAGTAGTACATGTCCAGGTGAATCCAAGGGAGGGGTTGGAGAGGCTTGGCAATGAATACTTCTTTGCACAAGTTGGGAGCCTTGTTCCTCCTTCCGCTCTGCCTGCTCTCTGCTGTGTTAGGATTAAAGAAAAGCCTTCAGTGGGGTGTAAACAGCATTTATTCCCTCACTGCGGTTCCTCTATGCTGCCACAGCAGTGCAAGTCTCTTTACTGTTGGTCAGTACCAGAAAACCAGCAGCAAAGGGTACAGCTACACCAGTATCAGGGCATCTCACACACGCAGAACATAATTCCACTCCCTCAAACAGAGTAAGATATCCCTGGAGAAGCACTTTCATCTCTGGACAGATCTGTCCACCATGTGTACACAGTTCACGCCACAGAGGGTGACCTCAAAGCCCTCTTCAAAACCAGCTTCATGACCATACAAGCAGCAAAGCAGCACGCAGAGGTGCTGACACAGCTGAACCACGCCGACCCGAGCATGCCTGGACACATGGAGGAGGTTAGCAGACCGCCAAACGTGTCTGACAGGCTGTCCACAAACCAGTCCTGTGGACACAAGATGAGCAGGAGACACGTGCTGCTATGGTTAAGATGGTGTGCAGGCAAACAGAGACAGAACTGCAAAAATCAATTAGGATTAGGCAATACATACATCATGGATCAGCCTTGAACAACACCTCCTCATGGGAAATACCATTACCCAATGCAGAGAACCTATTTATTTAGAGTCCCCAAAATCACCAAACTCCCTCTTCGAGCCGTCAGTCATGCCTAGGAAATTCACACTGGCCCCAAGCAGAGCAAGAGTCACACTCTATTATGAAAGATCCATTTCATTTTCTCCTTAACATTCTACACCTGGATCTAGCACAAGCCAGTTTTGTAATAAACAAGTTAATGGACCTGTGCAAAGTGCACCAACTTTTCACATTAAAAAAAAACAACCAAACCAAACATACTTCTATTTATACAGTATAGAGTTGCCATATGAACTGACAGTTAAGACAAAACCACTGAGCAAGTTAATGATTTTTTTATCCTTTCTGTGAAGCATCTACAAGATGAAATCCCATCTGAGTCTTGGTTTCACAGCCTTGCCTTATTTAAACAATTCCTCTCCTTTTGTCTCTCATTTGTACTGCACTTTGTGCGTCATTCTGCGTTGTTTCACTGCATATTGCACAATTACAAGTATTCAAGCATACAGGAGGCAAGAATAGCTTAGCTTGTTTCGGTTGCCTTACAATCAATACATTTGCCTCGGGCACCAAAGAACGTATGAGAAAATGAGTTTTCTGTTTTTATAAACTTTGTCTATCTTCAAGCACACTTTGATCCATTCTTCTACAGAAATGAATAGGGTGGGGCCATTGCAGAACAAGTAGAGGCAACAACAACGTTCTCTTAGACTGAATCTTAACAGAGGTGACCACACCAAAGGCCACCCTACTTAATGATCGTGCTTTTATTCTCCAATTCTTTTGGAATCTTTATTCTCCCTTCCTGAACTGAACAAATGCAAGCTTTGTGATATCTGTTTCTTTTCATTTCATGGCAGCAATGGGGTTTTCAGCTTTGAACTGATCTAGTATGCAATGTTGTGGAGGTACTGTCTGCCAAAACAGGAAAAACTATGCAGTTTATGATTGCTGGAAGTGAAAGTTATTTGTGGGGGTGTTTTTTGATAACATGGTAATTCAGACCATATCCTTACCCAAAACAACAGAGAGAAACAGCGCATTACAAAGCTGAAAAACTCTGTTGGAGAACAGTTTCACCACAAAAGACTGTGGTTTACATAAATGAGGATTTATAAGCCTGAGGAAGAATTGCAGACATTTTAAAAGTAACACAACATTTTTTGAGCAGTTTAGCTCCCTTTCAATCCACCCCAAAAGGTGGTTACATCTCCACTGTGCCAACCCTTTTGAAAACCCAGCATTTTATCAACTCTGCAGATTTGAAAAGAACTCCATTAAAAAAAAAATCAAAGCTTATTTTGATCACCTTTTGGCTGAGATAAGAAGAGTTTGCCAGAATACGTACAAAGAGGAGAACATCAAGGAAAACCATAAAGAGATGGTGCAGAATTCTTTTATACCACAAGATATTTCAAATACAGATCTCAGTCTTCAGCCTAGGTCTAAACATCAACACAGAGGGCTCCCATCTCATCATCCTCCTCCAGCTAAAGGAAGTTTAAATTCTAAAAAGTGGCAATACCATTATTCCAGAAACCTTTGGCTCAGAGAAAGGCATCTTTTAGCTCAATCTGTGCAAGCACAGCTGAGAGCTTTACTGCCCTTGTTTCCTCACTGAGACCTTTCCTACAGTTCATTTTGAGCTTGATCTTTCTCCCACTGATGTTGTGAAAAATCTCACTCTAATATCAGGAGGGGTTGGCATATAGAGAAATCTAATGAATTGTGGGTGATTGTTCTATCTTTTGTGCTTTGCTAGCTGTTTAGTAGGCATTTTTTGCTCTCTTGCCAGTTTCTAATTTCAATAGGGTATTTTGTAGTTTTTAATGGAAAACAAAATTCTTGGTTTTGGTTGTATTTTGTGAAATGCCCAAAGGCTTTCCCACACAAGAATCCTATAAAAACGCATTTGTGTTTTATTATTTTTAATAATGATGCACTTGATCAAGAGTAGTCCACATATGGCCCCAGCTAACTTGATCTACCCAATTTGGATGATTTTTGCCTGTTTGACGTCGGGAGGTGGTAGTCTCTCCACTGCTAAATTTGTACCTGAATATTCTTGACTATGTAGTCTGGACAAGAAGCATCCCTGTAATTGTCTGTATATTATCAGTGTTGTGATCACTAAAATACCTAATTCTAATTAAATGTCTTAATTCAAGTGAACAAAAAGCTATCATTCCAAGGATGTAAGGCATAACCATAAACTTGTTACTGCCCAACATGCATTCGCACTTAACTACTTACAAGCTCACAAACAAAATTCTTGGGTTAAAAGGAGCTAACAGAACTAGCAGGATATTTGTTGATTAAGTTATCCTATATTTCAAATATATTTGTAAATTATAGTTATCAGAGACTCATGCAAACACAAGCATATGCCTGAAAGCTGTTCACTAACTTGGAAATGTAAGAATCATTAGAAGGAAGTGAGTTTGAGCCTTTACAACAAGAGGATGCAGGGTAGTGTATGTCTAATAATTTTGGTGGGAAACAAAAAATTCCAAATCAAGTCCAGAATGCTGGCTTCAGCTGAACAATGATTTGTGAGATCATATTACTTTTTTTTCTTCTCTTCCTATGAGTAGTTGGACAACTGCCAAATATTTTTAAAAAGGTTTAATGCATTTTAGTATGAATGGCAGTTTTTGCAGAAAATTTCTATCAGCCTCATTTGCTATTTGCTGTTGTCCTTTAAAAATAAGGGGAAAAAAAGTGGTGAGATCCAGCACGGAATATAAAGGGCAGCAGCTGGAACAGAATCTTCATTAGTGGCCTACAGGCTGACAATTGGTATGGTGAGTTGATGAGGTGGGCAGGGTTGTGGTGGTTTTAGGAGTGTTTTGCCAAGAGAAGATGACTTTGTAGTCACCATCTCATCTGTAACTGCAGTTATCTGTAATTTTGGTCCGCGAACACTTCCAGCTAGGAAACATAGTCCCTCCCTCTGCCAGAGCTACTGGAGCCATAACAGCACCTACACCACAGGAGAGGTACTTCTCCTTAGCCAATACATATGAGGTAGGATCCATCTGAGACCACTCTGGACAACTACAGTTCTAGAATGCGATTCATCTGACCTATTTACAAGTTTGATTAACATGAAATGAATGTCATTGTAGAAATTAGTCTTTCTGTACAGTGACTAAAAGGGGTCCTGGAGTGACATCCTCTCGTGGTTTAGGAATGATACTCCCCGGTTTAATGCTCCCACTGAGAATCCATACCAAGTGCCACTTGCATGCTCCTCCTTCCCCCTCTGTCTGCTGCTAGGGTGGGATGGAGAGCAGAACTGGAGGCACAAAAGATCATGTGTTGAGATAAGAATAATTTACTGGAGACAGCAATGACACAGGAAAATGAACAGTAACAGCAACAGTATTAATAAGAGAAGGTACAAAAAATTAAGAATTCACACAGAAACTTTTCAAAAATTAGACAACACCCAACTGCTCCATCCACCATGCAATGCTAACCCAGAAAGGTCGCCTTCCTCTATCCCTGGAAAATGAAGTGACATGGTACAGAATAACATCTGGGTCCTAGCCAGGTACCTCCTGGCTACTGCAAAAATAAACCCTGTCCTGGCCAGAACTAGGACACATACTCAGGTGAGGTTGTCTACGTCAGGAGATCAAAAATTTAGCCAGTTGAATTCCACACAGATGAATGTGCTACAGCTTCTTTTCATCATTTCAGAACCCAAGAAACTGTAATTTCCTTACCAACAACATAACATTTTGAACTGTCACTTCCTGGATTGTTTTTCTTTGTTGAGAACTGAATACTTCTTATTTTGCCCCAGCTCAGACTAAATGTGAATTTTCATAAGAAGAAACCATTCTTGTTTTTCCCTTAGCCCAACTTGTAAAGGATTGTTTGCCCAACTATGCTTTAAAGGCTATTTAAAGGCTTCATCTTATCAAATCAGTACAAATTTCTAGTTGCTGCAATAAATAAATATTTCTTCCAGGTAGCACTGATATTTGGAATGTGATCTAAATTTCTCCACTTCCCAAAATCCCACTGCACTAGGAAGTAAAACACCTGGTGACAGGTTATCACACAAAGACATATAGACAGGGCCAAAGGTGTGGGTTTAGCCTTTGCTATTTGGTTCTATGTATAACACTATTCAATATTAAATAGAGTGATCAGCCCATTCTCTTCAGAGATGTCATTGTCTTCACTTAGATTGCATCCAGATACTGGTTTGAAAGTGGAATGCCTTAACATAGCCAGGTGATGAGGACAGAATGCTAAATTCATAGCATCAGCTTGGTACAACTTCCAGTGGAATTCGAGCTGAAAGTTACTAAACCGACTGAATTACAGACAAACAAAATCATCCTGCTAAGACTGCCCAAAGACATGTCCATCTAGTAACACTTGTTGTGTTCACATTTACTACTGTCAACACTGGCTGCTCTGAGGACTCTAGAGTGTGTGTAGAAATGCATCATGAGCAAATGTTAGCTTACACTGCTTTATGTGCCCCAAATATTATGGTACAAATTCACTCGTGACATAATGGTTTTGTTTACACAGTAGTAAAGGTAACTAAAATTACCAGATACAGGATAAGAACACAGATCCAAAAAGGACCAAAATGCCTAAGTTCCACCCACATTCAAGTGGATCCATAACCCCCAATTCAGCTGCTACCTGTATTGTACAGGTGCCTCCATACAGGAACTCTCAGTTTTCAGGATACCTAAAGCTCTGCTTTTCCATGTGCCACAAAGCACTCCAGCCTCAACAGCACTGAGTTAAACCAAGCAAAATCCAAAAATTGGTGGTTCTGTTCCTCTTTCATCACTGCTTTGATCCATCGTGAGTCTGCAGGGCACCCCTACACACCAGGCACCACATAACACACAGTACCAGCTACTGTTTTCTTTCTAGATGCAGCCACCATATCATTCTTACTTAGTTCAATTGTCAGATCACCCTGCTAGCATGCAAGAAACTTGCCTGCCACCCCCATGCCCTAGAGTTCAAATGTACATTAAGCATCTGCTTTGAAAGACCCCCAGCCTCTGAAGTATTTGCTGTTCTCCTTTTTTTCACACTGGAGTTGTTTCACTTGGAAGGGAAAGCCCTTGCTTTTCTCTGAACAGAGAGAAGAAAATTTTGAGGTTGAGTTCCTACTTTATGCACGGCAAAGGCATTTTGATTGAAATGGCCCTTGGAGAGAGAAGTCACTGTGCTCCTTAGAAGCACTGTCTTATTTTTGGTTTCTAGCCTAGTTCACTTTCAGTTCTCTTTCATCCCACAGCAGGGTCAGTATCTGCACTGCAGAGAAAAGATAGACACACTATTTAGGAAACTCTCTGGGAGGTGAGTTTGAGTTCCCTCAGGCAAAAGCAATAACTGAGAGAGATTTCCCACAACCTGGGGGAGTGCTTTAATCTCTAGGCTCCTGTTCAAAAGGCCACCCCCACCTACTCTTCTGCCATGTTTTAGAAGAAGAGAGAGACAAGCTCTGTTTTTGGAATAAAGGGTGTAACAGGTAGCTACGTGCTGGTGAAGATCCCACAGTATCCTCAGCATTTCCTAATAGAAAGCTGAGCACTTGATCCTGATGCACCTCACTCTTCCCACATACCTGCATGGGGCCAAGGCACTTAAGAGAGGTGTCTGCTTACCTTGGGCCAGCCACATAAAAGCTCGGCAATATAACACTCAGTGTTGCAGCATCAAAGTCCCACTTTGGATCGAGCCTGAGGCTGCTACCAGAGGTAATTTATAATGTCAGGATTTAAAACCATATGTGATGCTCATTACTGTAACAACTGACTCTAGCCCAACAAAAGCAGCAATGCCACAATAGTTATTGTTAAGCAATTTAATTGATCCAGACATTTATGCAGAGCCATTTACCTGTCGAGGCTCTAGGCAGAGGCTAGGCTACCCTTCTTTTCATTCTCACATTAGATGACTTTTAATTTCTTAACTCAACCTGAAGGGATGTCCTCAGGTTTCAGGGCCTTCAGCAACAGTTCTGGTTGCTCACCTCCAAAACTGACTCTGCATGTATATTGGTATATTGTGCTAGTCACCACAGATGACACCCTTTATTTTTGGCTGCAAACACTTTACCTTAATTGTGTATGCAAGTCGCTGGTCTGTGAGGTTCACCTTACTTCACCTCCAAAGACTTAGTGAGGTAATACTGCATAGTGAACTGCAAAGATTTTTGTAAGGTACCCAGAAATAGTACAGTCTTCTGCCTTCTTGTTTCTTGTAGATCCTACAGATCTATGAGCAAAATCAGTGAATTCACAACTCTAATGGGGACCACTAACAGCAATCACAGCTGAAGTTGTTTATCTTGCATTTTCCTCAGAAGAAAGAGATGACAAACAGTAGACAGATCTATGGGCCAGGTAGGAAAACCTCTTGACCTTCTCAAATAAACCCAAATAAAATTTAGTTTTTATGCAACAATTCAAACCCTTAAATGTACTTCCTAATAAAGTCCCCCAAACTACCTACCTGTAACCTCCATTAGAGTCAACATGGAGAGTGGGCATGCAGCACCAGGAAGAGTTACTGCCTTTCCAGGTAGAAATTTGGCTGAGCTAAAGAGGTCTTAGCCTGTCTAACACTGATTTTGCAAACACTCATCCCTGCTATACATAAAGGAGAATAGCCACTGAATGCATTACTCCAGTGAACTAACTAGATGAATCAATAAATTTTCAAAAGTTAGGTACAAATTATAAGCTAGTGACTGCAGAAGAGACTCAAGGGGTGAGACAAAAGTCTTTATTGCTTGACCCATGCACTGAGCAAGTGCCAGGAGAGCAAGCAACAGGCATTGCTGCATACCCCAACAGTTCACAGAGTTCACACACTCATTTGATTCCACTTATTTCCCCCTCCTGGGCAGCATGGGATTCTACACATGTACTTTACTTGTACATGAAAATAATAAAAGGAGAATAGCTAATGTGGTAATATTAATCAAATAATCTCTCAGAAGCAAAGAAGCACATATGAAATGTTCTAACATAGTTGAAGTTTCTGTTGTGTAAGTACCTACCACCTTACTAGGTATAAATAAATATCTTTAGACTCATTCTTCATATATGGGCTATTAATGTCTCATGAAGCAACTTGTACTTCTTTCCTTCTAAAATGGACTTCTAGGTGGTTTTGTGGTGAAGGGAAAAGTCAACTCTTTTGGTGACCTAGTTAAATTGTATTAATATCTTGCTACATTTCTATGTTCTTTCTTGCTTTTAATAGCTGCTTACACAGACATACTAATCAAAAAATACATATAGCTGAAAATCTGAAGTCATTTCCTCCCCTTGTCTGTTGATGCAGTGGCAGAAGAACAGATGGTTGAAATTAAAGAGCTGCTTAGAGATGTAGCAGAGCACATTAGAGAAGGAAAGCAGACAGCACTTCTTTTTGAAAAAAACTTTCCTCTGAGCAAACCAATGAACAAACCTAAGCTACCAAGGAATTTCTTCCTTTAAGAAATTAAATCCAAGTTAGTACCCACTGAAACCAAACCAGGCATTCAACTTATGTGGGTAGAGAATCGTGCTTTCCCTCCCCCTGTCAGGATCAGGTTGTTGCATTTATCAGAAAAATAAGACTAAAATAAACAAATAATTTCCTTCCAGTAGCTATACTGAATCAAGAACACCCATGATGTAAATCACTTAATGTCAACCAGATTTATAGTTGGGGTGAATTGGATCCAGAATGTTTCATTCCCCATGTTCCAACAAAATAAGCCATATGCAAAGATGCGTTGGTGGAAAGTATGGCGAGCGAAAAAACCCTTCCAACCCTGCTGACTGATACCACATTCATCCTATTGTTAGCAATGACATATCTGAAGAGAAAAACAAAGACACATTACATATTATTAGGGAAAGCATGAGATCATCGCTGTGGATGGACAAATTCATAATTCCCCTGCCTCTTCTCTCTTGCATCTTCATACAAGGTGCTTCCTTCCATCCTTCTATTTATCTCTGCTCCCAGCTCTTGAACTTTCTTCTTACCTATGACTACTCCAGTTAATTATAATTCAAAATAATATCCTGGTTATACCTGTCATGGCAATGTGACATATTTATCCAGTTTGATAATTTTTTTAAATGGTGCTAAAAATTGTACATATAGAATTCAGTGTACCAAATTAAAAGCACAAATTAAACAAAGAAATTATGCTTTCTCACTTCCCATTCTCTCACATTATAATTAATTAAATTACATTTAAAATTTTTGTAAAAATCAGGCCTAATTGTAATTAGATCCCCTTCTCTCCCTCTTGTTTCATCCTCAAACAGGAGCACAAACCTATTTGCTTCAGCTCTCCTCCTACAGCCACTTTAACAGGTAACTTTTGCAGTGCTCCAGAAGTTAGGGTGTATGTCAAGTTGATGGAAGAAGGTGCTGAAGGAACAAATGAATACTTGCACAACCAAACCCAGGTCAGTGATAGCAAGCACTGAGAAAGGAGCAAGGGAGGTCTGCCCATCTTGAGCATGAAGTTTTTGAGACTGCTTTTGAAACAATTAATACATGCCCTTAGTTTCACCCTTTGAGCCCCCAAGCCCACACACTTTGAATTGAGAGTCCTTACTTTGGGCAGCTCAGGTAGTTCCGATAACTCCCCAGGCAGATGGGTGGTACAAGCCACTTGCAGCAGCTCTAATGTTTTCTTTGTTCTAAAGAGTATATGGGACACAAAAGTAAATTGAAAACTTTTCCATAGGAGCATCTGAGCACATGAAAGTTATGAGATTGGCCTCTGACTTCTGTGGAACAGAAGCAGGGTCAACTCAATTTAATATATTTACAAATACCTGCCAGTCCTCCTTGGTGCAGAAAAATATGCAGGTCTCAAAAGTATATAGGAAGCCAAATCACTTTGACACTGAGAAGTGCTGGGCCCCTAATAACTGACATGGGCCTGATTCACTCAGGCTATTCAAAACAGAGGAAAAGTAAAGGAAGAGCTGGGGCTACAGAAAAAGGCCTGAGACTCCAAGCAAACCATGCAGCTCAGGGCCAACTGCTAAAGCTAATGGTCATTAAAATTATTTATCATACTTACAGCTATTTCAGAGGAGACAGAGCAGGTGATTGGTCAAAAAAATAAATTCATCGTCATTTGAGACAATGACCAAAGAGACTTTTTTGTCTGTAGGATAATCACATTAAAACCATAGAGAGGAGTTGAAACTGTACTCAGAAGGCAAAAGAGATAATGCAAAGATCTTCACTTAGAACATATGAATCGTTCACAGTTCATGGTTTTGCAAGCTTCTGAGTAATGTTTGTATCTGCAAAACTTGTTTGACTACAATAGACCTTATTTTTGTAACTTAATCCTGTATTTTTTGCAAAGGTGGTTCAATTAAAAGGGGAAGAATCAACATTTTTCTACACGAATGAAAGACATCAAAGTAAATAAAATTAAATGTTCTACCTCTGTTCCCTCCAGAAGCTAATCTTCCACAAAGCGTAGTACTCTTTGAAGATCTGACACACTTCTTTTTCCCATAGCACCTTCCCTATTATCTGTGTTCCTTTTTCATATATTTTCTTTTTTTTTCCTGCTTGACGCTTTTTTGCAAACACTTCTTCATTCCTCTTGGAATACAAGAGTGGTGCATTGCCTCAAAACCAATAGTGTTCAATGTCTGTGATACCATTGCTGCTGAAAAACAGTGCCACTATTACATGTTTCATACCAGCAGAAGGATTTAGTCTGCTGCAGCAAGATCAAATAATTCCAAAATGAAATGAGAAAGAAGCTGTTTCTCTCAGAGACCTTAGCTATTTCATGGAGCAAGCTACAAGTAGACTGTAAAAAGCTTCACCAGAGATTTCTCATTACCCTCATGCAGAAGGACTCTGCCTGTCATTAGCCCAGGAGACCAGACTCCATCATTGCACTTGGCAAATTTTCAAACCGGTAATTTAGGGCTTTCTCACATTGCTGCATTTCTCGAAGAGGATCTCTCTAACATTTGCAATGGCTGCCTCATTGCTTTTCTCCATAGCTGTCCTCTGCTCTTCACTTGCTGCTCTGTGTCCACCTGCTGTCCTCTGTCCTTTGCTTCCATTGTAAAATCTTTGAGAGAAGCACTGACTTTCACTGTTTTTCTGCTATGCAGAGCACAAGCCATTGGAGCAAACTGCAGTAATAAAGGCAAGGAATAGAAGGACTGGCCTTTGGATGTCTCTCCTAAACTTTCTGTGAGGCCTTATTCTGATCTCACATATACGGATGAGAACCCACCAGTGGGTGCATTACAACCAAATAGTCATCTAATACATGGCACAATGCAACACAAAACCACTGCATGAAACAGGTGGGATCAGTAGAGGTACTCCAAAAGTCCACTCCCCACCTCCCCATCACATGCAATTGAATCTGGAGTCTAGCCAGAGCTGGATCCCTTGTAGGCTGAAAAGCCACACTTGAGGCTATATTAATATTATTCTATTAATCCTAACAGTGTAACTTTTTACGGTTTTATTCAATTGTGTTGAAAACTTCTCATAACATCCCTACCATGAATGATAAAATGCATTAAAGATGAAAGTGCAAAAATGAATAGGATTGAGAGCACCAGGCTTAATAGTTCCTCGTGCAAAGTCACGTCAGCCTTCCTTGCATGTCTGCATTCTGCAGTGACAAGACAGCTGATTTTCCCAAGGACCTCTGCTTCTTTCAGCACCCAGAATTGCTAGAGCAGCCTCTTAGAACAACACTAAACCAGCATTTATGAAAGGATTCACAGGCTTCTCTGTCATATTTGTCATTAGAGCATCTAAGAGCTTCCAGAGGAGAGAAGAAAAAAAGCAGCAACCAAATTTTGACGGATTTATAATCACAAAGCACCTTTTCTTTGAGAAAGAAAGAGTTGTCCTATGTCCATTATATAGACCAGGGCTGAAATACTGGTGTATTTTGCATTCCCTGCTCATAAACATTTTTTTCCATGTTTTTGCAAGGTTTCCTATGTTTAAAGCTTATCTGCTACTGACTTATGCACTACTCCCAGGCAGCATTCAATTCCATGGACCTTTACACACCTTGTCTCATGTGATGGAGATTACTAGAAGAGAACAGCATGCAGTCATGTGATTAGGAATGACTTCAGAACACACATATACCACGGTACTGCTGTAGCACTGCACTGATAACCCTTACTCAAACATGCCCCAACTCCTCAACTCTTACCTTTCCAACTCTCCATCCTTTCAATGCAACTTTTAATGTTTTGCTACATTCCTCTCTTTGTACAGGCTGTACTTCCAGAGACACAATATGAACTTCAACACTTTTAGCCCACAGATCTGTTCTGTTTTTACAGCCTGCAGCTCAAACCTTTGCAATTTTAGCAGGGAGGTATGGATAACTGGTGGCTGGTTGCTGTCCTCAGTATGAGCTGATCAAGGCATCTCTCTGCAGGTACATTATGCAGCTACTGAGGGATAACAGAGGATTAAGACAAGTTTGGCTCAGACTAATTTTTAAGATCTTTTTTTCCATTTTTTTCTCTTCAGGTTCTCTAACCTTCGTGTCCAGTTGCAGGTTTTCTCCACCCCTATTCTTTTATCTGGCCTTCTTACAAGGTCAGTTAAATGCATATATCTCAGACCAGGCCAGCTTTACAAGTTAAGACTCAAGTCTTTGCTCAAAAGCAGTGTATTTTCCTCCTTACTTCATTCTCAGAAATGGTCGAATCATTTTTTTAGCAGATGTTCCAAAAATTACAACAAAAATCTATCTTAGACAAAGAGCTGGCACAGAAAATCTGAGTCCCAGTGGTTTAAACTTTGGCAATCTTATCAGCAATTGCAACAAAAATCATGTAATGAATAAAGTTAGTCAGTCCTAATTATCTGTGTCATTACCAGGTCTGCCCATAATAACATGGTAGCTCAGTCTCCTGGCCTCTTCTAAAGATGACACTTGGCTTACAATTCTGTGGGAATTTTAATGTGTTACTATCTGTTTATGTCTATCTGTCGTCATTTCATTATGAGATTAAAATTATATCCCCATTTATGCTTCCATCAGAAATAATGGCCTGAGAATACCCATTGTTGCTGCTGCAAATTGTAAATCATGCAATCAAAAAAAAAAAAAAGGCCAGTTATCAAACTGCAATTGCTCTAAAACAAGGATCCCATTTTGTCACAGGGGTGAGTACAGTCTTCAAATATTTCCACTGTTTACGTATCTATGTGCAATGCAGCAGTTTCAGGAGGACAAGTGAGATTTGCAAGTCATCACCCCATGAAATGCTCAGGTAATGATGATTGTGAGGCAACAAAGCTCTTATCCCATCTACAGATTGAGCACGGAGCCACAGGAAAGCTGAATTCCCTGACAAAGCTCACTGGTGAAGCCTCTGGCAGAGCAGACACTCTGAAGTCCTACATTAGCTCCTCAAGCATCCATCAGCCTTTTTTTCCCCCTCTACATGGAAGGCCCAGATTTTATTGAAAAAATTCTTATTTTATAATTGATTTTCAAAAACTTTAGATAAAAACTAAAATACACGCTATATGTTCACAGAAAGATTAGTAAGAGAAAAACACGTTTGAAATGCTCTGATGTTTTACCAAAACCCATCTTTTGGGGAATATATGGCTGTTTCTGCTGATTTTTGGCAGAATAAGATAGCCCCATCGTGAAGCTGTTTAAGAGAGGCTAAAACAGTAGCAGAACAGTAAATCTTTACATTTAGCACCATAATCACTCAATTATAGAGGATAACATGACATTGCTGGTGTTTAATGCTGAGTTCAACACCATTCTGCCATAGGAGTGGGAAACATACACACATCACCTTTCCTGGAATGCTTTTGCTTCCCCCTTTGGATAATTGTATTTCATCACGGTCAGAGCTCAAGCAATTTGAAGAGCTAGCAGTGTTGCTACAGAAACTGAAGTTAAAACTAAGCTCCCTTCTCCTTTTGCATGCAGGAAATTTCAAGACAAACTGTTTCATTATTAAAAAAACAAAACAAATCTCTTAATTTAAAGAAGTTATTTTAATCTCTGAAGAAACCAAGAGTGTTTCAATAACTGGCATTTCCCAACTGTTTATTTAAAGGACAAGTTCTGCAGCAGGTTTTCTTCTGTCTCTGTCATTTCGTCACATTTGGAGTTAACTGCAAATGCATTTTGTATACACAGCTCTTAGTGAATAGATCTTTAGCACACATTCAAGGCCTCTCCATCCACATCTCGCCAAAAAAAAGAAAAAAATATTAAAAGGTATAAGTGACACCAAACAACTGAAACACTGATGCAAATACTGCAAGGACTTATGTAGCCACAGGACCAGCATTCTTAGGATCCATTCTGGTTCTGGCTGGGATGGAGTTCAGTTCTTTCACAGCTACTCCTGTGGGGCCATGCTTTCACATCTGCACCAGTGTGTTGGCTGTGCTTACAGCATCAAAGCTTCCTCTCTTCCCCACAAAGCAAGTGGGCTGCGCGTGGGCAGAAGGTTGGGAGGGGATGTAGACAGGACACCAAACAAACAAAGGGGTATTCCCAACATATAACACCATGGTCAGCATGTGAAAGTTCAGTGAAAAGGAGGAGGAAGGGGGTCTTTGGCAATCACAGCATTTACCTTCTCAAGCAAATGTTACTTAAGCTGAGGCCCTGCTTCCCAGGAAGAAAGTGGGTGGGAAGTAATAATTGAATTCCTCTTTCTCGTTTGATTGCATGCTTGGCTTTTGCTTTCCATATTAAGCTATCATTATCTCAATCTACAGGTCTCTTCACCTTCCTTCTTTTTTCTTCCTATCATACAGAAGAGAGGAATGAGCAAGAGGCAGGGTGAGTGCTGGTTAACCCTCCACACAATCTCATTATTGGGTGTGGCCCATCTGGCATTTTCTGTTAGGCCAGGCAAATGCATCTCTTCAGCACAGCAAAGTAGAGGCCTAAAGGTGATCTGTAGTTATTTCCACCATCAGTAGTGCACAATACAGAATTATTTAGAAATCTGAAAATATTAACAGCTGACTCTCACCCCTGTATGTTTTTCAAGACAAACAGAACAGCTGACAACTGTTGTGCAGGACTGTGACCATTTTACTGGCTCACAAAGAAAAACAGTTTATCAGACACGCAGGAGAAGCCTTTTCCCCTAAAAACCAGCCACATTATCTTCACTTTTTCTTATCCATTAAAGCTGGCCAGAGAATTGTTTTCCTTACAAAAAATAACATCTTTAAAAAAATCTCCCAACTTATGTCTGAATACTAAGATTTTGATTTATTGACATAGAGTTTTATGGTTATGCTTGCTGGTACTCATATGCATTCTCCTGTATCAATGAGACTGGCTGGCCAGGCTCCCTCTCTGGTAACACCTGATGGTCTTCCTTTCTGTTGGCACATAGTAGTTCATCATGGGGCAGAAATTTTTGTCCAAAAAACTTGAACCCAAATGTATAATAGAGTATACTGAAGCACCTGACACCACAGTTCCTGAGGACTATGATATAACATTTTCCATGTTCAGTCAATTTGCTGTTGTTCCCTGAAAACTCTAATATATTTCTATAAAACTTTTTTTTCCAGCTAATTTTCAGTTCTTTGTTTTAATCAAAACCTAACTTTTAACCACCTTTTTCTTCCTCTCCTTTTTCCTAATCTTGCAATAAAAAAGAAATGAAGGTAAGTTTCTAAGGCTGTTTAGTTTCAGGTTCTGCCTTTCCCTTATTTGCTGACACTAAGCATTAAATTGATGGTTCTATGGATTTCACACAAGTTCTTAACAGCACTTGCAAGTGGCATTTTATGCACAACATATGGCCAGTATCGAGTCAATCTCTCCTCCACCAGTTTCAATCAAATCCTTATCTATTTTTCTTACAAGGAAAAAGAAAATCCCTTAAATTACACCACATGGAGATGATCTAGACAGAACTGGCTGAGCTACAACATACTGAGACTAACCCAAACCACATCTTCTGTGCTGTGCCAAGCACCACTCTGTGATACTCCTTCTTTACCAGCCCCTACAGACAGCTGGGTGTATCAGAGAGAAAGGTCTGTGTGGATTGCCATTGTGTAGCATGATGATGAAGCCATCTATAAACATGGCACTGCGTTAGAAATGCATCTCAAAATTCGCACAAATCATCAAAAGCCTTTGGCAGTCTTCTTGTCTTCTCTGTTGTTTTGCTTTCCCATAAAATAATAGCAAAAACAGCACTAAAACCAGTCTAATAAAGTCCTCATTTTGGTGCTCTGAGACAAAAGCATCTATTCCTCAATCCTTCTTTGGATATTTACCCACAATTTCTAAACAATTTCCTTCCACTTACAGAAACTCTGCTACTACTCCAGCAATCACTATCCTTATTGATACAAAGTATTCCTAAATATCTACTCTACCATTTAACAAAATGCAATTAGAGCCTGATATGAACAATACCAGCATAGGATTATACAAGATAAAATTATTTTACAATTAGTCCCCTCTTTGCCAGAACTTTTAAAGTATTTGAGGACCCTTATTAAACTCTCTCTCCCTTTGAAATCCTCCATTCTTTGGGCCGAAACCCCCAATTCATTCTTACCATTAGGTTTTGCAGATTTTTGATCATTCCCTTTTTCACTTTGGACTCTCTCCAATGAGCTCACATCCTATTAGGAAGGCACAGCCCAAAATCAGTTCCAGTGCTCCAGCTGATGCCTTATCAGCATTGAGTGAAGCAGGATTACTTCATGTGTCTTGTCAGCTCTATTCCTGCTTGTATGTCCCAGGTTGGCAATTATTTTTATTTTTCCTTTTTGCACAGCATTCCCAACTCATGTTCACACATGTGATCCACTAAAAGCTGCAAGGTTTTATTCTGAAGAAGTATTTCCCAGACACACTTACTTACATCAGCTCATGACTTGGTGGTGTTCTTCACTAACAAACAGTGAAGTGACACAACTGAAGGGCAAACTATCCCCGGCCAAAACCTTGATGCAGAGATCTAACATGTTACTTCTGTGTGTCCTGGGAGGTTCCTTTGTTTGCTTTTGTTCTTGTGCTTTTAGTTTTATTGGGGTCTTTTTGTTTGTTTTGAACAAAGATGGTAGGCAAGGAGAAGATACATACAGAAGAAGTATCATGCCATTCAGTAAGTGTCCTTGCTGACTACAACATACTCACATAGCTGCTGTGTGCTCAGTCACAGACTCTTTCACGAGGCCATGAGGACTCTGTCCCCCTGCTCTGACAGAGCCATTTTTTGCTGGCCATTTGCACACAAATTGCTCCTCTGTACAATCCACGTACTTGCACTGGGCATGAATGTATGACCAAAGAGAGCTATCACACGTGGTTTTAAAGTGATAGTCCTGTGGTGACCAGCTTCCTAGACCTGAAGAGAAAGTTCTTTTTTTTTTCTAGACTGACCAACATAGTTTAGACTGATCAACATGACCTTAGGTGATAGTCCTGACCTTTATAACAACTGACCAACATAGCTGCTGTATATTTGTACTAACAGGCTCATTGTTTAAGAACTCCATGGGTTGATGACCCAGAGATTTAAGATAAAATTTGGGTTCCATGAACATTCCTGAATTTCAATGCTCAAGGCCACTGAACAGAAGAGACAGAAGCCTAGGGAGAGAGGCCTTATGCTTGCTAGCAGAAAGACATGTTCTATAGACGTAATTGTCACTCATAATCAAAGCTACTGCACTGACTGAAGTTAACACAAGATCATTTCACTCAGTTCTCTAGGTTCCAGGCTGAGCTTGCACTTACTAAATGCTCCTCCAGGGCTTCAGTTCTGCCTGTGGCTTTGATTCCTCTATAAGCCTTGCACCTCTGTTGATGGACACTTTGAACACCTGGGTCTTAGGTGGAGATTTCACACCATTTTTCAGTTAGAGAAGTTTAAGGTCTCCAGGATTTATGAGGCTGGCATTTGCATGGTGGATATCTTTGGGTGTTATTGAAGAGGCTTGAGAGACAGCAAATGGTTTCAAGAAATTTTCAGTGGCCCTGCTCCATAGTTGAGTTACAGAAAACGAAAGTATGGTTTATAATCATGAAGATGAGGGAAAGAAAGAACCTTTTTCATAACAGGAAAATCTTCTTGGTCTTAGGTGGCCTTCCTGTGTCAGAAATTTTCTCTTTTTAAGGGAACTGTGCCATGAAACCAAAAGAATCCTCCCTGTTTATCAAGCAGCAAAAAACAACCAATGACTTCAAATACTTCTTTAATCTCTACAATCCCTACAGAAGACTTTTCTTTTTACACATTTCAGCTGGTTTATTGCATAAATATTATGTTAGCAGTCATTCTTCAGCGTGTAGGTGGGATCGCCAGTAGGCAGAGACAGTGATAAATGAGTCTCCAGGTGTTGCTGCTCTTTTTAGAAAATCCTTTAACAAGCATTTGTGAAGATTGAGGTCATTTTGCAAACTTGTAAGAGTTACAGTAAGTTGTTTCACAGACAAGTCTTTTTTTAAGAAGTACTGTCAGAGTTGGTGAACCCAAAGTGGGTTGTATCTTTCTGTTTAGCTCTGTTTACAAAACCCAGGTAATTATTTATACGCATTTAGTTTTGAGGATGCTTTAAAGAGGTCAGGGATGGGGATAATTAGAGCAATGTTTTCATTAATTTCTTTTCTGGCTGCAAGAAAGCAAATCTTGCAGTCCTGAACTCTCCAACAAACATTTGCCGTGCTGATGACAGCACAGAGATGACGGTCTGTTTCATCAAGGTAATTATCGTAAACACCAAGAAGCCAGGAGAGAAGCTGCACAGCTCAAAAGATAAGAGTCTAAAGCCTTTCACCTTCAGACTGCAGATCCTACCAACAACCAGGCTGAACAGGTTCATTCAAGTACCAAACCTACACTGAAGTGTCCTCTCACCCTCAGCACCCATCAAACCCAGTAGCTGCTCACTGGCTCCCTGAGTGACGGGGCTCCACGGGGAAGTGGAGGACCACACAGAGCGGAGCACAGGGATCCATCCATCCATCCATCCCAACGCAGGCACTGGGACTGTCCTGGATTGAAACTCTTCCCACTGCAAAGATTCTTCAGACAAGATGGCTGGCAGCTTTCCTGAGAATCAAATGGATACAAACTGTTCTCTGGAGCACACCAAAGGAAAACAAGGAAAAACAATATTTCAAAGCTTGTTCAAAGCACCATGCCACTGTCCTTATCAACACCATCCTCTGGCATGGGGAGAGGCACTCAAAGCAGGTAATTCCAGGCAAGCACCACCCAAAATACCATTCTGAATGCCCCCATGCCAGCACTTGATATCAGGAAGCAAAGAAGAGTGTTTTGCAGCGAGGATTAGCACTGAAGGCCTCTGCTCTAAGGATGCAATAAACACCACATGGAAGGAGCAGAGCTGTGGAAGACCGTTTGGCATTTCATAACCAAGTCCCCCACCTTCACACTTAAGTAATATTTTATCGTCTAGCATCGTGTCTTGGCACAGAATTCCACAGGCTGAGACTCTTTTGTAATTCTGCACTCTACAATGCTGTTCCCCCCCACCCCCCACAAAGAGACCTCTGTCCAAAGGTGGAACACAAACAAGCTCCATTCTGAGTCATAAAAACATAACACATGCGTAAGTGCATGCAATAATCTTTGTATAATTTGCCCCTTAGTCATTGTCTAGTCCTATTATGTAAATCTGAAACATGCATTTTTGAAAATAAAGGGCTTCAGTAAAATAATTACTGTTGTAATCCTGGAACCACACCCAATAAACAGTTTAGCAATCAACTGGCTCCATATATTTGAAAGCTATAAACAGATTAGTATGAAATTAAACCAGTAAGGGCCAAAATCTCAGCTGCTGGTGTAAATTAGTACTGTTTGACTAAATCAAATTAGCAGTTTGATTGACTTCAATTAAGCTACACTAATTTACAGAAAGCTATCATCTCTTCTTTCTTTATGCATATTCATCTCACAGTATGTGTATGTGTGTAAGATTTCTTTGTGTTCTATGGAGACAGCGATCTTTAGCACAATAATCTCATTTCTCTCTCTGCATATGTAGATTCATGAAACTTAAGTACGGCTTCAGGCACTGTGGGGAGAGGAACTGAAGGACTACCAGAAAAGAAAGAACTGATGACTCCAATATAACAATTTCAATAAAGTCCTATTCATTTTCTTAATAAGAAATTTGCTTGACTACAGAAGACAGTCTGAGACTGCCCTTAGCAAGCTTCATTCCAAAGAAACCTAGAAATTATTATCCATTAACAGCTTTTGCACAATTTGGAATAATAGCCAATTTTTTCAAAAACTAATATTGTTAACTTCACTGTATTCCAGGGCAAGAACTGCACCTGAGTTTTCACACATCTCCCTACAATTCACTACCTGACTCTGATCTCACAGTTAAAATCAACCTAATTTCAATGGTTTTTCATGTCACAAATTTGGCCATTAAAGAATGGGATTATTGGGACCTCCTTCTCATTTGGAAAGGAAACCATTCTCAACTCTGTGAAACATACGAATCCTTACCACTATGCTCAGGTTGCATGTTGGAAAACTCTGTGCTTTCCTCAAAGAGTGGGAGAAACAGAAAGCCAGGTTTAAGAAACAGATTCTTGTGCCTTAGCCACGTTCCGAAGCCATGCTTTTCCCTTAGATCATCCGTACACCATCATGCTGTAAAACTAAAAATTGTCTCACCATTGCAGCTCTGATGTTCTTTCTTAACAAACCTTTTTTATCACAGGCGCAGGAACACAAGGGGAGAGGGGAACTGCAGAAGAAGGTTCTGGCGTCTGAAATACACATTTTATCTCAATGACAGGAGTGAGATTGTCCGTCTAAATAAAAAAAAAAAAAGCAATGATATTGCTAGTGGAGAAAACACACAAGGAGGAGGAACAAATCCTACACAGCTAAAAAATGGCAGAATGGAGGACTGAAGAAATTAAACCTTGATTTAATTTATTCCCAAGCCAATCAGCCAAAAATACTTAAAGAGATATAAGATATAAGGAAAGAACGTAAAGGTATCTGGAGAAATTTGGGAATCAAGTGGACCTGAAAGAATTAGGGGATATCTCCCCTCCAGGGCTAAGAACAAGGAGAACGGGGTAGAAGTGGCAAAACAGCCAATGAAACTGCCAGCATAGTGACAGACCGTACCTGCCACTTTTCTATCAAACACAAAGTAAACCATATTCCATCTTGAATTTCCACTGCATTGTCCCTCTGGAACACCAACCAAGAAGCAGGAACATCATAGCCAGAAGTAAAGGGAAACAGGGAAAGCAGCTGCTCTGGAGAGCAAGCAGCCATCCTGGTGAGGTTGTTCAGGCCCTCCTCTGCTCTCCTGCTGGAGGCTGGTGCCAGTGGCCATACAGGTCCCAGATCCAATTCCGATTTCTTTTTTGGGAGCTGTAACTAACCAGAATTCATCTCTAAATTGGAAATGGGATGGATTCAAGAGGTGGACTGTTAGGTGGATAAGGAATTGGTTGCCCAGTCACATCCAGAGGGTTGGGGTCAATGCTCCAGAATCCCAAAGGACATCAGTGACAAGGGGTGTCCCCTAGGGGTCCATATTGGCACCATTACTGTTTAATATCATCATTAATGACATCGTCAGTGGGATCAAGTGCAACCTCAGCAAGTTTGCAGATGACACCAAGTTTGGTGGTGCAACTGACACACCTGAAGGATGGGATGCCATCCAGCGGGACTTGGACAAGCTCACAAAGTGAGCCCATGGGAACCCATGTGGTTTAACAAGGTCAGGTGCAAGGTGCTGCACCTGGGTCAGGGCAATCCTAGTAGTGACACAGGCTGGGGGATGAACAGAGCAGCCTTGGGGAAGAGGACTTAGGGGTGCAGGTGAATGAGAGGCTGGACATGACCCAGCAGTGTGCACACACAGCCCAGAAAGGCGTTTGCCCAGACGTGTCCTGGGCTGCATCCAAAGCAGCGTGGGCAGCAGGGGAGGGAGGGGATTCTGCCCCTCTGCTCTGCTCTGGTGAGACCCCACCTGGAACCCTGCATCCAGCTCTGGGTCCCAGCACAGGGAGGACTTGGACCTGCTGGAGCAAGTCCAGAGGAGAGCCACAAAGATGACCACAGTGATGGAGCACCTCTCCCATGAGTGAAGACTAAGAATATTGGGATTGTTCAGCCTAGAGAAGACTTTGGGGTGACCTAATTGCAGCCTTCCAGTACCTGAAGGGAGCTACAAGACAGATGGAGAGAGACTTTTTACAAGAGCAGGTAGTGACTGGACAAGGGAGAATGGCTTCAAACTGAAAGAGCGCAGATTTAACGATTAGATAGTAGGGCAAAACACTTTACTGAGAGAGTGGTGAAGCACTGCAACAGATTGTCCAGAGAAGTTGTGGATGTCCCATCCCTGGAAGTGTTCAAGACCAGGTTGGATGGAGCTTTGAGCTACCTGGTTTAGTGGAAGGTGTCCCTGCCCATGGCAGCAGGGTTGAAACTAGATTACCTTTAAGGTGCCTTCCAACCCAAGACATTCTATGATGCTATTTTATTCTATTATTCTATTCTAGAGTCACAAGATCAGAAAGAATCAACCCCTAACATGCTGAAGGTTACCTGAAAACAGAAACTGAGCACAACAGCTACCATGTTGCTGCATTAGTATCGATCCCACACTGCTGAGTGTAAAGCACAACAATACATGCAGCCAACACGCCAGCAGCAGGTGGGGGTTTGGTTCAGCACCCTTCATCTCTGGCTCATTTCACCTCTTTGATCTGCTCTAAACACACTGATTTGACTGCAATGCCCCAATAATATCTGACACCTTGAAGCACGTGGAGGAACACGAGGAGGGGTCTTCCTTACAGCATCTGTCATTTCCTGAGTGCTGCTGAGTAGCAAATTAACAACCACAAAAAGCTATGTTTAGCATAGGGCTTGCACCCAGAGAGAGGATTGCTCTGTATGTTCTTGTTACTGTGATATTTCCCATATACTGAGACATTCCTGGCTGGGAAGGCAGGCAAAAGAAGCATGTATTTATCAGCATGTGGCAGGACAGTGAAGAAAATGCTGTTTGTGCTGCTTTCCCACTCTAAGCTCATCTTTCAAAGCTCGGGCTATACTACACTATTGACTACTATGATCAAGTAAACGTTAACATCAAAAGAAATTCAATAATATATTTTGATAACAGCATATTTTCCATATGGTTTTACTCTTGTTTTATGCTATCTGTCACAAATCTTAATAAGTTTAAGGACAGGAACATTTGCAGAAACAAATAATTCTTATGCAAAGCATCGTAAATGCTCAAGGAATGAGAACTCTGAATTAATACACATGAAAGTACGATCCTGAATCTGTGAAGGATTGTTTCCCTCTTTCAAGGAACACAACTGAACCATAAGACTGCACATAATTGGTCAAACTTTGACTAGGTGTGTCACATTTAGGTGACACTACAGAGCTGCTGGCCACTTCTTTAGGGATTTCTATGATTTTTCAGCATTACACTTGAGGTTAAGATTTTTTCCCTTCCTTTTTCCTTCTTCATAGAACTTCAGGTTTTGAAAAGCAATATAAAAAAAAGTTGCTGAGTTTTAGAGTTTTCAGGAAAAGGTCAACAGACATATCTATCTAAGTTTTAACTCCCACAAAGCACTGAAGTGTAGGGATAAGTTTTTAAAGTCATCTGGATGTCTGAATAGACTGAGCAATGTATGTTGGGACTGTAAAAATACCTGGCTACTTCTTCCAAAAATCAACAGGTGATACTTGCTTAGGAACACATGAAAAATCTCATCAATTTATAATCATTTTCAAGCTCTTAAATTATCCTAGAAAACAGAGCCCTCACAGAGTCTCATGTCTAGGACTCACTCACTGGGTGCTGAGCAAACCTGACCATTTTTGGTGCTTGTTTGTCCCCTACAACCACAGTAAGGGTTCTGACTGCCAGGACAGATGTTCTTTTCATCACAACCCATCTCAAAGTGTACCATGATAGCTGGGTTATATTACGAAGCTGGCTTTAGCAGGGTAATTCAATTAGGCAGCAAGGGAACTTTCTGAAGCTGATAGAATGATTTCCATTGGCTCAAGTGGACACCAAATCAGGTCTAACAAGTAGATAGACTTGTAGGACCTTGGAACAATATGTGCCTTTGAAATACCTACATATAAATGTGCACAGGGACATGACTAGCCCCTCTGTGTCTGAATTTCCTCATCTCAGAAATATGGATAACAACAGCTATTTACTCATCTTTATAGAAGGCTGATAATATTTAAAGAAATTGGTGTGATGACTAATTAGCTAATATTTGAAATTTTAAAGCACTACATAACTGGTAAGTACTACTACTAAATTAAGCCAACTGTCAGCAAAGGCAGACAGCCTGATCTTCGCTGCTTGTTGACACAAGACCAATTATAAATAATGAGTTCCATAAAGTCTAAAATATGTCATACATGGAGAAATTAATGAAAATTAAGATGAATAAAATGGTACATCATCATCATTCAATATTAAAATTTATTGGATTTCAGTCTTTTAATCAGCAATGTCTACAGTAATTTCCCTTTCTATATGCACTATACAGCTAAATAAAGCACACATGCCTTTTTGACTGAAAATAAGGCCTGTGTTAGCCTTGTGTCATTATACTGTCCTCTGATCCTATTAACTTCTGAATCAAAAGCCCTATTCATCAGTTCATGAAGGTCCAGTGAGGTTTGCTGCTCTTCCTACTGCAGCTATAAGATTATAACAGAATCTTATTTTTAGTAACCTCCTAATTGTAAATGTAATCCATTCATGATCACTCTGTTTCCATTTAGCTCTTCCCAGATTTCACCAGAAGCTCACAGTTATTCTGTATTCAATCAACACATACAAATCTTTCTCTGACTCTTTCTTTCCCACTTAGTTCTGCATTGTCTTCTAGAGAACAACCATTTCCACTAAAGGCAGAAGCCCTCAGCTATTAAACACTTAGTCTGTTTTCATTGTTCCTGCCCTCACACTCCCTTGTATGGGAAGGACTGGACATTATCTCTACCTTGACAAAGCCTCCTTGTCTTGTGTCAGCAGAGAATTTCATCAGTCAGTTCCAACCTTCTACACCCAAGGCGTTAAGGAAAATATTAAGAAAGATCAGTCCCAAGCTGGTCTGTTAGGATTTCCACTAACAAGCTTCCACCAAACTGGCAGAACCTGTGCCATCTCCCTGGTCCCTGCCCACCTTCCTACCAGCTTCCTCAGCTTGAGAAGGAAGGTGTAGTCTACTTTTGCTATCCTAGCATTTCACTCCTGCCAGAGCAGTTTAGCAGATGAAATCTGAACATTTAAAGTTAGTCTACTTTATGCAGACATTCTTTGTCATGATCAGGGAAATAGTCCAGTTTTTCAGATTCCAGAATCATGCAAAACAAATACAGTACTCTATGCTCAGCTTCAGAAATGTAGAGGTAAGTATAGGTTCTTCATAAACATTCAGCCAAAACATTACCTACCGTGTTTCAAAAAATGTAGGGAATTACCCCTTTTCAACTGACTAAACAATAACTAGTATTTATTATCTCTATTTTGACAGAACTAGTTTAACACATCCTTAAAAAAATACACAACTTATTCTTTTTGATCATCACAAGTGTCATCAGCCTACCACAAATATTGTATTAAATAACTCTGCACCACAAAGAAACATGATCCTCTAAACATTGAATCAACGTATTTGCTAAGGAGGTGTGTATCAAGTCAAGTCATCTCAAGATATAAGTGATCCCCCAGTGGGAAGCAAATAAACAAACAAGAAAACAGAATATCTCACCTTTGAAATTCCAGTTAATACAGCTCCACAGGCCCAGTTCTTCTCTAGCATTTACCCCCTGAGAGGCAGCTGCAGCAGGCACAGAACTGCCCTTGCAAATGGCCTGGTCTGCAACTCTCAGCAAGGATGTTTGCTGGTCACACAGTCACACCAGGGACCCTGCAACACACCCCATCAAGACAGGAACAACTAGGCACTTCCTTATCTCCTTTTCCTTCTTGTTTTCAAGGCCAGACACAACCCCTTTTCTCTTCGTCTCCCTCTGGGAAGCTGGACTATTTTATGATGGCAACTGGTCATTTGGTCCCTGATCCTCCCTGATATCGACAGCACACGGACTCCTGTGTCTCAGAGGAATGTGGGTAGAACTGCTCTGTTGGGGCAAATTCTCTCCCTTGTAAGAAAAATCCCCTCCCTTAAGAAAAAGAATTTTGATTCAAAATCACATTTTGCCTGAAGGCATCCTGTTTTTTTAAGTCTTATCCTTTCCTTCCCAGAAAAACATTATATCAGCCAAATGGCTCTTGCTGCCCCTCCACTGGAAAGAAGGAAAGTAACAACCAGAGGATAAAATACAGAAAGAAAAGCATGACTGGTGAAAAAAGAAGTGGTAGCACTGACCTCTTGACTCAAGGGCAGTGTGGGGAGGAAGGCATCTCAGAGTGGGAGGGAAGTGGTGGAGGGAAAATAGCATGCATATGTGCGGACACACATGCAGATACCGATTCACCAAAGCTTACTGAGGAGGCGTCAGCCTCCCGATTGGCACCAGTTTGCACAGCCTGCCTTCCTGCCTCTTGTGGAACAGCTACACAGCAGCATGGCTCAGCAGCCTCCCACCCAATTTGGGAAAGGGCATCGCCTGTCCTCAACAAATGCATCAGCATCTACATCTTCCCATGGGAAAGGGCCATTACTGTTGGAGAACACTGCTTTGCATGTGCCATTTCCAGTGAACGTGCAACACTGTTTATAAGCCTACATAAGGAACACGATCTGATCTTGCATTTGTTACACGTCTGTAGTTCCTGGAGACATGTGCATGCAGACTGACTCTAAAGCTACAGGCTTGTTTTCTCTGCAAAAGGGAAAAACAATTAGAAAACCTTTGTATTCTTTGCACTTAAAAGGGCAGGTCCCCTTACACCAAATACTGCTCTTTCAGCAGATCTTTGTGGGTGGAGATTTCATATCAGCATGTCTGCCAATTCCTGCCAGAGTTTCATCCAAGCCACAACATATAGAGTCAACATTAATTAGCATTAATTATTATTTATAAGAAGCAATATTATCTGCATTGCTATCATTCACACTTATTTTTATGCCTTACATAGGGTTCATATGCATGGTACCTGGCTGCCCATATAGAACAAGGTCCCACAGAATCTGCAGACTAATGCACACTATTGCCACCCTTAAACCATTTTGAATAGGTCATTGTAAAACCTAGGAGATCCCCTTTTCAGTGCTCCCATCAATTTGCCTTCTACTTTCTGTTTATAGTTAGGTCAAGGTTTTTCTTCTTCTTCCCCTCACAAGCAGGAAAGAATAATAAAAATCGCCCAAAAAAACAACTGCCTATGGATCATAAAATCATTTTCTGTCTAGCCATAAAAACAGAAAACAACCAACACAAGAAGAGCATTCCCCCACACCATTTGGGAACCATCTAAATACAGGGTTTCAAGTACAAGACTCTCAAGTGAGCCTTCTGCACTTCACCAGAATGAACTGGTTTCATACTAACAGAGAAAACATGCTCAATGAGTTTATGTTGACTTTATTCCTCTATCTGTTTTGTTGGCACAAACAGGAACTTTCTTAACCACCACTTTATTCTGCTTCAAATCGTGTCTCCAAAACCAGAATTGTCCTGTATGAAATGGAGTTTTGTGTTAAGCAATGGAGCCGATTTTATTTAGTTCCCATAAAAGTGAGAAAACTTGAAAATATTACAAAATTCAATTTAAAACAGTTAATTAGCCCAGATAGCTATTATTAGTATGATTGAAGTTATTAGTATTGTTGATAATAACTGCTCATAAATAATGATTTGCATACATTAAATTTAGTTGGAAGAACTTATGAGCATTAGCAAATCCTATAATGAGCACGGTCCATGGTCTACTTTTAATGAATTCTGCCTCACTTCCAGTTTAAATAATATTTTTACCACTTTGTTTCTTGCTTATTTTGTTGTTTGATGCAATACACAACAGCAAAGGCACCAAGATTAGTTCAGTGAATCCAATTTAGAAAGCCACTTTTGCATAGGCCAGGTTTAATGAAAACACTTCAGTATGTTAAAGTGAATTCCCTTAGCCAATCCAGGCTGGTCAGAGAAACTACTAATAATCAGCTGGAACTGCTGAGTCAAAAATAGGAATGAGATGGAAACACTGAACACATTTTGTGTGCTCCCATTGCTTGTATTCTATTTGAGATTGTTGCAATCACAAATTATGCATTGCTCTGAAACACTACACACTTTGACCAATATGAGTTGCAACATTTTGCTGAGGAGTCACAACATGTTGTGTCACACTGCATACACCTTTCAGCCAGAACTATGAACTGAAAAGAGCAGGAAAACTTTGCATTGCCATTTGCTGTTGAAAGCCAACTTCCATCTGAAAACATTTGTGAGCAGTCTGATTTCTATTGAAATATACATATTATTTGCTTTACTAAGAAATCAGACTGGATTTATTTAAATTTTCAGATACAAAAGAAAAACAACTTTAAAACTAGATATTGTTGGCACATTTCTAATTTTCCCTATTATTCACATATGCATCAGATTAATTTGTTCCATGAGTTACCTAATCAAAGAAACTGTACCATTCTGCTTATACAAAGAGCAAGTATGCACATTACAGACATTATAAAAAGATTCTTTTAGTTGCTGTTTTTTAGCTAAAATAAGTCGTGAGTAATTTGTATAGAAGGGCACCTGAGAATACTGTTCACGGCACATGGGCAATTAACACATAGAAAAATATTTGCAGAAATTAATCCTTATAACTTGTTTCACTCAGTTTTCTAACTCTGAAATGCCACTCTCTCAGTTATTTACGTGAAAAGACAGGAAGAATGCTTCCAGGATAATAAAAGCATTCTGGATGAAAAAAAAAAAAAAAAAAAGTTTGATCTTCATTGTATCTATAACCAGTAATTACCATGCCATTATATTTATACCAACAGTCAAGCACTTCACTGGCATAAACAGACACACCTCTTTCAGCAGCAGGGTTGCAATCACACAAGCTGGTAGCTATCTTCATCCAAAATGCACTGACAGTTAAACGTGAAGAATGTATAAATTATTGTCCAGATCTTTAGCTGGTTCATCACACAACACTTCACTGAAGTTAATAATGCCGTACCATCTGATAACATGTGCCATTATTCACAGCTTAATTAAATTGTGCATGGAAAGTTAACAGAAAGAGGTAACCAACCAATGCAACGCAAACAACACAAAACTCAGTGCGGCAAGCTTAAGCTGGCTCTGTTAAGCAACACATCAGCAATGGTGGAAAGAACACTTTTGGAAAGCGCTCAGTGTTAATAAAGACATCTTTTTCAGTATTGATGAAGCAAGGCAGCTATCAGGACACATAGAAACACGTCTTAACTCACCTTTTCCTGGAGCAAGCACTAATATTCAAGCACTTTGTAGAAAGGTGTTACAAAATAGCCTAATGGGAAACGTTCTTCTGCACAACTCATGTCAGAAAGGACAATAAGCAAGCAGCAGCCAGGTGAAGGAAGAAAATACCTGCAATGCTTGAGGTGGAACACAGTGTGCAGCTTTTAAGCAGCAAATAAATTTTGAGGGGCAATGCCTCTCACCTTACACATCGTTTTTGTCTAGCTCAATATGTTAAATCCTACCTTAATGTCAGGATGAAGTTTGATTTAATGATGAAAGTAGCTTTTCTTTTCACAATCCATGACCTTACATAAATAATCTCTTCATATATAATCTTAATAAACAAGCAAAGTATCTCAAGCATTAAAAACTGGGGCACCTCCATTTTAGGTGCTTCCTAAGAAAAGACAGACAGACTGGAATTCAATTTAAATAATATTCAGAGCTCTATTATACATCACAGGTGATCGCCTGGGAAGCTTTAGGCTAACAGACATAGGTACTATAGGGTGAAAATCACTTCATGTACTACAGTCAACCTGTTTTGGGATGAGATTATAACAATTCCCTGGTGTGAAAACATGTTCAGGCATTTAAAATTTCAGGCAGCAGCACTGAGAACCCACTAGCTGCAAAGAAGAATCTAAGTATTGAGAAATTTTTAAAGGTACAAATTTTCAGTTCAAACTCACTATTATGTCTTTGGTTCTTTGGCTTTATTTTCTTGTGAAATAAAAAATGTTCTCCACTGTTTAAAATAAAGCCACTCTTTTCCTAGTGCTATAACTTTTCAACCCTTTAATACCTTAGCCAATAGTTTCCTTGAAAGAAACTGAAATGGTATTTATTAAAAAAAAATATTTAGGTTGCATCAAATCTTACCTCTGAAAAGGTAGAGTCACAACACACAGAAAAAGACTGTTTCCCTGCAATGTTCTTGGGCAAAACTCTTCAGCAGACAGAAATACAGACAATATATCCCTTAAAGGGCACTGCTGAAGGGAACAAGAGGGCTGCTCATTTCTGTAAAGAGCAGATGAGAGCAATAATACCTTATCAAAGCTTCAAGGTGTAAAATGAACACAAATATTCATTTAAGTTACATTTTGCACTTGCAAACTAAAAAGAGCCAGGACATGCACTCAAGAGCTGGCGTGTGATTGTCCCTCTAACCCAGCACATTTTGATGCCACACAGAGGCCTCTACTCAAGAGATAACACAGACAAAGGACAGTTCCCTCTAGACAGCATAGATGAGGCCACTTCTTTGTAAGGAAGAGAATTTAGCCATGCTAAAGCCCTCAGGGGAAGGACTGAGTGCTGGCCTGTTTTTACTAGCACTCAGGTAGCCCTAAAGACCAGATGGGATGTTGTGGGCATCTTTAAGTTTAAGATCAAGATAGTATCTAGAAGACTCACCATACCGTGGTGTTTCAAATACTAATGAATACATTCATGCACAAGAGTAATTTTCCCAAATTAATTAGGATTACTCCTATGTATAAAAGTATGCCAGCGTAGGTGTGTGCAGAAGAGGTTCTGCAATGTCAGTCATCATATACCCATCAGTTAAAGCACACTCATAAATGTTTTTGTTTGAAAGACTGTACTAACCTTAATATAAAATACATGTTTTCTGGGTCTGATGACTCAAGAAGAACTTGCAAGTCTATGCTTTAACTCATTCATCTTATATAAATAAACTTTCCCCTTGTGAAAGGGAGTCCTATGGCATTCATAAACAGGGATCTTTCTCAACCATACTCAGATTCTGTAAGAATCACTTAGAAACATATAGACTAATTATTTGTTGCAAATTATTCTTGACTCTGTCTCTTCAATCAAGAAGTATGGCTCTATTTCTTTCAGCAGCACAAGCCAGTATAATAGAATAGTTTCCACGTTTAACTCTCATATCCAACACCATTTAATTAAAGTCTCAGCTGGGAATAGTCATGAGTCTGGCCAAAGTTCTGAAGGTTTGAATGCAGGCTCACTAGGGTGAAAGCCCCATCTATTCAGTTTGCCTCTGCACCTGACTACACTGATTTTCCTCAAGGGGCCAACCTTGAATGATAGTAGGTTTAAATGCCAAAGTAGGGGTAAGAGGGTACTGGGTGTCACATCCTGCCTTCAAAATAAACTCTGTCCAAGCCACCAAGATTTACTCACAGAGATGACTATTTTTTAAAGTATCACTGGAGGAGGCAATCTTTTCCACCACACTTCAATAACTCTTAAAAAATATTTTATCTGTGCTGGGCCTTGCTGAGTTTCTTGGCACTGACTGCGTGTCAGATGAAGAATATAAAAATGGACTGTCTTCCAAACCCTTATGGCATAAATAAATCAAGCTATGAATAAGGACTCTCGTAAGCGATGAGTAAATATCTCCATTGCCTGATCCATCACCGTCAGGTGCCAGAGCTCACACTTCTCAGATATGAATTCTGAAGTCTGCAAACCTTTGAATCCCTTTGTGTATCAGTCATGCTGTTTCTCTTTCATAATCTCCTACTCTTCACAGTTGCTAGAGATTTTCATTAGGAGAAAAAAAAAATGGAGGAAATATTTTGTACAGAAATTGCAAGTAGAAAGAACTTGCAACCTGATGCACCCTAGCCCCTTTAGGAATTACACACTGATGTTCAACCTTCACTCTTGCATTTTTTTAATAATTTTTATTCAGTTTAAAACAAAACAAACCCAAAAACAACCACAAAAAAAAACCCTCCACTCCTCAACCACCCCTAGCCATGAAAGTCTGGAAAATACACTCCAAGACAGAAAATGCAGATGAAAGACAATTGCTTCCAAAAGCACCATGGGAAACGAAAAGCCAGAGAACTCCCTAGCCTGAGGAAACCTGTAGAGGTGAGCAGTCCAAAAAATTCCACCAGCAGAAGCAGTCAAAGTGGAGATTACTGGGCATCCTGAAAATTTTCTACAGTCTAAGTGGAACTGCTCTGCGATGTGTTCTCAGTTGGAGCTCTCCAACTTTCTCCTCATCTTCATCTCTTCGTCTGAGTTTTGCTCCCTTTTCCTTTTCCTCTGCTACCTTTACCCTGCTTGATTCCCTCCCCCATACACTTCCATTTATTTACTTTAACAGTAAAAATAGAAAGGTTCTGAAATGTAATTTCCATAATGAAAAAATGTCAGAACCTCTCAATATTTTTAAAAGGGAAAACAATCCACGTAAAAAGAAACCCAAAGAAGCAGCAGTGTGTCACAGCAGCAATTACAATCCCAGAGCAGTTAAGATCCTGTTTGTGTTAGACTCCCTCTGTGTAGGCATACTCACTCCCTCCTCACGGTCCTGACTGACTTAGAGGGAAGAAGCCATTGCATTAAAGCAGATTTGGAGATGTTTAGTAAGACCTGGTCATAAGCAAACAAATCAGGACTACTGACAGGTTTACAGGGCAGAAGGTACTGGGTGTGACACAACAGAAAATCACTTGCAGACATTAAACTGGCGCAAGTCTGTGGACTATGTTTTACTTACTAGTCTTGGGCTAACACCCAGGACTTTTCCCTCCTTGCAAAGGTATGATGTCAGGCACACGGCAGTTCTTGAGATTCTGTATAAGCCAGCATTGCCAGAGGCTCTGTGCAGGTGTGGTTAACAGTTATTTAATGATTCTTCACAATTGCATGTATCTGTCTGAACATAAATACAGTCTGATCATAATCTTTCTTTTCACACCATGAATTTGCCCTAGTGTTTCCACCCTTGTAGTTTCCCAAATGCCCAATGTCTGTTATTACAGACCTGAGATTCACTTCATCATTTCAAACCATTCACGAGCCCTTTGCTGTCCTGTTGGCTTGGTAAGGTGAAGAAAATGAAGGCAGTATAATTAATACAAATGCTCCAGTTCTTCACTTAAATTCTGTATGTTTGGCTCCTTGATGACTCACAGGACTCTCCTCCCTTCCCCATATTTACATAGTGATGACAAGTACTGTTAACTTTCTAAAAGCAAAATTATCAAAAAAAAAACACAGAACACTGGCAATTCCTGGGACAAGCTCTCTGTCTTTCTCCTTTCCCGGCAGTTGCACGAGCCTTTTTTCTAAATACTAGTACAGTTCAATTAGTTAAAATAATTTTGAGTGATAGTTCAACTGTTTCTTTTCCAAAAGGTAATCGTTTTCCTAATTAGTCACTTGCTTTGATAAGGCACTGACTTTTACTCTAATCTAAATTAACAAGGCTTTATCTACCTGCATCATTTAAACACACCCTACTTGCAAATCTGGTATGACTAAAAACCATGACAAGTGTTTGGTTTCATTTTACATTTGCTTCAAAGTGCCCCACTTGGAGGTTAATTATTAATCTACTAAAGTATATGTAAAGGGTCAGGGAAACAACAGGGTTAGTAGGTAGAGCAGTACTGGAGGAATTAGGAAACCAATGTCCTGTTCCCAGTTTAGATCATGCAAGTTTGGCCAAGACATTCAAAAGCCGTGAACCTTTACTTAGAGAACCAAAATAGCAACACTCTTCACAAGACACTTTGACATCTGTAGGGAAGAAATTTCATGGGTGTGAGGCAACAGGATGTTTATTCACACTTTACAGAGACTGAAACTCGGCTAATCCCTTAAGAACTCACCTAGGAACTGGAAATCAAATACACAGTGCATGCAACCCAACAAACTAATGATTTTACTACATCTGCAGCAACAGAAGGACCAGCTCCCCAAGTTTTACCACATTGCTCTGCCACCTGAAAAGCGGTGAAAACATACCCAATTTCTAGAACACAGTTTGCAGGACATAAATCCCCATTCCCCACCATCTGAGGTACTGCAGAGGATGTACACTTGGCTTGGTGTAACTCTGCTCCCTGTTCCAGGAGTAAGCCAGCAGCAGCATGGACCAGATTTTCTAAGATACCAATGGTTCTGGAGCTGTCCAGGGGGTTGCAGAGAAGGAAAACAGAACTTAGTAAATGGAAAACAGAAAATGCATAAAAGAGATAAAATTTAGGGGCAATACTGCCAAATCCTGCCTACCACAGGCAAGTCTGGCTGTCAGAAGCCTGCTCCCAAATAGCTTCATTATAATGCATTTCCCTTGGTCTTGGAAAAAATAAAAATCAAGAAGGTTTTCACACCACTATTTATTTATAGATCTGGCTAATGCTTATATAAAGCATAGGATTCCACGCAGAAATAGCTTTTTGAAAACAAAGAAATAACAAAAGAAATCCAACCCAGAAGTAAGAATGTTAAATACTTATTGCTGTTCAATGGGAATATAATTGGCAAAGTGATTAATTTGTTGATCCACGGTGCTATAAATAGTACTTTAACTTTGTTGAATTGAAACATATCCTTCATATCTCTAGTCACTGTTTACCCATGTAAAATATATGTGGGTTTGAGTTGGCTTAGGTATACTTCAGCAAGGGCTAGCAAAGTTCAGTGAGTCTCCATCACATATTCAAAGTTCTTCATCCCTTGATTAATTTTGTTGTAGTTCTCTCAAAGTTTCTCACTCTCCTCTGTCAGTGCATGGACTTGAAGGCAGTGAGAGGCTATTGTAACAGCTCAGCTGGTGTTTCCTCATATCACGGGCCAGTGATAGCAAGCCTCTGGCATCAATACCAAGTTTGATGCCAACAGATATTTGGTCTGGCACCAGCAATAACAAGCTATGATGGTTTCTTTTTAAGTTTGTTTGGCACCAGTAGCAAAAACCATTCACTATGCTTGGCAGAGAGCCACAGAATTTCACCAAATGGCTTCTGCATCATAACTCATAACAAGCATAACACAGCGTAACTTCTAATTGCAGTGGAGGCTGCCCCTTAGCAAGCAATTCAGTCCTGACAATTATATCCAGGATTATCAATACATAAGCTGCCTTCCAATACGAGTTGCTTTCTTACTGTAAGAAAAATTTCCTTGAAGAGATCCACAAGCCCCTAAGTCCATCACCATTTGGATGTTGTTTCTCTTGGTGCAGTCACATGAAACCAGGTAATCAGCCATGAGAAAAGCCAATGGGGATTGTTACTGAATTAAGTCATCAAAAAATATGTTGTAAATACTGTGTTGATTTAACCTCACCCTTTACTCTTTTATGTCACGTATTTCACCTGCAATATATTCCAGAGAGGTTCACCTTATGCCAGTGTGGAACCTCATTCAAGCCCTGGAGGCTTAAGACAGCACTAGTAAAAAGACAGAATTATCTATAAATTATCTGAGTCTTGGGATGGAGCAATCTTCATTTTGACAGGTCCTTGCTAAATGGTGCAGCACTTTCCAGTGAGACCTTGTGGTGGATACCTCAGTAGACACAGCACAGGACAAGGGCTCCAGAGAGCTCAATTCTACAGACAGGGTTGCAACTGACTTACCAAATTATTTTCAGCAGGACTACCGTTCACTCCTTGTCACCTGTAAATTGGGAGAGCTTTGAGATTTCTTGGTGAAAAGGATGGTGTAAGAATCTGGAATTGTTTCTCCAGTACTAAGCATTAGTAACACGAGCAGTAATGTCACTTCCTTCACAGGAGAAAATCTGTGCCTGCCCATTCTGTCACAATCCAGGGCTCTGAAGAAAAGAATTTGCTTAGATGCAGACATTTTTTTCTGGAACATGAAGTGGGCACAGGGAGGAAGTGATACTAAGCTCTCAGCATGGGAAAATTTCATTCTGAGCAATGTCTCCCAAGAAAATAAAGACTGCATGAAACAAAGTTGAAATGGAACTCCCCTTTGTAAATTCAGCTCTAAGTACCTGCCAAAAGACATGAGAAAATCTCTACCCACAGGGAATGGCTGTCCTTGTGAAAAAGTGCCAGTATTTCCCAATGAGGGAATTCACACAGACATGCATTCTGTTTCAATGATCGAACTCTTCCTTTCAAGGTCTTAAGGAATTTCCACTAACCTCCTTTCTTACAGCTCGGTCTCTAGCTGGATTTCCTTCAGTTACAAAAACATACATAGCGCAATTAGCCAACCTGCACAGACTGTAGTTCATTTATGCACGCTAGGCACATCTCCTGCTGCGAGCAGCCCATCCAGAGCAAACTCTTTGAACTGGTCTATTGTTTCCCACGTAGTGCATTGCATTGTCCAGTCTGACCATTCCTAGCAAGGCAGTGCACTCCTGCAGCTTGCCACAGGAGGAGGAAGAGGAGGAGAAGAGATGATGGAGCACTTTGTCCAGCTGGTGTGCTGGACATCGCAGATGCACAAATAAGCTTGCCTACCACTAACTATAGGATTTTCCCAGTCATCACAGAGACCTTTATTGACCAATTGTTCTCATATGACCTTACCTAGAAACCCTCTCTAATCCATGCTGGTCTGGAGAGACAGAAGGCAGAAAAGAGAAGTAAGAAAGAACTTGGTGGGGAAAAAAAAAACCCACCAAAAACCTAGAAGAAATAACTTTTTAAAAAAATTAAACCAAGAACATATCGTGACACACCTTTGCACGGTGTTTGCTGAACTGAAAAACCCATGTCTCCATGGTTTAAAATACCATGGAGACAACATAACTGGATCAACCAAAAATACAACCACCAGACACTGTAGCATTTTGCTACATTTAGTAAGGAATATTTTTGTAATTGGTAGCTTGAGCAAACTGCAAAGGACTATGCTGCCTTATCTTCAAATTCTCATTAGCACACTATTTCTGAATTAAATGGGTGAAATACTACAGAAAATGGGAAGCAAAGTTGATCACGTGATTTTTCAGCAACCATTCACATTTCTCCATTTGTCTTTGACTGGGTACTGTTTTGGGTAGGAAAAGAGGGGATCATACATCAAAAAAAGTCCTGCTTTGCTGATCTAAAGAGGAAGAGACATTTCATTTTAGAACAAAGAATTAGATTTTTTTACATTGCTTCACTGGAGGCTTTTGGAGGTTTTTCTTGGGGTGATGGGGGTGGGGTGTTTGGCTTTGCTATAATACAGCACATCAAAGTGCTTTTGATGTGAAGTTTACTTAACAGAATCAGTTTTTCCGATGATTGTGTTAATCTTTATAAACCTGAAGGCGATATTGTGCCTTTTAAAAACTATAGCAGGAAAAGACTTGAGGTTACATATACTCCCAGTGGTGAGAGATGGGAGTAGTTGGATTATTTCACCACTTCTTACAACTTTGCTTGTGTTTCACGGGCAGCTTTAGCAATGGGCTTGATATTGCTCTCACTCAGGCCAGGAAGGCTCTTTTTAAACCCTACACATCCCTTTCATAAGCACCTTCATGTATTTTCTCAGGTCAGAGCCACCAGAGATTTCAAGGAACAGTTTACAACAGGCACTGGCTCAGAGATAGCAGAGGGGCCTTGAGCCACCACAAGAATCAGTGCTGATCTTAGAAAGGTTCCCTGCTCCCAGCCATTAATACCCATCTTTGTATTATTTTGAGTACAAGCTTCTGTCCCCTCTTAAATCTTGCAAAACCAGCTTTGCCATCCACTCCTAGTCTTGAAGTATGGCTGTGAAAAAGCTTCTGTTATGTCTGACGTGTTTACCTACAGCATTTGAATGACTTTTTAAGTTCTTTGAATAAAGATAAGAGACAATGTGTACATTTTCCACACAAATAGTGGAACGGTAATAAAATAAACATCAAAGGCAAGCTAGCAAATCATCGCTACTTCACTGCTATTTACAACAAAAGCAGGAAGAGGAAAAAACCTACCCTTGCCATTGCCATCATCGTAGAAAATATGGGTTTTAGAAGGAATGATACCTTTTTCCCATACCCTTAAACACAAACATTGGCACCTACAGCTAAGACAACACTTTAATGAAAGATTTTGGTTTACATTACATGGAGACAACAACAACAAGGAACCAAGAGAGGTCTCCCTCCTCTTATTTTTGTCTTTCTGAATTGCCTGCTTTTCTTGACCGGTACAGCCTTTGTGAGAACAGCAAGACATCCAATGTATTATTTTTTCTATTAAAGTTGTCAAGAATGCAACGATAGGGACAGAAGAACCTATCACTCTTCAGTATTTACCAAGTAAGACTCATGCAGACTGAAGAAGTGGCAAAGCTTTGAAACAAAATGCAGGTGTGTGTGTGTGTGTGTGGGAACATATACTCTATTCAAGAGAGATCAAGATAGAGAGTATGGCTGTTTGTTTCTCCTCTTAGTCTTTTAAGCCTGTCTTTTTTCATCTCCCTCTCCAATACTCCTTGAGAGCCAGACCACAATGGAATAGTCCTAACCAGAGTGACTCTGCATTACGTATTTATTCTAAAATAAGGTCCGATTTAGAAAGACTGCTGCTGGAAAATATGGAGCAATCCAACTCTTACTCCAGGACACAAAATTCAGAGCATACATATGAGAAATAAAACATAAGCACCACACTGGATTTCTGCTGATGATTTTGTTATTGTTTTGCAGACGCCAGCGCTACTGCTGTATGAAGTGAAAAGGCATTTTGCAATTGACTCTGAACAGTGAGCAGAACAGGGAATTTACAGAGTAGAGGAGCTACTGTCAGCTAGCCCTCTTCATTGATTGTTCTATCTAACATAATGTTGAAGGAGAAAAAAACAACTCTGAAGGAGGGCAAGAGCCTGAAATCTTAAACCTAAAAACAAACCCAAAAATTATGACTAACTTTTTTAGAAAGAAAAGTGTCTAGGTAAAATTACAGAATACTTTGTGCCAAGTTTTATGGGAAATTTACAGATTCGCAGTGACTTAAAAAGATGCCAAAGTCACTATTAAAAAAAACCCTACAAAAACCTACACAATAAAAGATTTTACTAGAGAGTGGCAGTTGTAAGAGAAAGGTTACAAACACACCACCCAGAAGAGCTAAAGCAATGCTACTACACAAACAGTAGCACATGTAAAACTAAGGTTAAGGCTTTGACTCTCTCGTAGCAAAACCCCAAAGCATTGCCTACCTGTTCCCATTCTATCTCTGCACCAGGTGTGCTTATGACAGAAGGAAAGAAAGACCAGGACTGAAACTATTTTGTCAGGCTACATAAATCATTAGGAATTCACAACTGTGAAGCCATGTATTATTTTCCAACAGGTTGTTGAGCTGTCATATTACAACTTGTTGCTTTATACGGCGCTATTAAAATAAATCACTGCACGTAACAGGTTCAGCTCTGCCACCTATAAGTCATTCTGCATTTTACACCTGGGAGGCGGGCCGGCTCTGCTGAGTCGCGCCGAACTGCGGCTTCGTTCGAAATACCCGGGAAGGGGAGGGACCTGGCAGGAGAAAATACAAACAAGTTTCGTAAAATAACTTTCCAACAAGACCTCGCTGTCATCTTGGCTAATTACGGCTCTGATACGGCTTATTAGGGCATACCCACCTTTGCTACCTTGCTTCTCCACCCACCACCCTTTCAGATCTTTGTCCTGGCTCCGCCTCTCGCCGGCGTTATAATGGGCTGGTCTGAAAGTGGTGGAGAGACACACAACCACAGGGGAAGGGAGAGATAATGACAATAACACTAATAACCCTAATAACCCGTCTACTGCCCGCCTCGCAGCGAGGAGCCAGCCCGGCGTCCCGGCACTGACAGGGGTCGAAGCCGGAGAGAGCGGAGTAACCCCGACGGCCCTCGAGAGCTTCTCCCCGCGCCCGGGGAGCGCCGAACGGTAACAGCGGCAGCACCCTCGAGGACCGAGCTCGGGCGGGCACGGAGCAGCGCCGGCTCCGGCAGCCGCCCGCCCTCTCCTCGCACCGGCTCCACAGGGGCCGCCTCGCCCTCTCCTTCGGCCCCATGGAGCAGCGAGAGTAAAGAGCGAGAAGGACAAAAAGGGGGGCGAAAGGAGAGCGAGAGCCCCAGTGGGGGAGAAGGAGGTGGAATCCCGCAGGAATCGCCCCGTGCCGAGGGTGGCAGAGCACCGGCGCCCGTACCCGGCGCCCAGCGGCCGCGAAGGGGCCGGCCCCTGCCAGCGACCCCGGGCCGAAGGGCGCGGAGCCCCGCTGCCCTGCCCTGACGGTCTCGCCTGCCGCCGCGGAGCTGTCCAAGCCGGCGAGGGGACAGAGAGCCCCTGGGTCGCCTCGCTGCCTCCCGCCTCCCTTGAGGCCGCGCCGAGGGGCGGGGGTCGCGCCCGCCCAGCGGAGCCGCGGGGTGCGGGGGGGCCGGCGGCGCCGCCGCCATGAAGCTGGAGGTGTTCTCGCAGCACTATGAGGACAAGCTGAGCGCCGGCAGCGACCAGGAAGGCAGCGGCTCGCTGTCTCCGGCTCCGGCTGAGAGCGAGCTGGGCTCGGACGGTGACTGCGCGGCCAACAGCCCGGGCGGCGGGGCCGGGCGGCCGGGGCATCCCCCGCCGCCGCCCCCCACGCCGCAGCCCCCGCCGCCGCCGGCGGCCGAGAGCGCCAAGGGGAAACCCTACACGCGGCGGCCGAAACCGCCCTACTCCTACATCGCGCTGATCGCTATGGCCATCCGCGACTCGGCCGGCGGCCGCCTGACCCTGGCCGAGATCAACGACTACCTGATGAGCCGCTTCCCCTTCTTCCGCGGCGCCTACACCGGCTGGCGCAACTCGGTGCGCCACAACCTCTCCCTCAACGACTGCTTCGTCAAGGTGCTGCGCGACCCGGCGCGGCCCTGGGGCAAGGACAACTACTGGATGCTGAACCCCAGCAGCGAGTACACCTTCGCCGACGGCGTCTTCCGCCGCCGCCGCAAGCGCCTCAGCCGCGCCGCCCCGCCGCCGCAGCCCGCCCGCCCCGCCGCCGGCGCCCCGCCGCAAGTGCCGCAGGAGGCGGCCGGAGCGGGCGCCGCGTCCCCCGGCGCTTCCCCGCGCTGCTGCTGCGCCTCCTCGCCCTGTCGCTGCGCGCCGGGCGCCAAGGAGGCAGCGGCGGGGGGCGGCGGGCCGAGGCCGGCGGGCGGCGGCGGCGGCAGCAGCACCAAGTTCTCCAGCTCCTTCGCCATCGAGAGCCTCCTGCAGCGGCCGGCAGGACCCCGCGCCGCCCCGCAGCCGCCGCCGACACCGCACGCCCGCCTCCTCTGGCCGGCGCCGCCCGCGCCCCCGCACCTGCTGCCCGGCCCGTACCCGCTGCTCCCGTACCCACCTGCCGCGCAGCCCCCGCCCGCCGCCGCCCTCTACGGCGGGGGCCTCCTGCAGCTCTGCGCCTACGGGCTGGGAGAGCCGTCGCCGCCGCCGCTGCTGCTGGGGGGCGGGCGGCCCGCGCTGGCCCCGGGGGAGCCGTCGCCGCTGGCGGAGCGGCCGCGGGCGCCGCTGTTCCACGCCGGCCTCCCCAAGGGCGGGCGGGGGCCGCCGCCCGGCTCCCCGCTCTACGGGCCCCTCCGGCTCGCCGGGCCGCTGCCGCCGGCGGCGGGGGGCTCGGCCTCGTTCCAGCCGTACGCCGTGGAGACCCCCCTGGCTTAATGGAGCCCCCCTCCTCCCCTGCGAGGGACCTGCCCGGGGAGGCGTGGAGGGGGAAAGGAGGAGGCTCTGGATCCCGCACTTTAACTCCAGAGGCGACCACAGCCTCCAAGCAAAAGCCTCGGTGACTGTGCCTTAGTGAAATGACAGTGGGTTTAACTTAAGCCAAAATAAGAAAGAAAAAAAAAAAGAAAAGGAAAAACAGGAAAAAAACAACTGTCGGTTTGGACATAGCCATGAGCCTCAAGTGCTTCTTACTGTTCATTGAGACTACTTGACTTAAGCCAGTCCCTCGCCACCTCCTTTCTATCCCCCTCTCTTGTCCCCACATCTCCTGCTACCGAAGCCTTGGGCAGCAGAGCGGGGGTGCCCCGCGGAGGGGCGCGGTGGCGGCCGCTGGGGGATGCGCTGTGCGCTTGGGAGGGCGGGGAGGAGGGAGGGGGCCGGGGCAGCCCGCCGGGAACAGCAGGGAGAGAGGAGGGGAGGGGGCCGGGGTCTGCTGTGGAGCCGTAGGTCTGTACTGCAAAGCAATGCATCACTGTGCCAAAAGAAACCTTTTCTCCTGTCCGGCAACTAGCATTTCGTGGGAAGGGAGGATATTAAATTATTTATAAAAGTAGTGTTTTTAACACAAAGAGAGTGCAGCTTTTTTAATTAATTATTGGAGGGGGCGGGAGAGGGGAAAGGGCTCAAGGAAATGTCAGGCGTTGTCTCCTATACTGGCTGGCGTTCTACGTGTATGGCCAAGACCACTGCTACTGGAAAGAGAAGAGTAAATTTTTTCGTATTTTATTTTTGTGTTTGTATGTAATATATGTGTGTGTGCATTTTATTGACGTTCGGCCACCATGTTTTTCCATTTTTTTTCCTTTCTCCTTTCCCCCGAATAAAAGCTGCCCCCTAAATAAAGGCGGTAATAAGGAGAAGAGCGTGATGTTTGTGCTGGCGTGAGGGAGGGAAGCCTGTCGTGGGACAACCTTGACCGAGAAGCTTGGCTAGGGCCACGGGGGCAGCAGGGCTGCCCTCCCTTTCCCCTTTCATCCCCATCCCTGCCGGCGGGTAGAGGTGCCACCTATGGACCCGCCTTATTTCAGTCACGGGAGATGAGAGGTTCTCCTCTTGGGCTGCCGCCAGGTATGAAAGTCCTCTGCAATTCCTCGAGTCAAATCAGATTTTCCCGCCGGGGCTCAGCCCTGCAGAAATGTAGGCGATTTGCAGGCGGAGTGATTTGCAGGAAAGCTGCCTGACGTAGGGGCAGCCTGTGAAAATCCTGTGCCTCTGGGGTTTTTTTGCTTTTTTTTTTTTTTTGTTGTTATTTTTTTTTTGTTGTTGTTATTTTTCCCACGAAGGACAGCAGACGACATGTAATCCTGTTGCCATTTCTCTGTCCAAGGAAAACTCGCTTCAGGAAGGTCGCTGGCACTACCGGGCTCCGGCTGCTTCTAGTGGAGACATCCTCGCTGGCACCTTCAGCGGGCGAATCCTCAGCGGGGTGAAGGCTGGGGAGTATCTGCTGGTAATAAAAAGTTTGCACTCCCGGCGGGCGTTATGTTAAGGCTGATTTGTATTTTCAGAAGTGATCAGCAAAGCCTCAGAATGGCTAAGTCGGAAAAAGGAAAGGTTGTGGGGGCTAACTACCTGTGCTACTGAATTACAAATCGGTGTCGTTCCCGAACTCGAAGAGTTTATACAAATGCTGAAATGATCATTCGGGGTTCGTTTGTTCGTTTTAATTAAGACTTTAAAAAATAGATTAATACTTTAAATCGGCGGGCTTTTTCCCCCTCCAAGTCTTCTGTAAGCACAGGTTACCTCAACAAACGATGACAAGGAGAATTTTGGGCGCTGGATGGTTTTGTTTCTAATTACACGTATTTCGGACTTTGGAGTTTCTTTCCCACCTCTTTTTTCCTCAGCGCCGGGATTCAGCCACTGACTAGCTTCTACCCTACTCGCAAAAATTACTCCGAATAGCAAAGGTGTGTTGTGAAAGGAAAGCTTCAAACAGAACAATCTGCGGCCGAAAACACCGACTTGTTTCAGTACAGCTCAAGCAGATTTCACGGTGTGTTTAGCTCAGACCATAACATCCATCAGAACATTGCGAGAGATTAGTGACTAATGTATGAAGTAATCCAACCCTTGAAGGAATTGGTTTTTATGTACACACGCACATGCACACATACACACACTATTTCGACATCATTCTGCCTTCAAGGCTCTGTGCAAATATTAATCTACCCTTCCATAATCTGCTCTTTCCTCTGGCTTGTATTTTACCATCTCTTTTTTATAGAAGTCCACATGACTTGTCAGCACGCAGCTCCTAGTATCTTTTGCTTTTGTTCATTTGTAAAGGTCATATTTCAGGGTATGTTAAAAGCATGTTGATGGAAAGTGGAATTTGTTATTATAGCCACAAGTGTGTATTTTAATCGGATATATTTAAGTGTGAGTAGGGATGAATTGTGTGCAAACGTATGCTTGATAGGATGACACTGAGCTTTTTACTTTTAGAAAATAAGTACACTAACAAAGAAATAAAAAAGAAATAAGGAAAAAAGAGGGGAAAAAAGAAAGCCCGCAGAGTTTGTGATATCCCTTGTTAATAAGTATTCTATTCTGTGTTTATCTCCTATGAAACTCGATTTTTGGATATGTCGAGAAACGTTTGTCAGCAGTACAATAACAGAGGTATCTGCGTCCTCGCGGTCCTTTCTTAGCCCTTGTTTGGATTTCCTCAGACGGTCGAGATGAGGATTTAAGTGGTCCCCAGTGCGGGCCGATGGGAGCAAGGGGCAGGTGTCGCCTGCTGTCCGGAGCCCGCTCGGCGGCGGGGCTGTAGGACTTTCTCTTGCTGAAAGGTAGGGAGGGTCTTCTCCGCCTCCTCCTGCTTGAGCATCATCCTCCTAAAAGGAGGCAAGAGACTAATTTCCTCCTGTTGACCTTTGGGTGGAAATTGTCCCACTCGCGCTGCTGCTCAGAGCACGCCGGCGTTTCCGAGCAAATGAATGCATGAGAAGGACAAAGCCGCTGTGTCGGTGCTGACACCTCGCTCCGGGCACACGGCAGAGGCGCCACACGCAGCTCCCGAGCGGCGGGAGGGAGCGGCCCGCGGCCCCTGCCAGGGACACGGAGCGGACTCGGCCAAGGGGGACGGTCGGCCCCGGTGCGCAGCCATAAATCCGAGCTGTCAGCTGTGACAGACGGCTGGTGAAACTCAGCACCTGTCCAAACACTTTCCAGCAGCAGGTAATCAGAGAACCGACACTTTACATTTTTGTGTGGAACAAACGCATTAACCATTTCACAGACCTTCCCAAAACAGCGATGTTTGTATGTCTGGGTATTTGTCTTTTTTAACGTCCAATAAATCAGGATGACAGAAGAGAGACAAAGCCTTTTGACTTGAGATATTTGACACATCAGGAGCAAGCCAACGCTTTGACGCCATGGCCTTTCAGCCCTACCAGTGTCAGCATCATTTTGTTGGATGGGTGCAGTTTGTGATGATATTTGAGGGATTTTTACACTCTGCACAGACAAATAATAGGTCAATAGCACAGAAAGTCTGGCAGGAACAGGGAGCAAAGCAAGTCTCTATCAGCGTGTGAGAGGACCTGAAAGCAGCCCATGCTGGCTGCTCCAACCCTGCTGCAGTTTCTTCATTTGCCTGGTGGAAATAGCAGTCTAAGCAGAATTGCACGTGAATTCAGATTCAGACCAGACTCTGGTTTTAAGTGCCTTTTTGAGGAGAGATTTGACATTCCAAATAAATATGCTTTGTTCCTGAGAATTCCCCCCCCCTGCCCCCCATAACTGTTTAATCTCTTTCAGGTTTTGAATCTTTTAACTTGTTTTAGAGTGGGAAAAAAATGATCATACATGAAAATCAAAATATTTTCATCAAATATTTTAGGCAGCTTCTCCATATCTTGCCCCAGCTGTGGCAGATAGTGATTAAAATGGGGTATCTGAATGATGTTAGTCCTAACCACTTTCTGAAAGCTCTTCAAATTTTAACCTGCTGAGCAGCAGACCTGCATAAACTTCTCCTTAGTGAAGTAAGACTAAATTAATACAAAGGAGATGTTTAAGCAGAAGTTTGTGCACTTCAGGAATTAATGGCTGCCAAACACAAACACACAGAAGAAAGAAACCTGCAAAACTGATCTGTAGATAACTGCTTGCATATATTACATGGAGTCCATGCAGCAGGATAATACAATAATACTGTGCCTTTTCTCCTTTATAGCAGAGGCAAAGTGTTTAACTCTTGTATCTCAGTGGAGGCATGCCAACGGGACAGCATTTTGATTGTTATTTTCCCATCAGATTAATTAGCACAGATTTTCACCAACCAGATCTGATGAAGCCTGAAATTTGCTTTCAGCTTACCTTCCAAGTCACTCATAAGATGGCATAAATATCCCATCAGTATCCATAACACTGCCCAGGAAGGAATCCACTGAAATCAATCATTTTATTCATCAGCCACCTCAGCACAGCAGTGCTAGCTGCAAAACTTAGTTCAACACAGATCTGTACTGAAAGCTTCTAAGAAAAGTGTGGCCCTTTGTATCACTCTAGAAGCTGAGAAGACCAGAGGAAGTTTGATGGAATTTTGTCTTGGGAATTTTTTCTACCCCAAACTCTTTTTCAAAAAGGTGATTCTTAAGGGCTGGATGTTTCAGACACAGAAGACCCTTAGCCAAAAGAAATTTCACCACAGAAAGGGCACATACAGAGGACACAGATTCATAGTCATTTTTCACACCATGCTAAAGAAGCCCAAGGTGAAACTTCCTACACAAGAGCAAGAAGGACAACCACAGCCCTGCATAGAAGGGCAGTGCTTCCAACTGGAGTCCACATTTTGTACAACTCTTCACTGGGCTGGGGGATGTGTTTCATTTAATAACAGGCGAGAGAGTCAGTCCTTTGTTGTGCCAGGCTTTTTGCCTTTTAAGTAAGTCTGAAGTAGACAAAAACAAAGTTGAAATCCACCTCCAGCCAAATTCAAGGCACTAAGTTGTGATTTTGGCAAGAGTGCTTGTTGCAACTTTGCTGAGCACCAGAATAGCTCTTTAATGATGGCATGAAATGGTTCCATCTTTCCTTTACATCCTGCAGACGAAACATTTTCCTGTTGACTAAATTCTCCTGTCTTCATTGACTCTCAGAAGTCTCAAAACCTGCTTCAGAGAAGACATCTGCGGAGTGTAAATACCCCATCATAGAATTAGACAAATGGCCACAGAGCACCCAGTGGTTTCTAAACATCCAGACATATCAATGCATCATTGTTCAGGTTATCTATTGACAGCTTCAGAAAGCTACTAATTCACATGGTCTCCAGCCCTGCATAGGAGCTAAGCATTGCTGCTGCCTTCAGGAAGTTATACCTCCATACATCTGTATGGACTAGGCCTTTGTCCTCTTTTCCAGAGCCAGAGGGGGAGAGCATGAGGAAGGATTGAAAGAACACACTGTCATTACACATTTGTGCTCTTGCACCATGCTGTTGTTTTCCTTGTTATGACCAGTTTCAAAATGTCAGAGCTCTTTCAAGCAGCATGGCACACTAATAGCCTCCTTTGCTATGGGGAAAAGCAATGTTTTTGCGGGTTCTTTCCCCTCCTTAATAGCAGGGAATATTTGAGATGGAGCAATACAACTCTACTTTTCAGTACAAAGTCTTGAGCACATTCGTGGGACCCAGGACCACAAGGCAGAAAAATATGTAAGAGGGGAAAAAACAGGAAAAATGGGCCAACACCTAGTTGTCCAGATTCCACTGTAGTTGCTTCCTGATAATAGCTATTAATGGAACACATATTTAGATGCAGTATGTGTTCATAAATATTTTAGTAAGTATAATTTAGCTGGTTTAGGGTCTAATGAGTTTATTTTAGCTATGTTTGAATTGCTGTTGTTATTTTAAGTCATAATTTGGTACTGGAGTATAATTCCAATAACATCTGACAGTCAGCTAGTAACCCTTCACATAAATAGTACACTTCATGTTTATCCCTAATATTGCTAAAGTATTTTTAGTCCACTGTAGATAAATAGTGTTAATGAATAACATACCTGAGCCAAATTTGGCTTAACTACAGGCACACTGTGGGTCCATGAGGCATCCCGGGATACCTTGCTTCAACAAGACTGTTTCTGTGAAATTTATTTTTTATTTGGTAGATCCTTCTGTTGCCTGCCTTAAAGATCTTAACATTTCAGCAGAAACCTGGGACTCCATTTTTCTGGCCTATTACTTTATTCAGCAGCTGCTACAAACAGGCAGATGAACTTCAACATTCCAAGTAGAAGTTGTAAATCTTACCTGAAGTTTCGAAAAGACAGCTTTCTGTTAAACTTCATAGATTACCTATGGTCTTTTAAACCAGACATATGATGCCAGCTGTCAATTTCAGTTCCTTCCACAGCATTTACTGTTGAAAATCACAACATCTTACTACAGAAATAACTTCACTAGGTTTCTAATAAGAATGTATAAAAATGTGGACATGAAAATCTTCTGGAATCACCAAGTTACTGTCCCTCCAGAACAGTTTCTTTCAATCTATTTTTAATAACTTATGAAGCCAGGCAGCATTTAGTAGCTATGTTTAAAGCATCTTAAACACTGAAGAAGAAGCCCTACAAAGATGTGGTTTTCTTTGTGAGACAAGTTAAGTTGCATAACCAGGTGATAGAAATATTATTCTTAAAACAAGCATCTAATGCAATTTTCTTTTACCGTCAAGCAACTACTGTTGCTCTGGGTACTTCACACTTCAATACAGTGGTAAGTGCTCAGTACTCATCCTCATACAACACCAGAGTAATTCCTCTCACTTTGGCATACACAAGCCTCAATTAGCTGTATGTTATCATCACATTCCCCATTAATCATTTAGCAGAACTGTACAGATGTACAGCAGCAACTTTCCCAATTTTTCCTCATAAGTCAGTCCAGGAAGCCCCCAAGTCATTTTTGTGTTTCTCTGAACTTCTCTGGATCGTCTCTTTCTGACTAATTGCAAGAACATGGTAGAGGCATAGCTTTCTGTGTCACAATATCTGGAGTCATGTCAGGTTCTTCCCACGCACCCCAGCTCCAGAAGCAGCAGGTTAAGAAAGGACAAAGAAGTTATAAATTATATTCAAAGCAGCCAGGCTAGCGCACAACGACAGAGCACAGACTGCAGTTACTCAACCTTCTCAGCAATAACTGCGAAAAAAATCCCCCTTCAGTGTAACATTTCAACAACCTTGTTCAGTCAGAGAGACAACCTTCTCTTTCACTTGTCTCTGCTCCCTTATCTTGTTTGCCTTTATCCAAAACTATCCTTATGGAGAGAGAAACAATTTTATCCTCAAATCTAGTCTACAAAACACTGAGCACAAAAAGACAGAACTTGCCACAGACTCTTCTGGTGCCTTAGCATCCTCTGCTAAGAAGACTTTGCCCCAAGTCTCTTGCAGACAGCATCTATAATTTCAGATCCTAAATTGGGAAGATAAAGCGTAATAAACTGTATTTTGCCTGGTCAGAGCTCCTAAATCATAATACTCATCCTGTAGCAAAGTCACTGCTGAGGCCTTGGCCAAATCAAAATTAAAGTATAGCTCTGGTCATGCCATTTCCCAAGGAAATTTGGCAATTCTTGGGTCTCCCACATCTAGCAGGATAAAACACTTACCAGAGCTCCCAAGGAAAATTCAGGTTAGAATTTTCCTGTTCCACAGAAAATAGGTACTGCACTTTTTTTCTTTACTCTATAAAAAGGAGATTGGTTTTATTCTTTGCTGGGAATAAATTTCCCCCGTCCCATACTGTTACCAGTGGCTGCAAAGGAGAATTTCCTCTTTGCATTATTATTTCTAGCACTGCAGACGAGAGGTTCAAATCTGACCAGATGACTTGACACGCTGAGCATATATTATCATCTTGTTATTATAATATCTTCCTCTCCACTGCAAACAACCAGAGCAAGGACCTTAAGATTGCCCAAGCTTTAATTAATGTTTGCACCAGGAAAATTTATGTTAGACACCTTTTTGTTCCTTATACAACTGAAATCTCAAGACCAAGAGATCCTCTGTGTGAAAAAAAGTGAAAGGTGTACATTTTCATAGCTTGATTTAAATGTTGAGGAATTATGCTGGGCTTTCCTACAGGGTGGAGATAACTCCTTAAACTGGGAAACAGCTGAAGCAGCTAGAAGTCAGGCAGGTCACTCCCAGGATTGTGAACAATGCCGTGGTGCCAAAGGCCTGTTAGTTGGAAGAGTAAATCTGTATAACAGAAAAGAGCATGGGATACAGTTCTAGAGCTAATGGTTGTGCTAATTAACCAAAGATGTAGTTTACTGTCTTACTCTAAAGATACCATAAAAGCCTTTTTATTCAGGTCACAGTGTGGTATCAGCAATTAGTAATTATTTGTACATATATATGTAGTACATTTTAGAAAGTCCCTATAATAAAACATCTTAAAGCAAATAAATTTATAACTGAATCATTGTACACCATTATTTTAGCACCTTTTAATTCAATGCATATATTACTGTAGTGAATTTTTTAAATTAAAGGACCACACTCCTTTTCTTCCTATAGGATTCCTGCATCATCCAATATAACCAGTTGTTGTGGAAAGGAAACTATCTTGTGCAATTAAAAGGAAAATTGTTCTCAGGACCCTGACTCAGCGGAAGTCAGAAGGTTTATTCCAAATGAGAAAAAAATCCTCTAGAAAAGAATTAATGTTTTAAATATTTAAGTCATAATATTATAGATGTACATGGGAGAGCTAATGTTTAAATCTTTTCAGCCAGGTTGGTTTCAGGATAAATTGAAACCTGTTGTAAACTAAGTCTTTTTTTTTTTTTTACCTTTGGAGCACTTCTGGTAGTTAGCTTTATTAGGAACACAAGCAGCTGTTACTTTACCAGAATCTATTCTGATACAGGAGACACTGCAATGGAAAATCTGGACTCCTTGTGCACTTGCACACCCTGTCATAGTATCCTTTAAGAAATGAGGTTTTGCAATTTCTGAGGAGTCACATGCACCCAGACTTGAATCTAACTCAGATAATAATCTAAGCCGTGGGACCCTTCCCTTTGGCACAGTTCTGTTCTTCCTTACCAGATCAAGAAGTCTGGCTTAACAGGCTGGTGCCTACAGATCTCCCAGATGTGATGAGGTCTGACAAAACTGTATCATCACATTCATTCTTATTTAATTGCTTGCAAAACAGGATTGAACACTGCTTGAGTTCAATTTATTTTGGTTGGTTGCTTTTGTAAGCAACATCCATCTACATCCTCTGACACAAGGCCAGCAGGTAACATCCTACGATCAGGGATTGTGCCAATGGCCTGGGTCTATCAGCCACCCCTACACTAAGTGCAGCACAGGAGTACCACAGGGGTCTCCATCACAAAAAGAAGGTTGGTGTTGAACACTTATTACTAGAGTGCATTCCCCCAAGTGGTACATGCAGCCCTCAGACCATGCCTACACGGTTTATACTGATAGCAGTCACATCCGAGCTCTCATTCAACAAACCACAAAAGCTTGCAGACAATAAAGAAAACCTCACAAACCAATCATTGCATTTCAACACTTCATAGCAATGGTGAAACACTTGAATTATATAGATATTTCCCCTCAAAAGGGGTGGTTTAGGATGGGATACACATAATGAGCTCTTTTCTATTTATTTGATAAATTTTCCATTCAATGGCAAGAACAGACTGTGAAAAACTGAAAACATATTTCCATATATTGACTGAAAAGTATGTTCTGTTTGACTTCAGCCTCAAAATTTCATTTCACAATGGTGAAAAAAATAAAAAAGGTCCATTTGTTTTCAAGATATGCATGTATCTATCTACATGACAGATGGCTCCAGCTGATTTCAGCAGGAGTTCTCAAGGACATTAAATATCTCAGTCATTCAGCTCTTGTTGGGAGTGGCTCAAAACACAGCTGAGCCAGGAACTAAATGTGAGCAGCTATACATTAATCTTAATTGCTATTCTATAAATAGTCTGGGAAAGAAGGTAATGGGAAACCCCAGCCAAATTGAGCAACCAGAGGTGTGAAGGGGTATTTTTGTGTCCCCTGCATTATTAAAAGGCCAAATAGGTGTTCCAATTAGAAGGCTCAAACACTGACATCAGAATCTGTTTTGAGCAAGAGGCTTAGTTTGAAATAAAGCCAAAAAAACACAAAATAATTTTCACCTGATAGTTTATTATGTATTTTCATATTTCTCCTTTGCGTTTCTTTAAACTTGCCTTATAAGAGGCAAATTTGAGATCTTAAGACACTGAACACCCACACAGTAACTGTTTTTCTGGGTCTTCAACTTATTTTGAAGAGCCTTAAGGTCACAACTGGTGTAAGTTGTGAGAAACCAATGGGATTTCAGGGTGCTGAGCTTACCATGGGCCAGGTTGCATCCAGTTCTTCTGAGGTTCTCAGCCTGCAACAGAGAATTCCACCTCATGCAATGCCACCCTGAAGTACATGCAATGCCACCCTTACTATAGACAAAAGAAGCATTTTCACTCCAGTGGGAGGTGAAATCAATGAGCAATGCCCGGAATGTCTGAACAGACCAGGTCTTGCAAAGGCACATCCCCTTAATGGGCAGAACAAAACCCCTTAAGCCTTCACAATACACACTAATTCTTCAGGGACTAACTCATTAGAAGCATGAGTTAGTCAGATACTCACAGACAAGGACACATCATTCTTTAGAAAAGTAGGGTAAAACTGCTCCCACATCTATGAGAACTGGGACCTTGGAGACCATCCTAAGGTCCAGAGGGTCATGGATTCATGTTCTTTCAACTAAAACTACTCCACAGGATGTCTGCAGAGACAGAAGCTTTGTCCAAGCCCTGCCAACCCCTGCTGCCTCTCAGGATGATCAACTGCCAAACACAGCAGCAGCTGGAAGGAGCCTGGGAAAGGCGGAGGAAACAACTTCATCTCCTGAAGGCCTTGCTGCAACTCTGCCTGACACCATATCTCACAAGTATAGAGGTTTATAAGCTTCCAACCTAAACACTCTTATCACCACGTATAGCTCTGGGCCCTGGGGGTTCCCTTCTCCCCATCAATGCATAGATATGTTATCATCGTTTTCTATCATGTAAGCTCAACTACTGTTCAGGTTGCACTGATGTGTGATAACCATATAGTGCTGATCATCTACATCAGGCTGGAAACATACCTGAACTCTGAGATGTTTATATGTACAGTCTGGGAGAGGAGCTTGACTGGTGGCCCTCCTTCCATAAGGGTCTCTCCTTACCCTATTAGTTCTACAGACTGAACATACAGAAAAACTCAGTATTTAACTAGAATTCATATTTTTTAATTCATATTAAAATAAAGTTATAGTGAGAATAAAACTAGAATCTGATTTTCAATCATTAAGGAAAAAAAAAATCTTATTTGAAATTATTCACATTGCAACTTTAATTTAGTTTCTTTTTCAGAGACCTGACCAACACCATCAAACAGTACTGCTTTTCATTTGCTTGATTTACTCCAGTACCTGCTTTGCTTAGTAGCTCCACACAAAATAAGGAGGAAAAGGAAAACATTTTATAAACATCATCTGATAAAAGTAATGGCAAAGGGCCAATCAATACACAATCTGAATTATTCATCAATATTTTATCTATGAATTAAATGCCCAATTATTTAGCAAATCACCATTTACACTTAAATGGAAAAAAAGCATGAATAACATTTTTATGGCTTCAGAGATAAATATATATTGGCATTCATTGAAATAACAAGTTTGTCATGGTGAAAAGCTGCATAATATGATAAAGTAGAAATATGGATTAAATTTTGACCCATTTGCACTATGAACACAGGGCTCAAAGCTAGAAAAAAAAATAGGTCTTAAATCTCCAAGTTTCACTGATGTAAATGGGAGCATGAACAATAAAGGTTTTGTATGAAAAGACTTGTAGAGCCACTTTCTTATTCTGCAATCAGAGAAAGACCCATGCACTACAGAGAAGAAGGAATCTATCCTTTGATGTGGGAAAGCAAGGGAATGTCTCCCTCTGGACAGTAGCATGCACCTGCACCACAAGTGGCACATGTGACCGTGCTGCTCACCACCCCAAGAGGCTTCACTTGAACCTGTGAGTTCTGGCGACATCTCCCAGCCTGTTCCTGTGTGGGATGCTGAAAGACCCAAGCAGGGCAGACAGACTTGCTGGACTGCCACCCACATGCCCTGCCAGGTGAATTATCTCTTCCCGGGCTGCTCTGTCCAGGAAAACTCCAGCACATTCCATGCAGCTCAAATACATCTTAGTAAAAGTCCAAATTTACAATCAACCTATATAGAACTTTCCAATTAACCTGTAATTGGCGGGAAAATGTCATGAGGAACACCAAGCTAGATTGTGAGAGTTGTCATGCATCTTTTCATAGGAAGCCATGTAATTCCAAAATCCCTCCAGCTAGGTCTTATATAAAAATCTGCCTGTCCTATATCAAAGATAAAGTTTCGTTAGCCCAAGGTCCTGTCTTCAGTACACTTATTCTTCATATGTCAGGGAATGGTCAACATCAGGTAAACATAGTCCCACGTATTTCCTAATTCTGCATGAAGTTTAGGATATTCCCAAATTAAAACAGGATTTTTGTGCTTAATAGCCCGAAAAACTTTTCTTTAGCAAATCTGTCCTGTCACTTTTTGTGCCCATGCAAACTTTTTCAGTCCAATTTCACAGTCAGATTTGTGTCATGTCAAGAAGCACCCCTTGCTATTTTGTTCTGAATGTGCCTCCTGATAACAGGCCACAGGATCAATAGTAGTTGTCATCTGGGAGAAATTTGCAACCATTGCTCTAAGCTCTTCACTGACAACTTCGGACCTGCATTAAATCCCCTTATGGGAAATCTCTTACAAAGTTATAATAAATTCATCCTTCATCCTGATCATATTTGTGAGCCTTATTCTGCTTTTACTGTACTTTGCTTTGAGAAGAAGGGGTGGTTAGCAAATGACCAGGGGTGGGAGGCCTCCAACCACAGACAGGATTTGAGAGCCGAGTATACCATGGACCCTTATTATGCAAACACAAGTGAACTGGTAGTCACGAACAAGATCTTTACTGGTTGCTACTGTTTTCTCCAAGGGCAGCTCAATCTGGACTTTTGTTTTTCATTAGAAAAATCAGAATAGCACTCCGGTGTGGTAAGTGTCATTTCAGAGCCTACCTGAAGTGCTTTTTTTTACCATTAAAATTGCTGTCTTTCAAAAAGCCCGCTTTGGTAGGGAAGATTGGGCCTATGCATGTCATCAGTATTGGGCTGTGAGCTCTGTCCCTTTGGCTTTGAGTGAACAACATGTAGATTGTGCTGCACACGCTGTCCTCGAGTTCCTGTGAAGACCACAAAAGCTGGTGGGGGAGGTGAAGGTTAACAATAAATCATGCTTGAAACCCCTCCAGGCGATCCCGCACCCTTCCATCCATACCAGGGTCTTTCATAGTTGCACATTCCATTCTTGAAGCCTCATCTACCATGCATGTAAGCAGAAGCACTGCACTACCAAAGACCAGCTCCAATGCTACATAAAAATTCTCTGGTTTTGGTCTTTTCTTCTGACCCTAAAGACAGATCACAGACATCTTGAATAAGTAACTGGAAAGTTCTTGGGTTTTGACGAGAGCTGGCAAAGAAGGAACTCATGGTTAAGCAGAATGGGGCAAAACCACCTGGAGCAAGAGCTATCTTTTCCACAGCAAATGTAGACTAAATTCTATGTCCTTTCTATGAGCCTGGATACTGCCTGTAGTCAGAAGACCTCCTCTGTTTTAATAGTCTTTGTCTAGAGCTTTAGTCTTAGTAGGCAAAACCTCCATCTTTAAGAGTGACCTGTCTTTTATACAAAAGTATTCTTTATGTCAAACCTTCATGCCCACCACTGCCCAACCTGCTGAGAGGTAGCAGTGCTGTGTGTTCCTGATTAGCTAGAGAAGCACACAAGAAAGGTTTTGGAAGAGCCTTCCATTTCATATTTGTATCTGAATAAGCCAAAAGGTAATAAAACAAGGAAAAGCACTTTCAGAAGAACAAATCATCCATCACACGTTTCCCCCTTTTCCCCAACAACTACTTTTGTTTAATATTAGCTTCAGTAACAACAAAAAAAAACTCATTACAAATTACCCAAGCTACAAGATAGCTTAAATATTAACAAGCATGTAAAGCCACTGGGGGTAAGAGCCTGGAGCTGTACAATAATAAAGCAAGACTCAGCGAGATTCCATAATTATTTGTTACACAACCCAAGAAACTAGCTAGAGCATTTCTAAGATTACATACCTCGCTTATGGTGCCTAACCATGCCAGAAATTACATAAGGCTTTTTATAACATAATCATTTTTCATTAAAAAGGCAAAACAAAGGGTCATTTTGACCAGAGGTGACAATCCAAGAATTAGTTTACTTAGGACCTGATCCAAAGCCCATGATAGTGATTTGCATATATTTCAACATGCTTTGGATCAGACAGTGAGTATTTTCCATGTTGTTCCCTTTTTTGCTTCTGTGGAGCTAAAGGATTGGAACTGGAGAGGAAATTAAAGCAGGCATATGCTCCTGTCAGAACTGAGAAATCAAAGCTGGCACTGATTTTGGTGGTGGTAGCATCTGTTTTACATCCTCCCAGGAAGAAAAAAAAAAAATGCTGGCCATCAATTCAGGTTCCCAAATACAGGTTTTAATGTTTTCTAGGTATTTCACTTCTGGAAATGTTGACCTATGCAGATAATCCTAACAATAGTTGCAGACAGCATCTGAAGCAGTTCAGATGCAAGTGGATATATCTATTCCTAGGCCCTTTTATGTAAAGAAAAATGCAAAACACATGACCAGCTGTACTGTTATAACAGGAAAATTATATCTGCAGCATGGAAATGGAGTCCCTAGCTGTCAGTCTAGCTCTGTCCATCAGGAAGTCCTTTTGGATAAGACTGGACACCCTAGTCAGACAGTTTATCTGCAAAGCTGCAGGTGAGGACTCTACTTGTTCTGTTCCTCCAGACATGTTAAGGACTGTAGAGAGCACACAACTCAGTGGGGAAATACTATGAGAAAAAAAAAAAAAATGAAAGAAAAAGATATAGGAAAAAAAATCTCCCACATACAGTCATCTATATTGACCTAGGAAACATAAGACTCCTGCATAAGAAGCAAAATAAAGACTTTGAATTGACTTGACAGGGAACAATCTGCAGGGTCAGGTTCAAAAATATCTCACTGTGGAAGTGCTGCTCTGCAGCAGTTTAACATAATTAACCCGGAGTCAACAAATGGGTGAGGGGAGAAAAATCACCTCAGAACACAACAGAACTCTACAGAGTCTTGAATATTGGGGCGAATGTGGACAAGGCCCAGTTGTTAATTGCTAAATTTTCCTAAGAAACTAGCAATCATTTAAAGAGGCTTGCAGGATCCAGGTGGCACTTTTTTGTTCCAGAAAAAAAGAAAAATATTAACAACTCCCAGAGAAGTCTCCTTGCAACTGAGCAGGACTGTCCCCATGCGCAGACTAACTTGGGTTTCTGTGCTTCTAACTTGTTTGCAACATCCACATCTCCAGATCCCTGTCTACCAGCAACACCACTCAGGACTGACAGCACACCCTTTGTCTCTCCTGATTCATAACTTCTCCTTTAGCCCACAGCTCTCTCTGTGTAGTTTGTAAACCCTAAGCCTGGCATCAACCAGGAGCTGCACAATGCTTCTCCAACATACATTTTGTCTTTCCACAGACACATTGTTTGGTAAATTAATCAGGTCAACACAACAGTGGGCACCTCTCAGTTTGGCACAGTTTCTTCTTGTTAAGTGCTCTCTAGATAGAAGGATTCATGGTGCTGAACAGCCAAGGGTCCTGCCAAAGCATCCAAACTCCATTTCTAAATCCTTTTGATCCCCACTCAGCAGAGCAGAGACCTGTAGCGCAAGGAGGTGCATGCCTTGATTTATGTCTGCAGTAGGTCTGGGGGCTGAATCTACCAAGGAGTTGCACAGGAGCAAGCAGAGGCATATAGAGGCCACAGAGGCACCAGAGATGCCCCATCTTCTGGTTCTGGGATGTCCACATCTTACCCAGCAAGAGTGATACCTGTGCCATGCACTGGGCAAAGTCACACTGCAAGCAAGGATCAGAACAAAAAACTTCATACCCACACAAACCCCAACGATGAGGAGATTCTTCTCCCCCCTATCCAAATGATAATTGTGTCAATTTGCCTTTCGCTAGATATTCAGTCTTCCATCCTCTTCAGCAACAATCCCTGGACACTCTAACCCTTTTCGACACAGACTGAAAAACCTCAGGTTCAGAACTCCTTTTTCTGTCATCCACTCTTACAAAAGGAAGAACTATTCCTACAGGACATATTTGGTTCTCATTCTGTTCTTGAGACATATGCTTTCAAATGAAAAGATAAGACAGAATTTGATATTACTTCTTGGACACAAAGCTAAACATCTTTTAATATGAGGGAATTTGTAGGTACCTGTAGGAAAAGACACTTTCTAAGCCAAGGTGGGTTTAGCTTCCAACAGGAACATTAGCAGCCCTTACAAACCTTGTGTGTCTTAGATCTACTTGGTAAGAACAGACACATTACTACACCCATATTAATTCTTTCTTTCCCCTTAGCCTGAGCAACACCGACTGAAATGTTTAACTAGTATTGTCTTAGTTTGGAGCCAGGTTTTGGCTTTCTCTCGACTCCAGTTTCTGCCACTGGTGATTGGCATGCCATCAAGAACAAAAACGAAGCAGAGGCTTTGTGGAGGTGTGCAGATAATCAAGGCAACACTGCAACCTGCAGGTGTCTTTTAAGATAACACCAGGACACACCTGGGTACTCCTCTGTTCTCCACTCCCAGGGGACAGCACACTGGTGGTGACAGACTAGAGATTCTTCTGAAGTCACTTTAACAGGCTGTGTATTAAGTAGACAAAAATTAATTATTCAGGCTGTGTTCATAACTAGAAGGAAATCATTATTTATGTTTCCTCCCCCCTGCCCCCCCCCCCGCCCCATAACTGAAGGACTTGATGAAGGTTATTTGTAGAATTCTTTACTTAACCTTGGATGCTTATGCATATGAGAAACACTAAATACCTCAAGATGATGAAGAATAAGTGTGATTTGCACAGAACTGGGAGCATAAGAGAGAAACAGAGACATAGGACTGAAAAGGAACACACAAGTGGGGACCAGATCAGCTAAAATTCATTACCTTCTTCAATGTAGAAGCCAGATACCTTGTTAAAGTCCCACTAAGCCGCCTGGTCAGGGCAGCTTTTTTGAAGTTTATTGTCCCCCTCCATTGCTTTAACATATTCCTCTCCTTGGAGCTCACGTGCTTTATCATCACCATTTTCAAGCTATTTCAGGTATTCCTCTTGACTTAAATTACCTCTGAGCTTCAGATCCTTTGTCAGCTTCTTCAAATAAGAGCCAGAAATAGCAAATAGCATCTTCTTTTACTACTTTCTCCACATTCCTAAGTTAAATATTCTCAGCACACTCCAAAATTTTTATTAGTTTTGTCCTGTTATATTTTTTATTAAAAATTCACCCATGACATGCCTTTGAAATCCTTCTAATAGTTACTCAAAACCAGATTCTGCTCTAACTCCTCCATTCAGTTTTGTGACCTCAGAAGGCTTATGGATCTTTACTTTTATTTCTCAGAAGCATCCAGTAAACTAGGTACTCACCTCTTCTTCTCTGGAAAAAGTCTAAAATTCTTGGCATGTACTGCAAGCTTTCTCTTTTTTTTCTCTCCCTTCCACAACAATTTAGTCTGATTGAGCAGTCACAGAATCCATCTGCCAGGTTTCTGCAATACCTCTTATAACTTACCTGTGACAGTGTTCTAAAGCTTTGGATATTTTTTTAAGTGCCATACCCTTAGCACTAGTGTAGAGAGATCCCAAGTACTCCCTTCACTTCGTTATTAGTCTCAGTCTTATTTCTGTGATGGCTTCTATAAGGCTTCCCATTCTACTCCCAACAGGTGTCAGGGCACTCATTCATTTGTGGACCCTCACCAAAAATCTTTTCAAGCCTAGTTCTGCCTTCTACCTAGAAATGCTTTCTCCCTGCTAAACTAACTGGACATAATCTTTTATTTCTCCTTTCTCAGAGCACACAAAGTTCATGACCAGCAGACACCAAGCAACTCTATCTGGTCCCTTTGCTTACCTCTGGCACCTACCTGTTCCTGCCTTTCTACTTAGAAGGACAGGAGCTGTGACTCCCCCAAGCCCCAGACTTACTTCCCATTTGCTGTGGTTCCTCTGCATTGACTTAAGAAAAAGCAGTAAGAGAAACACTATCACAATTCATGTTCCCATGGTGTCTCCAACTTAAGCACTTTGTACTGCACAGAACAACAGGGGAAGAAATTTGAGGACCATTTCTGTGTCCTTCTGGAGGCTGCCACTGGTCATCAACAGCCTCTCATCTCTCAATATTTTAGACAGCGCAGTCATGGCACCTTCTGCCTTTTCTTCTAGGAAAGGTCATTCACAGGCTTGCATACAAAATCACAACTTGTCTTATCCCCACCCTCTGCCTCAAAGATACCAAGAACTAATCCACGTGTTACAAAAGCCAAACAATAAGGTTCAAGCATACCTTGGATTGCTTTCTGCTAAAGATGACAATTCCTTTTCTTCTGTCTCTCCCAGGTTACCCAAAGGTAACTACTTTAATGAGGAACTACTCATGCTGCAGCTACACATCAAATATTTATTTGTTCTAAAAATCACAGAGCAAGTGCTGCAGCAACTTCCCTACTTGCAAACCACTGAAAATATCCAGTTATGGCCACTGGCCCAGCCTGTAGGCCACCCTTGTTTTTATGGTTGCCTTAATCAGCAGTGTATTGAAAAGAACGGTGCTGCTCAAGCCCAGAGCATTTGTGTGCACTCAGCCTGGCCTTACATTCCCTCAGAACAGTAGGCAGGTGGTGGTCAGCATCCTTCAAGTGATTTCTCATGTTTATTCAAGCATGAGTTTGGGGTGGATGTTAAGTCCCTTGTCCTTAGCGTAGTTCCTAATGCCAAGGTATCTTTCCCGCAGCTGTCTGACACAGGCACAGTAGAAAGTGATGTGATGAGCATTACTTATTGGAATGGCTTCTACTTTGTCACTTGGTCTACTTTTTCTACATGTAGATGGACCCCTTGCACTACTCACTGCTCACCCCAGTGGTGGTTTCCAGGATGGGTGCCAGACATGCACAGAAGGAGGGAGAGAATAAGAAGACATGACAAAAAAAAAAAAGAACGGTGTGAATCTCATAAGTTCAGTTTATTATACATGTTTTAATATTCCAGTAAGAGTTCCTTAACTTTCTGTACCCTTGAGCAGGCACAGATGTTTTGAAAATCTGTGTGATTTTTCAGCCTCTCCAAACCTGTCCTCTTCTGGCTCAAAATTTCATTATGCACCTAAGGCCTTTCTAACATATAGTGTTTGAGTGTCAATCTGTAAGCAAAGTAATGTGTGATTTCTAACTTTATCCACATGACACAAATGGGCAAGAAAACGTAGTAGGAGTATTAAGTGTTTGTGTTATGCTGTATTTTCAATGAACAACAGCCAAAGTTAAGATTGAGTTTGAATATTGTGTTTAAGAAGATCAAAAAGCCATAGAAATGTCACTCCCTTCTACCAGAACTAGAACTTTTTTATGATTATTACTACTTTAGAAGTAAAATATTACTGATGGAGGTTCTTCCTTGTGTCTCATACTCAGTCCACAGCTGTTGACATTAATGAAAGTTTCCAGAAAAAACAGAAGGTAATATACCTTTGAAGACAGTGAAATTCTCTCAGTGAAAGTACACCGAGGTAAACAGGAAAAAAGCAGTTCTTAATGAAGCCCCAAAAGGGCCCTCAATAATTCAAGTGAGGTCTTGCAAAGGAGCTTTTTGTTGATCTAGGAAGAAGAGCAGAATGTAACACTCATTCACGCTCTTCGGAGTAAAAGCCCCTTGAACCCCAAAATAGCAAAAGAGAACAGAGATATTGCCTGTCTTTTGACAGTGTAATGCTGGCACCTTAAACAGCCATCCACATGGGTACTGTCAGCTTGCTAGAGAGAGGTTCTGTGTTGAAGGACTCACTAAAGTCCAAATAGGTAAGATAAAATGCAATAAAATAAAAACAATCTTCTTAACCCCGTTTTATGGGTAGGAAACAGAGCTCTGAAGAAATTAAGTGCCTTGCCGCTCAAAGCCATACAGGAAATCAGTGTCAGAGGAAACAAATTCAAACCTTAGTGTCATGGTAGTTCCTTCCTCTTGATACCACTTTGACCATCAGGGCTGCTTTCAATTAAGTCTTTTATTGAGGACATCTCTTTCCAGCTATGCAATTTTTTTTACTGCATATCCCACATGGTGGACCTGTGGAATTACAAGTGTCTCCAGCCAGGTTCTTTACTGTGTTTTATGAACCTTAATGAGCCCCCCCACGGAAAACCGTAATAGCCACATGGAGGGGGAAGGGAGCAGGGTAGCAGAAATAGCAGCATTGTGTGCAGCTTTTAGTGTGCAGTCCAGGCTCACAGAGTGGTGTGTAAACAATCCGATTCGCCACGTTTAAGGACAGGCACAATTTTAGGAAATCCAAACACCCTGTTAGCCTACTGACCTCTAGATAACCTACTTCAGCAACAATGAAACTTACAGTGTGCTGGGAAGACGGAGGGGCAACACTGGGAAGATGCTTTGCTGCCATAGGAAATGGGCCAAGGAAAACTCTGTCATCATTTTGATGTTCGTTTGATGAGTCTGTAAAAGGAGAAGAGTATCAGCTTGCTAAAAAAACTGTTTCCTGACAGAGATCTGAAGTGAATTTTTCTTCCCTAGCAGCACTAGCTAGGTGGTGCTGCCTCCACTTGCCTTGATCCTCTTACCTGAGGACTCTGCTTTTCCACAGACCAAGGTGACATGGAATCCAAAGAAAAAGTAGCTCCACATTGTCCACAGCTTTTCAACCTGAAGGCACAGAGGGAGTGTGCAAATCAAGCTCTTCTGCCTTAGCTATATAGCCTCAGTGTGGAATATGGTAATTCAAACCCGGGAATACCAGAAATGTAAGCATGGACACTGAATTGAAAGTGAGGAGGAAATTAGGGTCAAAATCAGGAATGGGGGTTGTTTGCATGGCCATTTAACAGCAGCACACATTCAGTAAGCAGCTGTATAAATTCTTTCAGTTCACCTCACCTAGGTTTCTTTTTCCTGTGCACAGTCAGGTGTTGGTCACACCGTCACTAAATCCTTTCTGTACAGGAAGGGTTGTGAAGGGACATTACAGGGAGAGGATGTGCTACCATTTGCATTTTTCACCTAGGCATGCAGTCTGCTGGCATCTTTAGAAGTGCTTTCTGGACAAATTCAACTGTCCCCACCCTTTAGCTAGTCTACTGCTCAGAAATCTATGTGGAAGTGGCTTGCCCAGTGACAATGCAGAGGACAGAAGGGATGTTTCTTCATTTTCTCTAACCAGGATTACTTTTAGCTGCTGGGAATGGTTCTAGTGATCAAAAGGAGATTCCATGCATCAGTATTTTATCTAGCTCGATTTGGTTTTGTTTTTAAAGCCTGGTCTTACTGTGGGAAAACTGGAGAGAAAGAAACACCTTTACAGTCGCATCAGCTTTCTGGTGGAATGCGAAGCAACCTAGAACAGCGCTGTTAGGTGGGCTCACCACAGCAGTGGGTGAAGAGAAACACAGTCAGGTTACAAGGAATAGTTCCATTGCAAGCCTTTCTCTACTCAATCTTTTGAAAAAATCATTTGACTCTTTCTCCTCCCGATCCTTACTTGTGACATATTGGAGTTTTGTTACAGCCAGCTCTTGGATAAATAAAATCACCACACGTGGATCATGTACGAATAGCAACAGCCGTCAGTACCGTATTGTAAGAGCAAGAGATTTGGTTCTTTATCACCTTGTTACATTGGTCCTGCAAGCCTAGCCATAAAAAACACCTTGTAACAATACCTAATATCCAATATGTCTGCAGAAAAACACATTTTTCATGTATTGAGTCTGTGCACGGCACAGAAAGAATGACTTGGAACGGGAAGAAAGACGGAACATTGAGCTCTAGAAAAACTCAAAGGAACATTTTATTGTAGCATTTATAATAGAAGTTGGGGGGTTTAGTTTTGCCTCAAGGTGTAACTTGCTCATAAAAGTTCTGGAAAACCTGCTGTGTATAAGAACCCTGGCCTATGATGTCAGAATTCATTATGCACACAGGGGCTATTTACAGCCTTGTAAAGTTGTAGACAAGGAAATTGTTGCTGAAATATTGTTTCAAAAGTTTAAAGGTAATCATTCTACTGATGTATACACCTCAGCTATTGAACAGATCTTTTAAACAGTTCCTGTAAACTGAAAAAATCATATGTCTTGGGTTGTAAACATCCACTCATGTTTCTTCATATATGTTTGGTATAGAATTATATATATGTACAGGGATAACTGAGATATTTGTTTTTATGCACAAGTTATCTGCTAACTTACAAATTAAGCATATGCATAAGATGCTCAGAAATAAGACAAACTAAATGTAATTTTCACTGCCCTCTTTTCACTCCCCATTCAGGCACTTTAAAAAAACTAAGAAGAAGAGGAAGCAAATCAAGAAAAGAGAGGGACAGCAAAGAATTAAACCTGGAAATGAACAAACATATTTTCAGCTTTTTAAATCTAAAGGTAATTTATCAAAGAGACTAAAGCTTTAATTGAAATATGTATTTCTTAACAGAACAACTGTGGATGCACGAAGCCCCATCTAGGATCAAGCAGAATTTGATGCAAAAAGCTGGGTAGTTTAATGTGTCAGGGGAGTCTGCAGGAACCCCTTGAGAAAGCAATGAGTCTGGGTCTGTTACAGCCAGAACTGGCACTGCTGTGTTTAAAACTGAGGGAGGAAAGCTGTTGACTGTAGAGTATGCTCTGTTTCATTTGATTGCTGCATGCTGTTTTATTCTTTGGCTCTAAGCATTTTAATTGCTGCTATAGTGATTTTTCCATCACCCTGAACAGGCTTTGTGACCAGATGTTATTTGTCAATTGTCCCACAGTAGCTGGCAATAATATAATTACAGAAATATAGAAAAATATACTCAGCACTGGGGATTAATAGCCAACCCGAGCATTTTCCTACTGAATAATCTTTTTTCAAATATTCCTTCTTGCAGCAGTCCAAATTATTTTCTAGTTCTGGGTGAGGTAACTTCCCAAGCATTCCAGTTATATTTATTTTTTCTAATGCACTTGTCATCTACTTCAAACTCCACCCCAACTCCTGACAGCAAGGCCAATCAAACACCCTCTCATGGTGGTTTCATGAGGAACCAGCCTCAGAAATGGACTGCACCCAATGGCAGGAGCCCAAAAATAACCCCACCACTTCCACTTTTTTCAATGCGCCTGCATTGTTCCAATCGCTGAGATATTACTACTGATTAATTCTGCTGTATAAATAACATGTAAAATGGAAGAAAGCTTTAAGCTTTTTTTCCCTGCTTTACTCATGTTCACACTAAAATTTCCATCGCCTTCAATAAGCTCTGTATACCAGATTAGCACTAACACAGTTTCATTAACGTCTCTGAATTACTCCTTGTTTATTGCAGCAGGAGTGAGTGGAAAATCAAGGCTAATGGGATAAGAAACAATCTTATCCTGTCCATCAAGATCGCTCTGGTTTTAGAAGTGAGGTTTAGTTTTATCATTGGCTTTTTTGGTCACACATGCTATTACACCCTTCCTTGCTCTCCACAGCCATTTTGGTAAGTTCACTCTTGTCTCAGTCTTTCAGCTCTCCTCCCTCCTACTGCTGCTGGGCTTCCTCCTTTGCCAGATATACCCAGGGGCTGCAGACAATTTGTCAGCGATTCAAGGTACTTAGTGGTCCACTTGGATGGCAACAGAAAATGAATGTCAGGATGACAATAGTCCTCCAGCTTGTAGAATTTCTCTGTGCCATCAAAACATGCAAGTCCAAAAAGGCAACAGCATGCATGGAGAACATGATCAAGGCACAAACCAGACAAATTTCTGTCACATCCCTCCAAGTCTGTAAACCAAAGGCATCACCCATTCACTTACATGGAAAATACTTATGCTGCCACATCTTATTCACCTGTAGCAGAGATCACCAATGCATCCAGTCTGCCAAGACAGCTGCACTCATATCAGCCCCACCTCATGCATAAATACCATTTTCAAAACAGGGTGGCTAAGATTTCACTTCGGTGTTGGTCACCCTGACATTACTCAGTAGTTCTGTTGGAATTGGAGTGAGCCACAGCTGAGGGAAACATCAGGCAAAGAAAGATGATTGCACATGGCACTTGTTCCTTTAACACACAGCCTGTCTGGACTGCACTTGCAGGTGAGTTTATGCAAGTGTTTTAGGTACATGCTGTATGTATGCCTATATAAAGATACAAAGGTAAAGGTTGTGTGTGCTTGCAAACATGTGTTTTCACCAATATATAAAAAATCTTCTATGATTTTTCATTTAGGAGCTAAGTAATTGATAACAATCCTGTTGCTCTTAGCATTCAGCCGGGAGTGTGGCACTTTGCAGGGCTAGGTCCAGTCTCTGAGAAGAAATAACTTTAAAAGAAAATTAGAGGTGAGTTGAAAAGACAGACAGCCTTTGAGATACGATCCCCATGTGCACAAATATCAATGCTAGTTATTTCTACACCCAGATGTCCTGGTGAGATGAATGTGCCAGAGTGCTACAAGTGCCCAAATTTTTAAAGAAAATGGCATGTCTTCACCCTCAGCAACAGATTCATATTTTTGTGTGAAGCTCAGAGACTTGAACCTGCTACCTTCTCTAAGCCAATTTCCCCTTGGATCCACACTGCAAATTTCAAGAGTTGGAATAAGTTATGCTTTGGAGAATAAATTAGTTACTGGCAGGACAACTTTGGCAAAAGATTCATCTCCCAATCAGTTGCTTCACTAGCATTCTTCTAGCTGGGAGAAAAGGCCATGTCCTCTTGGGTCTGGTGTTTCTTGGAGTGAGTTTGTAATAAGATTCAATTTGGAGAGTAAAAGATATGATGTTTTCTGTTAAACAGATGCACTCCTGCTCTATTAAGGCCCATGAGATATTTTTTTTCTTCTCTTTCTGTCTCTTTCATGAGAACAGAAAGAGTAGAAGAATTAGTAGTAGAAAAGAGGGGGGGGGGGGGGAAGCCTAATTAAAATTAAGCAGGATTTGAGTAGCTGAATTTTAATAAATACAGGACTTTCTATCCTCTGTACCACGTGAGGCAGCAGAGCTGCCTTCCCTGGGGGAAATCCCTACCTCTCATCCTCTTCATGGCTGTTGTTTCACTTATTTTCCAGCTCTCTCTGAGATGTCTTCAGAGCCTCCAAGCCAGTATGTCTGGTCTGTTGAAATAATCATGTGCATGGTTAGCCATAAGACACTTTAGTTAATGTCTCCCCAGAATGCAGGAATCTAAGCCTCTATCCCATGAAGATGCATGCTGTTGTTCCAATGCAGAGCCTGTGGTCAAGGGGAGACAGGACAGAGATCAGTTTTCATGTGCAGGCTGAATCAGGCACTCCACACAATTTCCCCCACTGTGCATTTGTTGTGCTAAAGAGCATCTGTCAATTCCCACTGCACACCGTAGCAGCATCACCCTGTGGCTGGGCGTACAACTAGGAGAGGGCTCCTGAACACAGTGAGTATAGAATGTGTCTCCTTGGACCAGGCTTGGGAAGTGCTGCCACGAGATCCAGAAAGCTGTAAACTCCCAGAGCAATAATTTGCTCTCCTAACAGCTTTCGTGCATGATACTGCATTTCTGGGGTGACAGCTGGAGAAGGAGTCAGGTTCTGACCACGACAGCCACCTCTCCCTCCTGAAGTCTACTGGCAGCCCTCCTTCCCATACCTCTGGCCACCTCCTTGTGTCACCCAGCCTGACATTTTCCCCCAGTCAGCATGCCCATGGGTACCCATCTTGCTGCCCTTGTCTGGCCCCACAGTAGCTCCCTTCTGATGCAGACAGACCCTTCTTTGCTTCTGGGGAGGTCTGTCTTCATCATCTGCAGGCTCCCTCATCAGCAACCCTCAACCAGGGTGGGAAGATGAAAGTATTTTCTTTTCATTTCTTTTCTTTTCATGAAGAAGAATGAGGACAAGGGAAAGGAAATAAAGAAAGGGTAAAGAAAATTTGTCCCTCAAATCCATTTTATCCTATTTTTATTTGCTTTTTGTTTTTCTGGAGACTGAAGACAAGGAAGAGAAGGTAATTTAACTAAATCTAAAGCTGGAAGAGATCCATTGCTTTGCATGTCACATGTAGCTTTAAAGGCCGTCTGGGTTTGCACAGGAGGAATAGTAAAATGCCTTCATGACTGCATTGATTTGGACATTTTTCTACCTATTCTCTGGTGCCATTCAAATGGCTTTTCACACTCAAGTAGCCACAAACATTTTTTCCTTCTGTCCAGAATCGGTGCCAGGCTGCCCTGGAGAGGCCTTGGGGAAGGAGGAGCTTGTGCCCAGGCCATGCACTGCCCAGGGTGCCTGGCATCCAGGGTGCCCACTTTGGCAATGGCAGAGGGAGCCCCAGGTTCCCTGCTCACCCCCCAGACCCAGAGCAAGAGGTTTATTTAAGTCCACATAACCAGCACCATTCCTCCCAACAAATCTCACCCTTCCTCTCCCTTCGGTCCAAACAATAAAAACTTGTCCCAAAGTTTTAATAAAGATGAGCATATAACGTATGTGTGATGTCAGCCTCGTGTTTAAAAGGCATAGCAGGTATTTATAAGCAGAGGATATTACTCTGCCCTGGGACAAATCCGAGGCGAGAGTTTTCACTTCTGGAGTGATGTGGGATGTTTAAACCCAGCCTGGCGGCGAGGAGGACCGGGACCGGGTGGGGGCCGCCCCTATCCGCCTGTCAGCTTGGGAATTTATTTTCGTGGCAAGAAGCAAGCATGGCTGGCGTTATCTGTAGGGATGACATGAGAGCCAAACAAGGGGGCCTTTGAAATCGGAGGGGTCCCCCCTCTTCCTCTCCACGCAGTGGCATCATTCATCTGAATAGGGGGCGAAAAATATCTATGTAGACGTACCTTTGAAACTGTGCGGCTCAGGAGCTGTTGTGGGAAGGCGCCCAGAGGGGGCGAGGCTGGGAGCGGTGGGCTGGGGGTGACTGGGGTCCCCGGGCCCCTGTCCCGGCAGGTGAGGGACGCCAGAGCCCCCATTCCCAGGATCCCAGCGCCACCCAGCGGAGAGGTCGGGCCGCCGCCGCGGGGCCCGGGGTCCCCTCCCGGGGCAGATCGGGCGTCCGGGTGGTCCCCCGGTCCCCCCTCCTCGCCCGAACGCACTGCGGGGAGGAGGTGGACAGCTTGCAAGGACATCGTTTTAAAACTTCACTTTGTATTTTCCTTTTCTTGCTCCTCTACTGCGGTGGAGGAGCTGGATCTGCCAAGCTGCAAAGCCCTAATGAATTTGGGAAAGCAAGCAGTAATGGTGTAAAAGGTGTGGCAGTGAAAGTTTAAAAAAATTAAAAAGGAAAAATAAATCATGAGGAGGGTTTTTTTGGCGGGGACTCCATGATTCCGAAAGGTCAGTGGTATCATTTCGACGTTGATTGTGTAGCTGTTCTGGTCTCAAGCTTGCTCCCCTCCCCTCCCCTCCCAGCGTGGTGTGCGAGGATTGTATTTGAAAGGGAGGAAGCAGATACCGAAAGTGATGGCTGATGAATTGTCTAAACCCTTCAGGGACATTTCGTGCGGGGACTCGGAGGCAGCTCATCAATAAAAGCCTCCCGGATGGAGGAGGGAAAGCGAGAAAGGGTGATGGGAGTGGGGGGGACACGGACCCCGGAGGCACAGTTGCTCCCCCCTTCCCCTTTGATCTGGTGGGGGATCGTAGCAGACGTAGGCCTTTGGACGTATCGGTGTAAAAAGGTGTGTATAGAGGTGGAAGAGGTGGGCAGATGCAGCCTGTAAAAAAAAAAAAATTTAAATGTAAAATTTGTTTTACGGCTTCCTGCTCCCGCACCTCGAACCGGCCCTACTGAGGGTCGCCGAGGCGGGAGGTAGCGGGACGGCGGGCACAGCAGCCGTGCCCGGCCCTGGCAGGCTCGCTCCTGAGGTGCGACCTTGGATTATTACTTTTTTCCAAACTATGTTCGTAAATCATGTAATAATCCGGCACTCAGTAACTCTGCCCTACCTTTGAGTGGGTCGTTATGTTTTATGGGCTTTACTTAAAAATTAATGCAAACCTCTCACGAAAGGAGAGGGGGGCACGGAGGGGGAGGTGGCGAGGAGGAAAGGAGAGAGCGGGGAAACCTGCTCCTGATTAGTGCCTTCCCCGGCAGCGGGGCCGGGACTGCGGGCACCGCCGCGATGCGGGCGAGGGGCTCGCAGGATCGCCCGCCGGGGCCGCGCTGGAGGCTGCGCGCATCGCTCCGAGCCCTTCTTCCTCCGAGATTAAAACACCCTCGCACACCCTCCGATGCCACCGACGCGCCTGCCGTCCCAGCCGGCCGTCGAGGGCTCCCCTCTTGCTGCCCACCCCACGAGCCCCGCTGTCTGGCGCCGGGGGCGTCCCGCGGAGCTTTTCACGCGGGTTTCTGCGGGAAGAGGATGCCGGCCCGCCGGGGGCGGCGACGACCGCAGGGCTCGGCGTGAGGGGGGAGTTCCTGGGGGGCGGAGGGGAGCGGGGAGAAAAGCTCAGCCCTCCGCCAGGGCCGGGGGCACCGCTGACTCCCTCGCCCCACTGAAACTATTTGTCTGCTGCAAATGGTATGGAAAGTAATTAAGGTCGGCGCATGTATGAAAATTATTGACAATGTGTAAAGTCAGAAATCTCATTTGATCGGAATGTAAACTTGGGCGGGGGAGAAGCCAGTCAAAAAGGTGCCGTGTGTTCAGATCTCGGGCCAAAGCGTGTTTGCCCTTATTCGCGGCTGTCAACGGGGTATGCAGAGCAGGATCGGGAGACGGGGGGGCTTTTCCTGCAGCCTTGCAGAGAACCGATGAATCCCTAAAAGGGCTGCCGCTAACATTCTTTGCACTTGCTCTGCCCGCACTTGCGCGACCTTTCCCACTGAGAACCGATCAGGATGTGAAGGGGTGGAGGGTATCGGATCCCACGCCCGTGTCTTTTGCAGCCTTCCCTTGGAGGTCTGCCCGAGCCCTCAGCCTGCCTCGTTCCCGGGAGCGCGGCACAGCCTCCACCTGCCCGGAGCCGCCGGCGCTGCTGCAGCCGCCCGGGTGCCCGCACAGCGCCGGGACCTCGCCTCTCCTGTGATCTCGAAACATCCCGCTTCTTATTTTACCCCGCGCCTGTCACGTTTTATTTACACCGACAGAGGATGCTCGGAGACAAAAGAGTATTTTTTTTTTCTACGTCAAAGATGTTTTATATTTTTGGAAGGGTTGTGTTTCCTTTTAGAGAGGTGACCTATATCCTGACCGCTGTAGGGGGTTTATTTTGATGCTCCGGAAAGTTCAGTTCGAGCTGTGCAGAGATGGGAGGGAATAAAATCTTTAACATTGTCATCTGGTATAGGAAACGCAAAGTCTGCGCATAAAAACACTCGGTGGAAGCACTCCGGGGCTGACACAAAACCAGCGCTGTTCCTACACGAGGAGCGTGTCTCTGTGCAGGTTTATTCGCCGCGTTGTCCGCACAGCTCCGGCCGGCTGTTGAAACACTCTTTGCAGGGCGGCCAGGTCCCCTCCATCGGTCGGAGACCCTGCTTTCCCCCGCATCTGGGCAACCCCCTTTCTCCAGTGTCCCACCACCCCGGGAGCGCGGGGAAAGCACGGAAGGGCGTGCGGGACAAGCTGCCCGCTGGGGCCCGACAGACCACCGGCAGTACCCCCGACATAGCCCCGCAATTTGGGGAATTCCACTTGGCTGAACCCTGGGTTTAGGGAGCTCAGACGGAGCGCGGGCACCTCAGACTGTCAGGGTGTGAGTCTGCCACGGCTCCCGGCCAGTGATGAGGCTGGGGTGGGATGCAGGGGATGCAGGCAGTCTTGGAGGAGGGGGGCTACGGGGTCAACAATGCAACAGAATCTTAGGCGTAGGTATCCCCCGGAAAGTCTAAACTCTGAGAAACTCTATTTCAGCCCCCTGAAGAGAGCGAACGCCTGCGAAAGCAGGACCTGTCAGGAGGGGGAGGATGGGATGGGCGGCGGGGGGCGGATATTTCTCGTCCCCGGTGTTCAATGCTTGCACTTCCCCTCCGCGGGGTCCTCCGGCTCCTGAGGCCCGCGGAGTCCCGGCTCCCTGCGGGACGCCCCCAGGAGCCAGGGTCCTGCGGGTCCAGCGTGGGAGAGTTGAGTAGAGACTCTTCTCCCACCTGCTGAGGCCGATTTTCTCCTGGAGCATATTTCCTTTAAGGCAAATAGATTCTGCTCTTCGGCTGGCTTCTCGCCCAAACTTTGTTTCCCTCCTGGTCTTTCTCTCCATCCTCGGGCACTGAACAAAGCTGCCCCGGCCCTGAGAGTTGTGTAGCAGGGAGGAAGGGGAAAGGTGCGGCCCTACGATTTTACGATCACTACATTCATGTAGGCGTCCTGTGCCAGGCTTAGCTTTCTCCCACATTCGGACACTGATGAAAAGTTTCTCAAGGTATCTTCACGGAAAGTCAACCAAACCCACGTGGCGGTACCCCAGGCGTAATGTAAATGCTACGAGAGGTGCCCGCTCTGTGCAAGGAGCTTGTCTGGTGATGCTTTTGGAGACGGGCTGGTGTTTGGGGGTTTTTTCCCACACTGGAAAATGCAGTGCAATTGCCCTGAATGTCCTTGCCTGCCCTTGAGATGGGAGGTGTCTCAACCCCTCTGATTGTCGTGATCATGTCCCGTTTTCCTCTGCTTCGGGAAAGGAGGGAGAGACCGACTCTTCAACAGAAGCTGGGAAGAAGGGTCCTGATAGCAGCCTTCAGGGAGACTTCTATAAAAAGAGTCAAATTTGCTGCCCATTGCGTATGCAAAGAAAAAAAAAAGGAAGGGGGGGGGCGTTAAAAAAAAAAAAAAAGCGGAAAAACCTCTCTAAACAAACATCGGGATCGCACGGCTACTGCCAGAGGTCCCGAGATGTCAAGAGGTCCCGGGAGCAACACAAAGGACGGGACAAGACCGCTGAGAGTCCCTTCCCATCCCGGCCTTTCTGCTCGCTCCGCCGCGGTGGGATAGCCCCGCTCCACACCCTCCAGGTGGTCGCCCCGGGCCGCCGGGGCCGAGTATTGGGCGTTCCACTGCGGCCGCAGGGCTCCTTCCAGCTCGTTAAAATGCCCGCATGCCCCTCATGCGGAAAGGGATCTCTGTCAGCCGCTGCAGATCGAGATCTAAATCCAGGCACCCTGAAACTGACAGTTGAAGGAAAATCCTCCAGGGCTTAAGGAAACGCACTTTTACAATACTCGAAGGATTTGTTTAAGTTTCAGTCTCGGCTTTAATTGAAAAAACGCTTCTCATCTGCAGATCCTCAGAGGAGAGGAAAGAGCCTGAAGCACGCAGTTTAAAAAAGGAGGAAAAGAACAGAAAAAGAACAAAAAGGGGGGGAAGGACTCCAAGATAACCGTAAACATTTATCTTTCATATTTGTCTCCCATTTTCTTAACTGGTTTAGTCTAACTTATTTCATTTAGCTCACGAAGCAGAGGGGACTGTGTTATGAACATGAAACTGAAACCGCAATAATGAAGAGATTTCCTAGAATAAAAACTATGATTATACAACAACATCTGAGTAACCAAATCTGCCAAAAAGTTTAATTTCCGTATACTTTGGTAAAACAAACCAGTTGTGCTCCGAAACTAGGATCAGCTCAGAAATGGATACACCAACCAAAATAAACATCTCCACAAAACAGCAAATGCACTTCTGTTTAATCATAGGCAGTTTAAATCATCTTTTAAAGTATCAGGATCACGTATTGGAGACTTTTTAATGCTGCGTTTCAAATAAGCATCTGCTGCGAAGAAGAGGACGTGGCTAACAGGTAGAAGACTGAATGTGTTAGCCCCGATTCTCGTATCAGGACTGTGTTCAGTCAGGATGGAAGCAGCACGCGGCTGTGCCACAGGGCTGCCTTTCCCGGCTCTGCTTCACTGTCTGTCCCGTCTCGCACCGCCGAGAAACCGGTGACACCCCGGTACATCGTGACACCTTGTGTTGGGAGTAAACGATTTTTCCCGCTCGACTAAAAGTAATGATCAAAACGAACTGTCTGAATCGGAGGCAGGTTAGAGTGATTTGCAAGCAACGATCCTCCCACTCGCCTTTAATTCCTGTGGTGTCCTGAAGATCGCAGAGATTACTTGGACGCGTCATCCGAAGATGACATTTAGACAGACATCCCGCCGAGGAAGGTGAAAAAGCACCCTCGCCCGCCGATCTAGAGCAAGGAAAGATATTTATATATAAAACCACGGATATTTAAAAAAAAAAAAAAAATAAAAAGGCAGAATAGGTTGCTGCAACGAGATCAGGAATCGCACATCGGCCTTCCTGCCTTTCCAGGGAAGAACAGGGAAAAAATATAAGAAGATAGATAAATAGATAGATCGATAGATAGATAGACAGATAGACAGATAGAATTAAATTATCTTTCTTTTTTCTTTTTTTCTTTTTTCTCTTTTTTTATTATGGGAACAATTTAAATCGATGCCTCAGGAAAGGTAAACATGGTCTATGGACGGAGCGATTATTTTTTCTATTAAAAATGTGTCGTAAACATTGGCGGGCTTGGTAATGTTTTTCTTAGTTTATCCTCAGATACAATCAAGCCATTTTCGGACACATTCCCATGTATGTAGCAGTGGTGATCTGGAGGAAGCTGTCGACGCCTGTTCAGTTAATTTAGGTTTTCTTTGTCTAATTACTGTGGAGCTTAGGGAAAAGGAGCCGGGCTCAGGGCAGTAAACTGACACTTGGGCTCTGTGTGTGGTATCCAGGCAGAGTTTGATGGAAAAAGCCTGCTTCCACTCAACTGCAGGTCACTGTCTGGGACCAGCCCCACCCCCTCCCTGCCCGTACCCACCAGCGAGCTCTCAGCACGGAGCTGCACTGGAGACAGACGGACACACAGACACACACAGAGCACCGCAGGCACGCTGACACGGCGTCCCGCTCTGCCCGCGTCCTTCCCACCCCCGTTCCTTTGCTCCAGCATCCCTGTCTGCTCTGCCTCTTGTCCTGCCGCCGTCCTCCTTGCGTCTCCAGTTTGATTCTGGAGCCTCCTCCATCATTCGCGAGCAGGCCCGTGCCTCCGCCGGCCCCTCTCCTCCCTGCCCCCTCCGGCGCCCGGTTTCCTCCGTTTGCCAGCACGCGTGACCCACCCGTTGCACCGGGGGAACGGCCCAGGGGCGTGGAGGGAGGGCGCATCCCTGCTCCTCGGACTCTACCCCTGGTGCTCTATAAAATGAATGACATTCTATAGGGCCATGGGAGGTGGCAAGGGGTAGTGAAAAGTCTTTAAAAGCAGATGTCCTGCAGGTTTGAGAAGCGGTAAACACTGCTGCCTAGGGCTCCGCGGGGTGGGGGACCCCCTCACACGCATCTACACCCGCACCCGGCCGCACCAGCGCCCGTGTGTCCCGGGGTGCACAGGCGGAGCTCTGGGCTAGCAGCCGCTCACCTCGCCCCGGGGCCGTGTCGGGAGCAGAGGGCAAAGCGGTGCCTGCGGGGCCGAGGGAGCCCCGGGAAGGCGGTAAGCGGAACCGGTGCGAGGCCGGCAGAGCGAGCGAGCCGGGGATGGTGCCGCAGCAGCAGCGGCAGCAGCAGCAGGAGCAGGAGCAGCAGAAGCAGCAGCGCCTCTTGCCCAGATGACGGGTGGACAGAGGCCAGCTGGAAAAGGGGTGGTCTCTTTCTTCCCCCTCTCGCTCCCCCTCTCCCTCTCTGTTGATTTCTCGGCCGGATTTAGGGGGGTCTGCGGGGAAAGGGAAAAAAATAATAGCAAGATTGAAGGAACTGATAGGCGATCGGGCTGCGCCTTTTACGAAAAAAAAAAAAAAAAGGTATATATGAAAGAGTAACAGTGCGGAAGAGATTGGGGGGCGGGGGGCAGGCTCTTGCGCTTCCTCTCTTTGCCGGATTAGACAGCGGGATGGTCCCCAGGTGGGGGGCAGAGGAGGAAGCGGAGCGGCGCTGAGCGGAGCCTCCGCGGGCGGCGCAGAGCAGGGAGGGAGGGGGCCGGACCAGGGCCGGGGCCGGGGCCGGGGCCAGGCCGGTCCATCCCGCCCAGTGCCTGGCTCCGGCGGAAAGCAGAGGAGCCATTGCGCAAGGAACCGTGGGGAGGGATGCGCAGGGCGCTGCCTTCGCCCCACCGCCGCCCGCAGCGCTGAGGAGGTGCCCGGAGGACAGCGGCTCTCACCGCCCCCCCGCTCTCCCCCTTCAGGGCACCCCCCGCCCCGGTACCCACCCCGCCCGGCTCCCCCCCTTCCCTCCCAGCCTCACCCCACCCTGCCCCATTCCCCTCCCTCCGCCAGATGACCACCGAGAGCGGGCAGCAGCGGCTGGAGCCCCCCGTCCCTCTCCGCTCCTGCAGCCCGGCTCCCGGAGCTCTCCAGATGAGCCGGCCGCCCTCCTCCGCCCTGGAGACCTCCACCTCCTCTTCCTCCACCTCCACCTCCTCCTCCTCCTCCTCCTCGGCGGCGGCGGCGTCCTCCAAGAGCAAGAAGGCCAGCTCGGGGCTGCGGCGGCCCGAGAAGCCCCCCTACTCCTATATCGCCCTCATCGTCATGGCCATCCAGAGCTCGCCCTCCAAGCGCCTAACCCTCAGCGAGATCTACCAGTTCCTGCAGGCCCGCTTCCCCTTCTTTCGCGGCTCCTATCAGGGCTGGAAGAACTCCGTGCGCCACAACCTCTCTCTCAACGAGTGCTTCATCAAGCTGCCCAAGGGCCTGGGCCGCCCGGGCAAGGGTCACTACTGGACCATCGACCCGGCCAGCGAGTTCATGTTCGAGGAGGGTTCCTTCCGACGGCGGCCCCGCGGCTTCAGGAGGAAATGCCAGGCGCTGAAGCCCATGTACCGCATGATGAACGGGCTGGGCTTCGGCGCCTCCATCCTCCCACAGGGCTTCGACTTCCAGGCGCCCCCCGCCTCCCTTGCCTGCCACTCCAACGGCTACAACCTCGACATGATGCCCAACGCCATGGCCAGCGGCTACGAGGGACTCAGCGGCGGCCACCACGTCCCGCACATGTCTCCCAACCCCGGCTCGACCTACATGGCCAGCTGCCCGGTGACTGCCAACGGGGACTACGGCCCCGACAGCAGCAGCAGCCCCGTGCCCTCCTCGCCGGCCATGGCGAGCGCCATCGAGTGCCACTCGCCCTACACGAGCCCTTCGGCTCACTGGACAGCCTCGGGGGCCTCGCCCTACATAAAGCAGCAGGGCCTCCCCGCCGCCAACGCCGCCTCCTCCGGCATCCACTCCAGCGTGCCCTCCTACTCCCTGGAGCAGGGATACCTGCACCAGAGCCCCCGCGATGACCTCTCAGGTAGGGGCGCGGAGGGGCGGCGGGGGCGGCGGGGAGAGCGGCGCCGTGGGGGGGAGGTTTTCGCCGGCGACAAAGGTTTCGCGCGGGGAACCCCGGACCACCACGGTGTCGGAAAAAAAGAGGTGCATTGTCTGCGAGAGGGGAAAAAATATGCGTGGGTTGGAGCTGTTCTGTTTCGGGACAGGGGGGCTGTTTGTGGGGGTACTGTCTGTGGGCACGGCTCCGAGCATCTCTCCTGCTTGCCCAGTGGCAAGAAGGAACACTCGGAAGAAAGCCCGGCTCCGTCCCGGCTCTCGCGTCCCCCTCCCGGTGCCGGCGACATGTGCGGGGTTGGCCCCTTCGCCCCACGCTGCGGCTTCACTCGGCGGGGAGCGCCGCCGGGCATCGCCGCCGCCTCGGTAAACCGCGCTCCGCAGAGACGCGCCGCGGGGGTAATCAAATAAAGGCGTCAAATATTATCCTCTAAACCCTACCGGGGTTAAGAAAGGGAATTAAAAAAAAAAAAAAAAAAAACAAAAAAAACAAACCCACAAAACAAAAAACCCAAGAAAATAAAAACCAGCCAAGAAACCTCTTACACCAAACCACTCGCTTATCTTAAAAAATGCTAGAAAGATTAAACCAGATCGAGTTTATTTCTGCAACCGGAGGGAAAGAGTTTTCTGGTCGCTGTCTCCCACCCCTCACCCCCTCCCCGGCCGATGATTACAGACAATGACTGCTCAGAAAAATCCGAGCACAAAAATGGGTAAAAGATGTTGGGCTCTTACGGGGAATTTTTCCAAATAGCCCTTTTAAACGTGGGTCCTAGAGGTTAAGCAAACAAAGACAGTCTGGGCTGGACCACACCGAAGAGGATTTTAGCCTGACTTAACCCCTATGAGAGCGGGGTCTTGTTCAATTTTATGGGAATTTCAACAAGTAACAAATACAGGCGACCCTCAGCTCTGGGTTCCCTCCCGCCCCCTCCCTGGGCGCCTGTCAATCATCCTGCTGTCCTTCTGCGGGTGCCGCAGCCTGCCCTGTCCTCACCACAGCCCGCTGTCGCCGTGGGGAGGGCGAGCCGCCGTGCGAGTGGCTTTGCCATCACCGCAGAAGGGATGTGGATTGTCAGGGGAGAGCAAGGGGAGAGCAAGGTTGCAAACTTTCCTCCCTTGAAAACAAATGACCCGAGCCCCTCAAGAGCCCTGATGTGCCTTCTGGGGAGAGGCGGCCGCAAAGCGAGTCGCCGTCTTATCGGCGTTTCGGTCCCGCCGAAAGGGGACGAGATGTGTCCCCAGGTGGGCTCCTCTGTGCCCACAGGGCTCTGCTGCTGACGTTTAAACCAACTTTTTGGAGACACAGGGCGTCCTTCCACGTCCTTTTTAGAGCCGGAGCGAGAGGCCTGCGGGTTCACAAGGGCATCCCCCGCCGAACTACGTACCTTCTCCGTGAGGAATTTCTGCTTTGGTTTGTTGTTTTTGCTCGGAGTTTTTGTTTTCTTTTATTTTTCTTTCTTTGGATCTTTTTTTCCTCTGTTTGTTTTACTATTTGCGGCCGCACAGTCCGCCACGCAGGGCGCATGGGGCCACGCGTGGTGCAGCAGTGGGACTGGCCCGGGGAGCAGGGTTGGCAGTCAGCTGCCCCCTCCTCCTGCCAGACACCTGGGGTAAGAAAGCCGATTCCTGGAAGAGAAATTTTCATCCAGAAATGGCCCAAGAATGCCTCTATAAAACAAAAAGCACAGGGAAAGAGAGCAAGGGTTCTGGTCCTCCCGGAGTTTCACTGTGGTTTCCGAGACCAGGGGGGGTTAAATCCGAATTGTTTCTGTTCAAGGACGGATACAGACGCTCACGGACCGCTGTATTAATGCCGACCACGAGCGTCTGCTTCCAGCAGCTCAGATTAATGCCATTGCTTTGCTAAATGGTGTTTCTCCGCTTAGTTTCTACAGATTCAGTGTCTGGGCCCAGGACTTTAGTGCAAACCATACCCAGTCCTTGATTAACTCAAAAAAGTTAAACCAAACACTTTATTTTATATTTTTTTAGTTGATCGAATCCTTATTTGTAAGTGATACAGAAAATCTCCGTGGCACAAATATTTCAGAAGAGTGAAAGGAGATGGAGAAAAAGGATCCGAACTCTTTTATTTGTACTTAAAACCAGCAATAAGCTTTCTCCTCCTCTCCCCACAAAAGCAGTAGCAAGTGAAATTCGCCTTTCCCTTTCTCTTAGTTAAACGCAAATCAAATTCGGAGGCAATCACTGTTGATCGGTCAATAATCCTCTACCCATGACAGAGTCAGAGAGGACTTAAAACCGTGAATTTATATCAGACCCAAGAATAAGAGAGGTAAAAATTGGAAACAGGAGTCTTGGTTCTGCTAAAAGGATTTTGAAGCTGGGGGGCGGGGGGAGCTGGATTTTTTTCGCAGACTATTAAATCCTGCTAAATGATTGAATCAGGATTGTAATAAAGTGCCCCAGTTTATGGTGAGCATACCAGCAGGGTTATTAGAAAGCCGAGGAAATCCAGCGAAATAATCACTTTTATAAAGTGAGCTCTGCGGGGTGAAGGAGGGGACAATGCCGGAGGAGAGCGGGCTGTGCGCGCCGCCGCCGCCAAAGGGTTCGGCTCCGCCATCCTGAGGAAAACCGGGGACTTTTCCCTCCTGGTTTTTTCTTTTTCTTTTCCTTTTCCTCTCCCTACCCCCTCACTCTCCTTCTATTTCTTTTGCTGTTTTTTTTTTCTCCTCGCCTTTTTTTCCCCCCCTTGACCCTCGGTCATATTTGACAGGATCCCGCTAGCCGAGTTTGACATCCACACGCCAAACCAAAACCCTTTTCTGGCTCTACCCTGCGGGCCTTGCTCGGGCAGTGCTCCCCTCCCCGCCGGATCCAGTAGGAACACTGACAGACCAAAGATTCCAGCGCGGTCCTGCGGCTCGGTGTTGGGGGTGGGGTGACGTCTCCCATGCGGCCCCCGAAAGGCTGCCTTAGGCTGTGGGAAATTACAACGGGAATTAGCGAGGTCATTTACATGGTGCCACGGATGTACTTGGCTTGTTGCTGTTGATGAACCGTAGGGTGTATCTGATGTTTATGAAAGCGCACACGCGAAAAGGCGTGAACGCTCTTACACACACGCACATAAATAAATACATACTGTGTCAACACACAAATGGATCCTGACTGGGATTCAACCTGCAGCCGCTCAAGCCAGAACCAAAATCCCCCCAGGAGCGGGGTAGGGAGCGGGAAGAGCGAGGAAAGATGGGAATTGAGTTCAAATGGCTGTGGTGCACGCAGGAAAACACGCAAGTGGCATCGCCTTCTCTTTCTCTCTCTCACACACAAGAGCTCAATACACACGCCCTCCACACAGAGGCTGAACTGCCCTCCACGCCGATAAATACCGAGGCACAGGGTAGACAGAGAGCAGTGCGTGTGTGCCCACGCAAGAGGGATGCTCAGAGATGCCCGGGATGCGGACGGGCACTTGTCCGTGGGCATCCACCTCCGCATGCCTTCCTCTCCTCAGCCTGCGTGCCCCACGGCTATGTAGTCTAGAACTTCCCTGCAAAGCAGGCTCGGGGGCTCGTATGGGCACGGTTGCAGCTCCGAGCCTACCTGCAGGCGATGAGAGACTCCGGGGAATTCACTTCCCCTCCTCGCTCGGGGCAATGGGACCCCCGGTCTCTCTGCCCTGCAGCAGGTCAGGCTCTGCCTCCGGGGCAGCGTCCAAGTCCGCTGCCAAGAAAGCTAAATAGGAGTTACCAAACCCTGCAGGGGGAGCCGAGACCGGGGATAAGGGAGTGGTGTGCCAGCCCTGTGCCGGCAGCCTCTCCTCCCTGCGGGTGAGGGAGGAAGGGCTGCTCCACCCGGGCAAAGCTCTCCGACTTCTAAGCAGCTCTTGTTATTTCCTTATCTTGCAGTGGGACTGCCTCGCTACCAGCATCATCCCTCCCCGGTGTGTGACAGGAAAGATTTTGTCCTCAATTTTAATGGCATTTCCTCGTTTCACCCATCCGCTAGTGGATCTTACTACCACCATCACCACCACCAAAGCGTCTGTCAAGACATCAAGCCCTGCGTGATGTGAAGGCAGCGCCCCAGCAGAGACAATCAGGTGTCACTGAACAGAGCCGAGGTGTAGACGGACCCACGCAGATTAAATATAATGTGCACTCTGATAGCATTGATAGTACACGAGTCACTTAGCGAATTTGCCTAAGGAAGCAGTGTTTTCGGCCCCACTCCACCCCCTGAAGGACACGTACAGCCGATATCATGCTCCAAAGATCTTACTAAAAGGAAAATGCCTTGCGTGATGTTTTGGGTGAGGGGGGACGTAAGTGTCCTCATGCCAAGTCTGATCACCTTAACCATAAACCGCCTCTCTGTGATCTCCTAAAGAACTGAGCTTGGGAAAGGGAACAATTCGATATATTTTTATACAGGAAAGTGTCTTTGAATAAGAAAAATAAATGTCTCCGCACCTGCGAGGACTCCCCCTTCTGTTACTGCGTTAGCGGGAAATTTACGTTTTATTGTGTTCTCTCCCCGAACCCCACCAAGGACACTTTGTATGGACTTCAGCACCGACCGATTGATATTATTAAAACAGTATTGCTTAGCCCTTTCGTGTATAGACTGTAAGAAAAGTTCAATTCTTTTTTTCCAGTATTGCAGCAATACAACGTTTTGTTTTTTATTTTTACAAAAGTTGTTTTCTACCACAGTATTTTTTAAAAAATTATTTTAAATAAAATTCGTGTATACTCACACACTATTGCTTTAAAATGAGAATATATTTGCACTTATGTATACTTTTTACAGTTTGCCAAAATGTTTTGATGTAAAAATTTTTTTTCCAATAAAATGTATATAAACGACATTCACTGGACAGGCACTTCTTTTTCCTTGGCTCATTCTGAGAAAACCCTTCCATCCCAGCATTCGAGATAGTTAAAGAGGCAACCCCAATCCTCCAGTCGCTGCAGGCGGAGAAGGTGTGCGAGAGGTTGACCCGAGGAGGCCAGTGCCATGCTCTCTGGGCTGCACCTCCCGCCGTCACCCACTTCCCACCCTGCTTTCCACCACTGCTGGATAGACTTTGAAATAACCGAGGTAGAGGACACAAAAGCAGGAGGGTCCGGACTGCACGATCGTCTCTTCGAGGGCACCTCCAGGTCCGAAATGCCCTCCCCGTTCTTTAGGGATACGTCCGGGTGTCGCCGTGTCCCCTTTCCCCACAGTCCCCTCGCAGTCCCTTTGAGCCCCGACGGGACTTTGCCAGGTGTGGCGGCAGGAGCGCCTGTGCAATGCGGGCTTGGACCCGAGAGGGCACGTCCCGGGTGGGCGGCGAGAGGATCCGCGACGCAACCGTGGCTTGATAAGGTCTGGGACAAGCACCGACAAAGGTGTGGGGAGCGAACCGGGCCGGAGGGGAGAAAAGTAAAAAAAAAGTACAAAAGTAAACAAAAAGGGCCCCCCGAAGCACCCCAAGCAAAGCAACCCCTGTCCCCACGGTGCCGCCGTGCCCTGTGGATGGCGAGCAGCCGAGTCGGAGCCGGGCACCAGGAGCTGCCCGTCTGTGCATCCTGCAGAGCCCAGGGCCGGGGGCAGCTCCGAATCCACCCTGCAGCGCCTGGCCCGGCCCGGGGCAGCTCGGCACGGCCACCGCCCCATGTGCAAAGCGTCCTGTCGGATGGGGACAGAGGACCCGCACCTCAACGCGCTCCGACTCCGCCCGGCCTCGGCCCGACCCGGCAAAACGGGGCAAGAGTTTTAGCAAAATGCTCCGTGCATGTGTGCACACATATAAGTGTGTGTGTATGTCTATCTATCTATCTATCTATCTAAATATATATATATATGGATGCACGCACACACACACACACACACACACACACATATATATATATATTTTATCTATGTAATTATACATAGAGATAAAACTCTTCATCTTTTAAATACATATTTATGCTCAGACATGCCCTTTTCTTCCCTGAGCTTCTCAGGGCCTGTGATAAATTATAAAGTCAGTTTCAGACTTTGCTCCGACCACAGTGCTGTGTTTACATTCTTTCCGAGGCAAGCCTGCATGGTCGTAATTTATATCCTAAACACTTGAACGTAACTTGTTTACACAGGAATGACAGGACCTCAAAGAGGAAAAAAGTGCCTTTCCCTGCCGGCGGCCGGGCGCGGGGCGCCAGTGCCCTCCAGCGGCCCCGGCCCGCAGCGCGCCGGGCTCCGGCAGCTCCACAGCTTCTGACAATGCTGTCACAGAGAATGGTTTTTTAACTATTATTGTTTTCCCCCCATGTTCAGGGTGCTGCTATACACTAGAAGATGTGAGTAATGCTCCCACGTCTCCTAAGAAAGGGGGGAAATTTGCTAGGGCATCCTTCGTTTTTGGGCTTCTGTGTTCTCCCTCGGTGATTTAAGACTATTAAGGTTCCCTTTTCCCCGTTAAAGCTTCTCAAACAAAGGGCGTTTCAGAAGCAGTACTCTTTAGATATCAGTATGTTTCTGGGTGCTGCCAGCAAAACGAGCTCAACCTCTTTCTTCTGAATTTAAGAGTGACTTAAATGACAGGGAGGAAAAAAGCAGACAGATTCATAAGTTAATTTGATCTGATTTTGTTTTGATATTTGATTTTGTTGCAGTACCTTCTACCCTAGGAATTCAGCCCTTGTTTAGTCTAAAGAACTCCAGTGGCCACAGAGCCAGTGAGAGTCATGACCAAGAGCTATGCCACTGTGAGGACAAGGTACTTACATTTTAGCCATACAGTTAAGAATTCTCTGCATCTTTTAACACTTGTTAACAGCCATCGAACATACTCAAATACTTCACATTTCAGAAAAAGAAATTCTCTCTTAGAGGTCCAGAGACTTGTGGGGACTTACAGTACCAGAGAAAGTATCAGAGAAAGCTGAAATTTCTAGCATTAGAACAAAATCAGAAATCTAGGTGTGTATATTTAGTCTCAGCATTGTGAAAGAGTCCAGGAAGGCAGACCCAAAATTAAGCATGCGTTTGCTAGTCAGTCTGTAGGGAAACCTGTAGCTGCTATGCCAAAATGAGCACCGGTGAATATAAAACGCAGGAAGTTCTGTGTCTCTGCAGCTCTCAGTTACTGCTCTTTTCTCTGACAGTAGTCTGTCCTCTTCCTCTTTGTCTCTTCATTCCTTGCCTGCTAACATGTCACTGACTGCTTTGTTCCCTGTGTTTGGATTGCAAGAAGCATAAGGGATGCTTTTTTTCCCTTTAGCAGTGTTATAACCCAAGTAGCACCCACAGTCTCACACCTCTGCTGTGCCTGAAAATAAAGTCACCACTGACTTTCAGCCTAGGGCTTCATGCCCCAAAATGACTTTGTCCTCTGAGGTGGGCTCAGAAGAGGATGAGAGCAGAGAACTTCCAGGTACACTCCTGGTCTATCCCAGTGAACAGCTTGTGTATCCAGAGAGCTACATGAGCTGTTCCAAGCAGATCAGTTGGACTAATGCGTTAGTAATGCAAGCTGTGCCTCCCTAATGACCTCGGACCGCCACAGCTACAAGAAAGCTACAACTAAATTACAAATAGTTAGTCATCTAGACTGATGGCATAGCTCACATTTGGTGAGGTGCTGAGGTAAATGGATTGAACATACACTAATCCAAACATTTCCATTATTAGAACACGCTAGGCAGAGTCTCGGTGGGATGGGAATGAAATCACGCTGGAGCGCCTCAAACAGTTTGCGTGTGATCCACTATAATCTTACATATATATTTTCTCCATTCTCTGGTTTCATCACAGTCTTACTGCCTCAGTGGAGGGATTTTGCTTGTGAGGGTGTTTATATTACACAGAAAAAACCTCACTCAACCACTTGAAAGCTGGGATCATTTGAGCAATCATTTGAACATTGGCAAAATTAGCCAAATGCTGAGATATCTTATGTGGGATGTTGAATTTCTAGCTGGTAGTGGACCAAAGCATTCTTTAAAACAGTAAGTTTACCAATCCCATTAAATCCTCTTGCCCATTATTCTATTAAGACCAACATCAGATGAACATCTTGCTGTGTTTTGGCTCAGCTGTCAAAGTACCTTTAGCCAACACAATATTTTCAGTTTAGTGTGAGAGTTTTAGCCTGCTTTGGAGGCAAAGAAAAGTAAAAGTATTTTTTTTAACTCAATAACAATAAGCCTGATTTTATTGAACTAGAAAGATTTGCTCATAACATATACATGAGGTAATATTTAAATAAGACTGTTCAATAAAATTCTAGGTATGTCACTTAGGCCCCAAGAAAGTAAGGTGCTGTTTTCAATTATAATTTTAATATACCTGAGCACGTGAGTACTCGCATTAAAGTCAATGGGATTATGCAGACGCTTAGAGTTAGAAGTGCTTTGCTGAAGAAAGATGATGGGACTAGAATTAAACACCACAGGTTCCTCCTATGTGCTGCAGCTGAGGTCTGTATAAGAAAAGGAGAAGAATATACCTGATTCATATACAGGATGAAAATTAATTCAAAACATACTTCAGCTTTGAATAGAGATGTATTTTACAAAACCTGCTGGCATTAATCTGCATGAAATACTGCCTTAGCTAATAAGAACACCCGGGCTTTATTTATATATTGAGCCATTTGATAGATACAAATGAAGAAAGAGGTAAATAGAAGCCAACATATTTTTGAATAAAAGCCCAGAGGTTCTTTCAGAGTTCAATGATCTTTGTGTCTAGATTATAAAGAATTCAGAGCAGCTTCATGTGACTTGCCAACTACTGAATAGAGCTCCAAAACATCTGTAATATTAAACAACTTCAAGCCTCCTTTTTATGCTTGTTTTCATCCAGCAGTGATTTATAGAAATCCATTGGCTTCTCCACTGGTCTTTTCTAAAAAGAAATATGCAGGGAGGAGGAGAAGCTTTTAAAATATGTTGGGACACCGCTACCAAACTGCAGCTGGAAATAAGAGATATTTTAGCAGTGGATTTAGATTTATTTAGGAGATTACGGAGAAATGCTAACTGCATTACATCGATTATTTTAAGCATTGCAAAATGAATTTTTGGTGGTGTGCAAAGTACCACTGAGTTCACAGGTAATTTGATGATTTTAGGGTAATTCAAAGAGACTGCACTGCTTTTGAGGATCAGGATTTCTTGGACTAGATCCCCACTGGTAACATTTTCCTTGCAGGAGAGTTGCAGCCCATTAATTCTTACTGTCCAAATATAGGTAGCATTAGTTTAAATTAGAAGTTTTATAACTGATTTAGTTGAGCTACTGAAATCCCTTATGTACACAATCTTATCTCATTTTCAGAGATCCTCTTTGGATTGGTTTATACCTCTCCCGATTAACATATACCAAACACATTTTACTTGATGAAAAATCTCTCAAACTAGTTTAAAATTATTCTTTGAGACTGGGTCTCATGTACAACAATTTTCTGATATGATGAAAAGTGTGATTTAGTTCAAGCTACATAACTGGTGTTTATGGACACTCCATCACTGTAATCCCTCGTTTGGACATGTATAGCTGCAAGCTGCACCAATACGACCAACTTTAAAGTGGTATCAGCTCCCCAAAGCCGATTGAAACTAAACAGGGCAGTGTCTGTGACTAGGAATCCTTGTGTTGAAGGGCTGCAGCTTTTCCCTGTGACATAGCTGAATGATAGAAACTGGATCTAAAGCATGATCAATGCTATAAATTCCTGGACAATCTTACTTGTGGAATCAGGACCTTAAAATCAGGCCTTGGGCCTTCTTGAATTTTAATTTTTTTTTTTTTTTTTTTGAGGTGGGGGGGGGTTTGCTGTTTTGTTTTGTTTTGTTTTGTTTTGTTTTGTTTTTTAATCTGGATGTTTCCTTGCCAGAGATTTGTTGGCCACTGGTGGCTTGCAGAAAATTTTCTGGTGTCTTAGAGAAAGTTATTAGGTTACAGGATGGTGCTTCTCATCCTTTGTGCTGTAAAGAATATGAACAAGTGGGATGGGGAAGATGCAGTGAAGATTAGAGTCAGCAACAGGATTCACTCATTTTAAAAAAAGGAATAAGGAGCCTTTAACAGGCTCAAATGAAAGATAAATTAAAATTTCAGAACACAGAATTGTTTCCAGGTTCTTCCACTTGTCCTCATGGTATCTTAATGCTGGTAATGCCAGATGCTCTCTCAGCCATTAATGAAGGGAAATCAGAGTTGTTCACCAGAGAGGAAAAAGGAGCATCAGAAAACCACGGGAGGAGTGTACTTTGATTCCAGGTGACTTAACAGGCAGAGCCATAATAGAGAGGGTGAAGATTCCAGGGAGGGATGTGAATGTTATCAAGTTGGGGTAATCATCCATAAAAGAGGTTCAAGAATGGGAGCAATGTCTGCAGCCACAGTGGGAAGATCCACTATGTCATAAAGAAAGGCACAATTATTAGGTCCCTTAAAAACAGACATCAAGTTCCACTCCTAATATTATGCACTAAATCCTGCTTTCATTGTGGTGTGCCCCTTTCTCCTTTCTGAAGCAGAAACAAAGCTGCACTGGGAAGTGGGAACACTTCAATACATCTGTGTGTTGGTTTTGCTTAGTGTGAGGCAGCAAGGAGGGGTGGACAGGAAAAAAGCGATAGCTCAAGATAAGTGACCTCCAGTAAACAAACACAGGCTTGTTCCAGGGCAGCAGAGGAGCAGGGGGTAGGAGGATTCTGGCTTCATTACCCATTGAAGGTGTCCAAAGTAGTCTGAACAAGCATTACCAGAGTGCAGGTCTCGGCCAAGTTACTCAGCAGGCTCAGAGGCTCTGTCAATAAACCAGTAGAAACTGTTTGGTGAAGCCTATCTTAGACACAGGCACATGTGAAGCAGTACAGCCTTGCTCAAACTTCCAGGAGTAGGCAGCATGGAGAGACACGCAGAGATGGTAGCTCTTCAAATTTCTTTTCTAAGAGCATTATTTCTTCCATGAAAATCAACCAACAGTCTGAATTCCAGAAGCCTACTTTATGCCTGGACACATGCCATTTCAGGCTTTCCCTGAAGATGGCAAATGGTCAGCCCTGACAACATCGTGGGAGGTGCAACTGGCACACTGCAGCCCACTGCAGCCTCCGGGCAGTGAAGCCTGACCTTGCACCCAAGAGAGGAAAGGACCACAGCTCTGTGCTTGCCTTCAGCAAGACCATAATGAGGACAAGGATAGGAGCACTTTATGCCTGATGTCAGTGTGTTTGTGATGGTAACAGAGGAGAATATGCAGGAAGGTGGTGACAGCAACAAGAGCTTAATCTGGCCAACAGAGTGCAGATGGTATTCCCTTAACATGCTTTAACCTTTGAACTCTGATCTTTTTAACCTTCTTTTGCTGTCCCCTCTCACCTTTCTGCGTCTGTTGATTACCCCAGAAGATTTCTCTGTCTGCTAAATGAGCTTTATTTCAATCCTGGGACACAAACCTTGCTCCCATATTACCTCAGACAACGGCCTTTGTTACCAAAACCAGGGGGGTGAGGAGTGACTCTAATGTTCTAATATTATGTTTATGTTCTAATATTACAATACCAGATATGCAGATCTCTGCAAGCCCTTGAAATTTCCTCTACTTTTTCCCACTGATTTCCTCCTTGTTGGTACCGATGAATTGCTTCCACTGCAGTCCTACTACAGGATCAGGGTTTAAAGATATTCCTCAGTAAAAGAAAGACATCCACATGTACTTGTTTCCCAAATCTGAAGAGAAGAACTAGAATTCCCAAAACTTTTTTTTTTGTACTGTAGCCTGCTGATTCTGAATTCAGAGTCTCTAAGTTCCCACCCGCTAAAGGAAATAGCAGTTTCCTCTAACTCAGTTGCTGAAGGAAGGGGTCAAGAAAGAAGATGATCAGAACAGATGAGGGCAGACTCATGGCAACTCAGCACATCAGACCCACAGGAGACATAGGGAAGAGTAAGAGCAGGAGAAACATGGAATTCAGCCCAGCAGAAGTGGACTAGTTCTTCTGTCAACCAGTACCCTATTTGGTTAGATCCTTCTTGGCCCCATCCTTCAGGCCTGGAGGGAAAAGTGATCAAAGTTCTATGTTCTCATTGAGTAGAAGAGCATCTACTGTAAGCAGCTGACATTTGTCTGCTCCAGGAGAGCTCTGTGGTCCTTTTCAACCACCACTGGCTGGGTTGGCTGCTTCCCCAGGAACGTATCTAGGAGATGTACAGAAGTACAGACATCTGAGTAGTTTCCACCTGCCCATAGCTGGTTCTGGATGTAAGTACCCCCAGGGTCCCCAGGCAGGAGCCACACTCCAAGGGCGAGAAACAGAAAACAGATGGTCACATGAAACAGACCATCCCATCTAGGGGCATTTCAGGACATATTTCTTAGTCAGGAGCATGCACCACAACAAAACATGGCGCTCCTTCTATATGGAAAAGCCTTTGATGGTTGGCTACTAATGGCTAAAAATGAGACAAACCCATAGTCCAGATAGCTCTAAGTATTCCAAAAAGATCCATGTGCTGGCAAACATGCTATTCAGCTTGTTCATTTCCTGTACGCTGTTTGAAGCAGCCAGAGCCCTTTCTCACTATTTAGTCCTTTGAATGCAGAGTAAAATAAAAACAGAAAAAGTAACATGCAGCTAGCAAAAGTTCCAAGCTCAGCACTTCAGGAGGCAGTTGAGCACAGGGAGAGCAGACAGAGGACCCCCCAGAGCTGGGAAAGCCCCCACTTTCAGCATATGTTCTGCATAGTCTGCTCTGCGGAGATGTTAATAAATTTGTCTCTTGCCTGCACAGCTGTCATTCACAAGGTCACTTTTTTCACCAGAAAGAGGACCTGACAACTCTCTCACGTCCTTGCAGACACAGGCAGTAGGTGGAAGCCTATAAAAAAACCCATCTGTCCATGAAGTGCACATGCTTTCCTGACCTTTCAGATCGACTCACATCATTAAGAAAAAGTAGTAAGTTCCTTGTTAGTCCAGTCTCAGAGCTCATGTGCTCTAGGAACTTGTATTTGAAAGGGCAACAGAAAATTGGTGGACTTTAAAAAAAACATTAACAGTCTAACATTCCCTGCTTGCTCATGGTGAAGTGTCTCTGGAGGGTGTGATCTACACACCCTGAATGTCCTTCCTTGTTTTAAGGAGATAGTCATCACACATAATTTTGCCAGGACATTCATTTCCCAAGATATCCACTTGGCAGTCTGAGAACTTCCGATTGAACTCAGCATTGATTTCTTTTCCAAGCACATAGGCGAATTCTGCACACCTATAAGATATTCTTTCAACTTGCTCAGCCTTTTCCAGCAGCCCCAGGTGCTTCAGGAGAGGCAAGAAATTTGCAGTAGGAAACTACGTATCCACACCAACCCCTGAAGGTTAGATTTGCACTCAGATTTGAGCTCAGCTCTTGGCCTCTCTAGCATCCCGTGCTGGGAGATACCAGAGGATGCTAGTTAGTATTTTAAAGACACATTTCTTTCTGTGCATTTTGTCTGTATTTATTTTGTTTTAAATGCCAAGACAGAAACTCTTGATTCATCTTGATTAGGTTTTTATTATTTTTAAGTGATTTTACCACATCTGTGCCGGTCCCCTTCCTGAGGCAGCTCACCACCATCTTCAGATATCCTGGTCCCCAAGCTTCTTACTGTGATACCTTTAATTCCCACATCACAGAAAATGGAAACTACTTTGGTAGGAGACTGCATTTTTCTGTAGCATGCATATTAATACTAATTGTCAGAACTCCTTTTATAGAAAAAGTCAAAATAGGCATCAGAGGAAGAGTGACGGCATCTCTTGGAGGCCTCTTCTTTAGGAGAACATGACTCAACCTCTGCCTGCACACTTCTCTCCATTGGCTCTAAAAGAGCTCAGATGACAGGCTCAGGTGAAGATATCTGCTTTGTGGTTAAGGGAGATGAATCCTGGCCAGGATGCCAAGTCCTGAACAGCAGATAACAGACAAAATTGAACTGTTGGCTTCTAGAGTGACACTGTGTAGTCCCCACCACTCTCCACAGGCAGCAAAAATTTCTATCAAGCTGCCTTCAGTAGGACTCAAGTCCTTTTTCAGAGCTCATATCAAGTGCTCCGTGTCACAGGAATATTTTTCCTTCCCCTTTAGTGTATCTAATTTTGCATGTGCCACCAATTTAGCTCTGTCTGCCACTGCATTGGGCCTTTGCCTGCTTTGCTGAAGTCTCACTTACATGCTGCCCCCAGTGAAGCTCTGGGCTTTGACTAAAATAAATAACCATCAGTTTAACTTCCTTACTCCCATTCCCCTCTCCAGGCTGCCAATATATTTGTTGAACAATACTAGACCTTGGCACCTCTGTGGTAACATTTTTTCAGAGACAAAAGTTTGCTTTTTTTTCATGTCCATTGCCTCCAATTTCTTAGATAGCTTTCAGTTCATGGCTTCTCATCATGTGACAGCCTTAATTTCTTTAGTAAACACTTAACCAAGATCTTATCAAACTTCTTTAACAGAAGGATGTGGAATGCTGGACTTTTGGTTTGGTGTTTTTTATTTGTTTGGTTGGGATTTTTTTATTTTTTTGATACAAAAGTCAGGATGGAAACAAATAGATTCAACTGAAAGATCAATTCCCAGAGCCCATGGATAAATTTCTCATCTTAGTTACACTGGTGCAAACTAAGAAAGCAAGCAAAAGTTTTGGCTGATTACTTGGGCAGACACAGTTGAACTGAAAGAAAAGCCTGCTAAAAACATTTTGAGAAAGTTACAGTCTGATCAGCTGCTGTATTATAAATACAATATGCTAGTATTTTCAATAACAATTTCATTTATGAAATCACCTTGATCAATGCACTGGAAAAGCTAAATACTTGCAGATACCAGTATTTTGTTACTGAAAGCACATGCTAATGCAGTAACACTGATCTGGAGAACCCAGCAAGAAGAGATGAGAATGAGAAAGGAAACCAGCAAATATGAAGAAGTCATACAAAAAAAAAAATTGTGGGATATGTCACTGTGTCTTTCCTTGGTGTTATTTTCTCTACAGTGCAAAACAAAGGAGGTGGGTAGGAGGAAATGCACAGGGAATTATATAAGGGGGGTTGGTAGATTCCCCCAGGAATAGTAAGCAATGTCCAGGGCATTGGGAAGCAGCTGATCATCCCAGCACCAGCCTGTTTGGCCCATGAGCTGGCATGTCACCAGCCCCATCCGGACACAGAGCTGACAGACATTCCAGCCTAACACCATTTCCGACAGAAAGACAGAGAGTTGTGTCCTGCCTCTCCCAGCCCAAGAGTGGAGGTGCCAAGATGACATGGAACTTGCCCAAAATTTGAGAGGGAAGAATGAAGCTTAAGTCATATTCACTCGTGCGGGCCTTCTTTTGTTATTTTAACCCAGTTATCGAAGCAACGTGTTCCTGTTGATTTCAAAACAAAACCCTATTTTGTTTTGAAATGGCCAAACTGCGTCACTGGATGCATTGTCTGGTTACAGAGCTCCCAAGAGTGGGGAACTTCCAGCCAAGGTCCAAACCAGCTCAGCAAAATGAGGAGACAAGGGGATTTGAAAACAGAGATCTAGTCTGAAAGGGATGGTCCCCATCTGAAATGATGGAGAGCACACGGAAGGGGTGCCCAAGGAGAGGCTACAGAGGCATGGGAGTGCAGTGGGCACACTGGCCAGGGAGGAGCCATGTTGACATTGGCAGATGGATGCTGGCTCTCATCATAACTTGGGGCTCTGGCATGCTGATGTGAACAAGCCTTTCACAGCTGACAGGGTTTTTTCCTTTTTCACTTGTTGTTCTACATTTTGCAGACCCAAAATTGCCTGGGAAATAGGTCTGGGGAAAGAAAGCATGACATCTGCTTGGTCCTGAGAGGTACCACTGAGGGGATGTATTGCCAATGATGTGTCTGGAAAACAGGGAAGCCCGGAGAGATGATTAGAGGAGGAGGATGGCTTTACAAAAAGCTAGCCTACAAAGAAAGACTTTTGACCTATGGATGGGGAATCATATGTGCTGTTGTGCTGGGAAATAGGTATGAATAAAAAAAAAGACAAAAGAGAAGTGGCCAGAGTCATTCTGATGGAGAAAGAGAATGGGAAACCCAAAGAAAGGAAAGCATTATGCAAAGGGCAGGGTAGGACAGAGGGAAGCTGAGGAGGCTGGAAGGAGTGAATAAAATGATGATGCTGGGAAGGCCTTTACAAATGAAAGAGGGAAGCTAAGATGGCTAACCTGCAGGAGGGGAAGTCCTTCCTGTTTGGTACACTGCAGGAGAGGAACAGCTGCCAGTCCCTGAAAACTCACTCCAGGGAAGGAAACTTAGCAATGCATACATTGGAAATTCATGAGGAGGTGGGGAAAAGACAAATCCGCATGGAGATGAAAATGATCTTTCATTTATCCTGGATAGACCATTTGCTGCTCATCCCTTTGGATGTTTTATTTCCCTCTTTCCAAGACACTTCTAGGTTACTACAGGCATATCAGATCCTTACTGAAGCTTGCAAGGTTTCTGTGCTCAGAGGGACATGGAGATCTCAATGTACGGCATCTCCTTTTTAAAATGTTTTTTGCTGCCACATGAAAATGCATTTAGCTTGCATATGGATAACATTTGCAGATTCCTCCAAAGATGAGCTTTGGCTGTTTTAATGGTCTCAATATTCCTGTTTCCCTTATACCTGTAGTCTGTCTACAGAGATAAAGTCACTGAGAAAGAAAATAGATTTTCTTCTTCAGAAAAGCCTTATTTTTGTCTTATCAGTGAAATAAGTACATCCTGTGCACAGAGACTAAAAAAATTAAAGAATCCAAGTTGCTCCAGACCTCACCATTGGCTTACACTGCCAGGTTATTATAAAATGGCTTAAGTAAATAAATAACATTGCATTGTCCAAGAACTCCTTTCTTGGAAAGCTTTGTATCCAAGCTCTTTATGCAGTGAAGGTAACATTAACATCTTCCTGGTCCTTTAAAAAATAGTCTGTTACATTGCCATAAAAATGTGGAGAAAAGATACTCCAAAATTATTCCAAATAAGGAAAATCTGAAGCATAATTTATTACAGCCATAAATTCTCATGTAAATGTCAGCAACCAGCAGATCCTGGCCTTCAGTGATGGCAACTCTCCTAGTAGGAAAGATGCAGTGTTTAGTTTGAGGCTGTAAAAATGTTCATCTGTAGCCTTTGGACAGCCAGTATTCCGAAACTGCCTCCCAGCCAACAAAAGAGACTTAAGTGTGACAGATTCCCATTTGGATTTGTGTCATGGCAACAAGAGCATTGGCAAAGCAGGGTGGTCAGAGTGGGACACTGTGTGTCATCCCTCAGGACAAACTTTCATCCGGGGAACCCAAGACATCTTTACTGTGGAAGCCTTGTGCCAGCTCAGCAAGAAGCCTGTTGCCTAAAATTGGAGGTTGTTTGTCACTCATCACTTCCAGGGCTTTTGGGATCCACAATATCTTGAGGCACCCACTTTGGGGAAGATTTGAATTCAACTTGACTGCTGGTAGCGGAGGCGTGGGAATAACAGCAGGGCAAAGGCCAGCAGAGTGCTGAAGCAAGGAGCCAGTTTCTGCCCCTGGGCAAACTTCTTTTGTGCTTTTTGTTTGATTAGGCTGACATATCTCACCCATGCTTTCTTCAGCCCAGGGAAGCAGAGTCCTCACACCCATGGATGCTTGCATGCCCTTCTCCTTAGCTCTGTCTGTGCCCTTACCTCAGCCTACTCCCCGGCATGCCTGAAACAGCCTTTGCCTCTGCAGCAGGGTAATTCAGGTGCAAGGCAGGAAGTTATTCATGACAAAAAGCAACACCATGGTTGGTCCAGCTTGTACAGCACTCAGTTGTAATTCAATCAGCTAAAGTAGTTATGTTCAGAAATAAAAATAATTTATTTACAGGTTGACATTCTCAAGGTGAAAAAACATGACAATGGAAGGAGCCTGTCTGGAATGAGGAACATGGAAAAAGGATGCTCTTCTTTTCCTCATTTTCTCATTTCTCATCTTCTTTGCTTCAGGATTGTTCTCTTTCTTTCTCTACCTCACTCCCGGCAAATTTGAAACCCTTCCCATATTTCTGTCCTCTGCTCCCTTTCTTTGCAAGACCTGTACCCAGTCCCAAAATTACAGCTCCCCAGCAGTGGTGGGAAGGAACAATGTGGCTGCCTCACACACTCAACCCTCAGCCCTTTCCCAGGGTAACACAGGTAGTGGCCCTGTGACTCCAGCTGGCCCAGCTCACAGGTTGTGGCTAACCTGTTTTATAGGAGAGACAACATCTTTGGAGCAAACATCTTTGGAGGAAACATTCTGGAGATGCTCACCAGGCACTTTGCAGCAGCAGGGCACAGTCCCTCCCTTGAGGGCTACTCAGCTGGCTTTGGAGAATGCAGCCTGACCACACAGTTTCATGCCATTGACTTTGAAGCCAAATTCCTCACTGATTACTCTTTTTCTCCTCAAAGCTGAATGTTTACAGGCAGTAAGTATGAGGTGCTCAAACACTCTTGCACTTCCTTCCCCCTACACTAAAAATTATTGGGAATTTTTCAGTGAGTACCCCTTCATGTTAGAAGGTGCACAAGACCAACAGAGAAAATGGAGCAAGCTGTATTTTTATTTGGTGCAAAAATGTCCAACCGTAAAGCAAAGATCCAGGGAGGATTAGGTACACAAGGTGACACTGTGAAGGTAGGTGATGTGGGAAGCACCCTTTAGAAGGTCCTCCTCAGGCTTGTATGGGGCTTTGATGACATTTGGCACTCACTGAGAAAGGTCTTGTCTGCATCAGCCTATTGCTCATGTCAACAGCTTGCTCATCACGTCAGCCTCAGGTCCTGCTAGGGCCCAAGGGTCATACAGGCAGGAGAGTTGCTGCCTCAAACTTTCCTATGGGAAAGCAAATGCAAAGGTGCAGTTTTAGGGAAGAATTGGCCCCTAAACTTCAGAGGAATGATCAGGTACTTACAAAGAGGTCATTACTGTTTTTGCAAGACCAGCCTTCCTATATATTTTAAAGCTATACACATAGATATTAAGCCTTATAAGAGAAAGATGCCTTTTTAAATGATGATTTTAATTCCCAGCCACCGTATTTTAAAGCTGGTCTCCTCAGAAAGTGAGGGCTGCTTGAGTGAAGGTCTTAAACTTTTTCTCATTGCTTCTCCACTTCCCCTTTCTGCTCCTGTCAAGGGTGGCTCTGACTGCTTCAGCCTTCCTTTTGATTTTAAAAACACAGATGTAAGCAGATAATGAGGCCACAGGAGGAGAATCCTTCAGGATGTCTTGTTTGGTTTGGAAATATTTAAATGTCTGCTGCATTTCCTTTGAGCACAAGGCAGGAGTCTGTGAAAGGGCACTGCTCCTTCTGCTACCCACAGTACTGCTAGGGGTGGGAGAGTGTGCGTGCATGCAAGCATATGTGTGCATGTGTGCATGAGATGGTTTCTAATCTTTTCAGCATGGTTCTTTTGCCTGGGATAATGCGAAACATTTCTGTAGGTCACATTTCCCTGGAGGAAAAGAGTTTAACTCTAGTAACTCAGGTGAAGCTTGTTCTATCTAAATAGTCTGCCAGTTTCACATTATTACACCAAACTCATAACTTCCTAAATCACAGTGAAGAATGATTTTTTTTTGTGGTTTGGATAGGTTTAAGTGCTTGAGGCCATTACAAATGACAGTTGGTTGTTTTAGACTAAGGTATCATAATCAAGATGGAAATTTTATTATTATGTCATGAATAAAACAGTGAATGGCTGTTGGACGAATTACATGATGAGTCTGATAATCAGAGTCAATCACTTTTACAGTGTGGGTGGGACAAAGCAGTTGTCTAAGAAACACTAACACAGAAAGAGAAACCTTCCTCATTTTTCTGCACAAAGTTAAAACTGTGCTGGAGACTACTCTCGACTACCTATTGACAAACACCTCATGGTCTGACTACCACAGATGGGCTCTGAGTAGAGGTGGAATATAACTCTGATAAAAGGGCAAGGACACTTCATGGAAGACAAAATGTGCACAGAAGATCAATGGGTCATACCACAGATGAATAAATAAATTTAATATCCATGGACTTTTCATAAGATTTGAAAAATCAGTCACATGCAAGCTGTGGCTTCACACAAAGACAGCTGAGGTCTGTAGAAAGTATTAATAATAAAATGTTGTATACAGAAATGTTCAAAAGAATTGGCAGTATTCATGCTAGAAAGGGTTGTGCCATTTGCCAAACATGAAAGATCATTTGTTGGCTTCACTAATCTTGTTTAGGGCCTGCAGTTCAAATTTAGACAATAGCTATCAATATAAATAGAATACATTTGCAATACATAAGTAAGGGAAAATTACAGTCTGGTCCAAGAAATCTGATGAACTTGAGAATGCCCTGACCATGACAAATGTTTGTGACATTTTGAAGTGATTTGTTCGGATTTTCAGAAACAAGATTGTTTCAAAGAAGCACAAGTTACAAGTACTGGTTGTGTCCACATACACTATCCCAACATGTGCTTTTAAGCCTCATCTTAGTTATGATTTTTTCACATGCACTTGAAAGTAACAGTCTTTTCTTGTCTATGCCTTTGTATGTCATTTTAATTCTTGCACACTGACATATCAATGGTTTTTTACCCATAGTAAAAAAATTCTTAGCTTCCTTTTTGAACTCACACATTTTTCAAAACAAACTAGTGGAAGGATGAAAACCTTCAAATGTTTAATTTTAATTTCTAAGGAGACAATAAATGTGAGGAAATGTTTTAAGTGTAACTTATTGTATCAGTGGAGACTGTATTGTAAAGAGCATTTTTTTTCTATTTCAGTTCATTGTGCCAACAGCTGAGTGATGCAGCTACTCTGCTGTTAAAAATAGTAGTACTATTACAAGTTTAAAGCAGGATACCACGAAATGCACTCTACAACCACAAATGCATTCCAAAGTGTTGTTGCTAGTAAATATGTGTCCTGAGCCTGCCTTGTGGGCAAGTCAGAAAGTGGAATAAATGCATCTGCTAGGGATGGACATTGGATGTGAGCTCAGAGAACACACATAGGCACGCAAGCCTACACACACACACACACACACACACACACACACACACACATATAAAAGTAAATATTTATTAAATGGATGTCTCAGTGTCAGCCTTGCTCTGTATGTTGACATGATCCAAGTCTAGAAGCCACAGCTCAAAACAAAACAACCTGTGAATACTTGACCTGGAAGCAGTGAGAAATTCTTCTGCAATTCACTGATCTTCTAACATTTAACCCTTACCAGCTCCACTTCTGGCATCTGCATGGTTATTTGAGACAGTCCTTGAGTGTCAGAAAATGAGATACAATAAAATTATGTATCTCCAGTAGATTAACTGCCTTAGGAAAGTAGTGACAGATGAAACAGGATGTGTTCTGAACAAGTGGAGAAAAAGCTCACACAGTACATGCTGCTCCCAGAAGGGTAAAAAAGAAAGAAAACCTTTGAAACAGCAAAGATTGTTACATTCAGATTACTCCTTTCCAAGTCTGTAATTTCTCAGCTAGGTCAAAACAGAAAATGAGTGATTACTGTTACAACTGGCATACACTCTGCACTCTGGCTGCATTTAAGATACACAACGTTTTCCAGAGAATCATGTTGGATAATTTGTCTTGTGTATTTTAAGCCTTTTTCACATGTCCTGAAAGACATAAGCAATAAAATACCTTAAGGAGTGCAGTGGCTGCAGAGGGGAGGAGGCATGGGCCCAGTGTCAGGGCACCCGGGTGCTTTCCTGACTGTGTTCCCATCTATCATACAACTCCAGATGGATTGCTGACACCAATACTCCCCAGCTTGGCTGCCTAAAGTTCAAAATCTCTTTGGCAAGAGTAATTTCCAATGTCAATAGCACTGTTTATCTTCACACAGAAGAAAAAGTAACCGCACCTAGACACCTAAGCCCAGATTGACAGGCAGAAATAAGCACTGTGGTTTGCAGAGCTAAGCTCCCACGGGGTCAGTGTGGGGTGCTGTACCTCTCTGCATATCTGTGCTGCCTAACCTGCATGGTGAGGAGAGAGGGTCCTCAAAGGAGTTTCACAGCAGGAAATGCACTGTAATTCCAGGGCGACCCCACATTTCCAGTGCCCTTGTCACCCAGGCTGGTCACCTGCTGTTACAGGCTCCCACTTCTCCTTGCCGAGGCTGCTTTCTTGTGGAAAACAGATGAGGAGAAGGAAGCATTGAGGATTAGGGGGGCTCTCACCTGGTGTTCAATAGGAGTGATCACACACATATATAGGAAACGGAATGGCACTACTGAGCTGCCCAGACCAGACTCAAATCTGGCTTCTCCCAAGGAGAATCCTGGTCTCTCCCCACTGCCACAGGTTAAGAACACTGGGCTTCCACCATTGACAACTACCCAGTATTTTCCTTACCCGAAATTATGTAGTATAGTCTATAAATTTCTTTGAGCAGCACTCCCCCTGACTTCTTCTGTTATGTTAAAGTCCCTCAAATTCATTTAGATGACTCCTAGTTTAACACTAAAGAAACAATCATGTACAAATATTCCACCATTCAGCCTTCTTATAAGGGCATCTCTGTATACTTGTCAAACTTGAACTACATGCTCTATTAGGTTCAACACCTGTCCACTTTGTCATAAATCAACTACTTCTCTCAAGAGAATTTGTCTTTAAATTCATGGTCACAGGTGTATTCCTTGCCTGAGACTGAGTTACTACTAATAACATGGAAATGAACAGAAAATTTTAATTCTGCCTTGTGAAAGAGAATCCCTGAAGTGTGGTTCCAGCTAGAAGAATGGATATAAAAGTAGAATTCTGGGTTTCACTGTCTTTGTTCTCCCCATGAACTCTGATCATCTTACTGGTGGACATCTTTTTACCTATTGCTAATATGGAAAATTCATATGAGTGCTGAAAAATCAGTTTCCCTATTCAGGAACTCATGAACCTTTAAGGTCAGAAAGGACTTCCTGACACAGGTGACTGAGGGACTAACTAGGGGAGATGTTCTCTTGGACCTGTTTCTTACAGATGAGGAAGCATATGTCATGGATATGAAAAGTCTGGAGCTAGGAAAAACTTACCCGCAGTGGAGGGTAAGAGGCAAATTAGACCAACACAAATCTATGGACTCTGAAGGGGTGCACTCCTGATTGCTGAGGGATCACTGAGGGATCATGGGTGCCAAGCACTTATTGTTGTGAGGCCACTCTTGATAATATTTGGAAGGTCATGGCAATGGGAGAAGTTCTTCAGGACTGGATAAAAGTGTCACTGCTAAGTTCCAGAGGGGCAACAAGGATGACCTGGAGAACTACAGTCTCACCTTGTTCCCTGTGAACATGATGAAGCAAAATATCCTGGAAATCATCCCCAAACACATGAAAAACAAGACTGAGAGTATTCACTCTCAGTGGATTTATGCAGGGGAAATCATGCCTGACTGACCTAAGAGCCTTGTACAATGAAGTGACTCAGTCAATGATATAAAGTGGTGACCAACAGACCAGGTGGGTGTGAGGTGGCCTTCCAGAGGGACCTCAACAGGCCGGATGAATTGGCCAACCTGAGCCTCATGATGTTCAGCAAAGGGAAGTGCAAAGTCCTTCATGTGGAGAGGCATAATCCTGTGCACCAGTACAGGCTGGAGCCTGGCTAGCTGGATATCAGATTTGCAGAAAAGGATCCAGGGGATCCTAGTGGTCACCCAGTTGCCCATGAACCAGCAATGAACCCACAAGGCAAAGGTCAACAGCATCCTGGGTTGCACTAGGAAAAGCATTACTGGCGGGTCAAGGGATATGATCCTCCTCCTCTATTCAGTACTGGTGAGACCCATATGGAGTGCTGGGTCTGGATCTGGGCTCCCCAGGACCAGAGATGCATGAATATTCTGAAACAGGTTCATCAGGGAGCCACAAAGATGATTAGCGTTTGGAGCATTTCTCATGTGAGGAGAAGCTGGGAGAGTTGCGATTGTACATTCAAGACTAAAGAAGGCTCAGAGGAATCTCATCAATCTGGATAAATACCTAAAAGGAGGGAAGATGGAACCAGATGCTTCTCAGTGGTACCCAGGAATGGGACCAGAGAAAATGGGCACGAACTCAAATACAAGGAATTCCATTTAAATACGAGAACAAAACTTTTTTCTTTTTTTTTTAATGAGAGGGTGATCAGACACTGCCATAGGCTGTCCAGAGCAGTAGCAGAGTCTCCATCCTTAGAGATACTCAAAACCCAACAGGACATAGCCCTGAGAAATTTGCTGTAGCTGAAACTGCTTTGAACTAGATGGCCTTCAGATCTGCCTTCCCACTTCAGCTGTTCTGTGATCCTGTGACCCCTGCAATCCTTTTGTCTGATCTTTTGCTGTACACAGGCCACAGAGTTTCATTCATGACTTCCTGATACACACGAGTCAGACATGCTTACTGAACAAAGCATCACTTTTAGAGAGGCTTCTGCATTTGAGTATAAGATTTCCACTGATTGCAAATCCACTATGCCCTTGATGGAGTTCTATCTCCAGTAATTTCCCTTGCTATTAAGAAAATACCCTTCACCTCACCTAATCATCATCTTTTGCCATTTATATTTAACAGCTAATAATTTAAAATTTCAGTCAACTAAATTAAGCCCTCATTTCTGCTTGTGTGAAAATACTGCATTCACTGAGTTCAAGCCCAATACAGCTGACTTAAACTTTACAGACATTTCTGAGGGTGACACATGACCAAGAATTGGGGCCAACTATCTCTTTCAGACTGAGACAAGTTAAGGAGGGGACAACGGACAGCCAGTCTAAAGAAAGAAGTGGATCAGCTGAGCAAGATGGTAGCATTTTTAAGATGCTTTTCAAAGTAAAATTATCCCCTCATTAATAAAATTACTATCCAGATGTTGGCACAGGTTGCCTGTTTGAGATGCACCTCAGGAGCTGATGACTGAAACCTGTCCCTTCCAGTTTCCCCAGAAAACCCTTTTTCCCTCTCCTTAATGCCATCAAAAATTTCCTCTGCTCAGTTATTGCAAACCCAGATCCTCTTGCAGGTAGTGAATTGCAAGCTAGACCCTGTGCTGTTATGATGCCCTTGAAGATTAGAAAATAACTGTACAGATTGTGAAATCCAGAAGCCATTTTACCTGCCTTGAGAACACTTGCAGCTTCCCACTCATCAGAAAAGAGGGCATCTCTGTTAACTGGGAGCCTGATGTTTCAACTTATTTTCATGAAACAAAGGCACATGTATTCCACTATTGAAACTATTACAATAGCAAGCTCACATTTTCACTTCTAGTTGTCCACTTTGCAAGCAAGACTTTCTATTCCTCATACTCTGCCATCCTGGTTTGGCTGGTGTCTAATCCCTACCACAATACTTATTTTAGCTAATCATCATAGTTTTTCTTTAAATAAACCCACACTAACCAAAGTGGTGAGCGAATTAAGTACATTATTTCTTTTGTAGCCCAATATCTCCATCTTATGGTCATAGCATGTATAAGGACAGAGCTTCTCAGTTTTCATTTTACCATGAATTGCAGTGAATACTATATAGCAGGTAAAACCCAGTTTAGTATTTTATCTGAAATAGGTGGGATTTTGTGGGTTTTTTCCAAAACTTTCAGGATTTTTAAACGGAATGCTACTACTGAATCTTTTTCTTAGGGAGGGCCTACTATAAATTACTGGTGATTAATACACTTTTCTACATCAGTGCTGCACCTTATAAGAAGACAGAAGCTATGTGGACAATACCTATACATTTGTAGGTATTGTCCAGCAAACCACGAATTGTCACCGTTGTGCATTTCTTCCACAGAATTCCAAAGGGAGAATTAAGTCATGCCACATTTGCAGTTTATTTTCACCGATGTTTGGAATCAAGGTCATAGGGGGCCAGGCAAAATCAGGAACAGATACAATGCTAAAGTTTGTTTAGTGAATGTCTTAGTGCAGTCCTAGGTTGCTGCTCATGATCTACACTGCCTAGAAAGACCCAGCTGAGCAGAGAGCAGAGGAGACCTGCAGGCAACGGGCTTGGCAGGAAAGAGCTGCGGGTAGAGAGATGTGATAGACTACAGCACTGATTGCTCTCGCAGAAATGCTCTCCACCATGTATTTCCATGGTGACATGGCACACTGCGGTTCACTGAGAGCAATTTTATTTGTATGAGACTAGAATATCAGCTCCTATCTCCACAGGAAAGAAGGATGTGAATATGCTGAGGCCTCAAGATCCTGAAATCAGACTAGCATACCAGCCAGGCTGGGGAATGTGCACTACACATCAAGTATAACTCCATTAATGATGCAATTGACAGTACACCTCTTCTGACACACAATATTTCTGTTCTGTCTCTAAATGGCAGCACAATTTGATTTTCTGGAGAGAAGGAAAAAATGCCCAGTGATATCATGCCACAAAAACATCAACTAGCCACAAACATCAACTGTTCTATTTACCCATCTCTGCCAGTCAGCACAGAGCAGGTCAGGGAAGGTGCAAAGAAATTATTATTTCAGGAATGTCAAAAAAACCCATTTCTATTAGAGGAAACTCAAAAGTTTCCTCTAATCGGAGAACCAGGCAAGAAGCAAACACTGTTTTGCTTACCTTGTCCACTTTGGACTGCTGCCTCTTCACATAATTCTGAACAGCAGAACCTGCTAACCACACAGTGTCTTTTCCCAAGACCAAACATTTCCTCACACACTAGAGAAATTAATTCACAAGTCTGTATTTATCAATACCACGTGGCAAAATCTGCAACAACAGCATATTTTGAGGTGGGAAAATGAATAGTTTTGACGTATGAGTTAAGCACTTTCTGTCAGTCTTATTGCAGTCTAATGAAAATGGCAAATAAACAGTAGACCATCCAACTTGTCTACCCACCACAGCTCTTCTGTTTGGTCAAGTGAGAGCCTGTTACCAAGTATATTGCCAGGACTGCTTGTAATAATTTAGGATGCATGTGTTGCTCTCATACTACTCAGCAGTTGTGTTTTGAAATAAGGTCTAAATTTTTTCCAAGGTTAATTTTAATCCATGCACCACTGTGCAAGGAACACTGAGGGAAATTGTATAATAAGAAGCACACAGATTCCTGCTGTCATGCAGTGCCTGTGTAGGCCCAGGAATAGGAAAGACTCCATAAGTGGGATGTAAGAGATGTACTCGTTTATTTAAAATAGCACCTGACTACTGAAAATCCATTCAGTATGAATTACATTGAATTGAAATATTCCCAATCCCATATAAGCAGGAGAGACCCCTGAAGGGTTCCATAATGAACTAAGGGGTCCATGAACTAAGGACCACTTCCAAAAGATGCGAGCAACAAATACCTGTTTTTAGCAGCACAGACTTTCCTCTAAAGTCTGACATCTCTACCTGGGCTTTATAAACAGGGTGATGGTAAAATGAAGGAATGAGAAGCCACTACTTCATACTTTGCCTTGTCCTGTATTTTTCAAGCAAAACTGAATCTCAGAAGTCCTTATTTAGTCCAATATTTACCATGAAAACCTGTTTTAGATTTGTTGGTTAGAGTAAAGTCATGGCAGGTGTCAGAATTCACAGCTTTCCCAGCTTTTTGCAGAGCAGCTTGGGATCCCACTGCTTTGAAAGCCAGTGCAGGACCATGCAGGTAGTCCAACATGAAAACCCAGATGAGGCCTTGTCACTCAAGTCTCTATTCATCATGTATCTGTGGCTGACAAACAATTTAAATTATCTGTGAGTTATTTCTGGTTACGGGACCTAGAGTGCCTCACACCATTTCTAAATCTGCACTTGACAACAGGCAGGAATAAAGCTGAACCATTGCAAGGCTCATTCTTCAATGAAAACAAAGCAAGAGACACATCAAGTGTAATAGCAAGAAAGAAAGAAAGAAAGATGGATCTCAAAGAGATGTGAGGGAAGGAGAGCTGGCATTACATGTGTTCTTTAATTGTAACACTGCTAAGTTTTAACATGAGGCAAAGTTCCAAAATCACTCCCCTCCTTGTGTAATCCACACATACAAATCACAGAATAGCTGCTACACTTGCAAAAAAAAATTAGGCTTTTTTTCCTAGTATATCAGTTACTAACAGTAGTCCAGAGAAGCTGAAACCACAGCCAGAAAACTGAAACATTAACTCTCTTTTGCTTGAGCTACAATGCTTTGAACCAAGCCACCTACCATGTTTCTTTGATTGCATCAGTGAAAACAGACAGCTGAACTTCCTGAAAGATGGTGAGGATCATCATGTCTTTCCCTATTTAAATCTGATTTTCTCAGTTTGCTACAGAGAAGTCTCACAAGGATCTCATAGCACACAGTCTGGCATTCCCCTGCAAGGTCAGGAAAGGCTTGCAAAGGGTGGATAATACAGGCACACTTCTCTGCAAGACAAACCCCAGGGGAGTGAGTTTTAAGCTTGCAGTGGGAAAATGCCTGCCTTGAATACAGCTATTTTCTTTCTGAAACAAGAAAAGCTGTTCACATTCTGATCTGAATAGCCCTTAAATAAAGGTATTTTCTGGTTTCTTGTAGTTTATTCTTCTTGGTCTGAATATGGTATTTTCACAGAAATGCTCATGAGTGCTATTTTCACAACTTAAAGCAGATTAAGAATGTTGTTTTCCAGGAACAGTACACTATAAAATGTCATCATGGAGAAAATAGAACTCTGTAAATGCTGTATCTACTAGTACTTGCAGTGTCCTAGTAAAGGCCTTTTCTGGCTCATCACTAGATAAAGTTGCAGCCTGTGAGTCCTTATTATACTTTGAATTATCTGTTTGCACTGCTAGAACAGGACTGTCATGGCAGATATATCGTCCACAGTAAAACTGGGCATGAGACCAACTGTTTATCCATAGGATTTTACAGTGAAGTTATCTCAGGAACAAAAAGAAAAGAAAAGAAGGATATGTATTTTCATATGGAATAAACATCCCTGCACCTGCTCCAGTGTCAGTGGCTGCAGGATTCTGGCAGGTGTTCCTTTGCCCAGAAGAGTAAAAATGTTTTTGAGTGCTGTTTGCGATTTCAGACTTTTAACCTGACATGACTCCAAACTTCTTGGGCATTTCTCTGGTGATATTCATCTTTGCCGTGCAATGCTACAAAAATGTAAGCAAATAATATAGAAAAATCTATTTTAAAGTAAGTATGTAGCAAGATCTCAAACACTCACAAAATCTTTCTGTTGTTTCTGTTCTACTGTATAAATAAGAGATCTAGGGAAAGTGTAAGAGATTTATTGAGATGGCTTTCTTTGAAGAGGTAAAGAGTAAAACATATTCATGGAATAAGATAAAAACTGCACCTTCAACTCACAGCACATTTTAGAGAATACATCATACCTAGAGAAAATGTGAATACAGACCAAAAGTAAATCTAAGGAGTGTGTGCATGAAGCAAAGTCCACCATAGCTGTGAGTGTGAGAAAGCACTGCTTTGGCTACTGGTGAAGCAACATTTGCATAAAAGTCTTTTCCCAAGGAAATGCAACAACATCAAAAAACTGAAGGGCAGGGACCAAGGCTACACACTGGATCCCCACAGGTGTGCAGCTCAGAGTTCACAGGTTTCTCAGACACACTCATTTACAATGAGGGCCAAGGGGAATTTCCAAAGGCAGGTTTTGCTGAGTGCTTTTGTGTATCTGGGGCTGAATCTGCTCAGCTTTTCACATGACCATTGCTTCTGAAATCTCAGCACTGCAATGGTCCCAGGGGAGAGGGGACCTGTGGTGGCTCCAAGCATTGCTGAGGCCAGTCACCCAGTACAACCAGGCTGCCTGGGCAGCCACAGTGCTTACACATCCACAGGGCACTGTGTCCAGTGAGGAGCTGCCTTTCTGAAGGGGCCCTGGGAGCAGCAGGAACAAGGAGGACTGGTTCCATGAGTCCTTGTCTTGCCTTCACCCTTGACAGGTAAATGAGCTGCTTTGCCCTGCCACTTGAGTAAATCCCCTTGCATTCCCCTGGCTAACTCAGCTGGAAGTGAGTTGTTGGCAGGGCACAGGCTCTTCTTTTACTCCCACCGTCTCCACCCCCAGGTTCGCTTCCCCAAGGGTGACTGACTTGTGGGTTGGAGAGTGGGCAAAAAGGCAGAGTCCTTGACACTGGGAAACTTCCAGCAAGCAAGCAAGCAGTAAAGAAACACAAATAACTCAGGGGGTACACAAAGGATTTTTCAGGAATATCATTAAATGTGGATTCTGAGATTCTTTAATAGGACCTAAAAGCAACTGATATTCCATTTCCACGCACCTCATGTGTGTTTTGCATTAAACATTAATCATGATCATTGAATATTTAGGCACAAAGAATTCATGTGTTTTCTGACACACGTGTTGATGTTGGATTTATAGTTAAGATATTCCAAAGATTAAGTGCTCCCGTTAGTGTTAGCAATTTAGAAGGCACATAGCTATTTCCTCTCGTCTAAATATGTGATGATGCAACAGCCAAAATAAATAACCCCAAACACAGTCAGGTTGAAGTGCCCATAATATCAATGAGACACAGCTCTCATATTAGTAAAATACTGCTTGTAAGGGTTTGGCTGGATTTAAGAAAAGAAAAAACTGTAAGAGTAGATCCAATATACACTCATAAACCATTGCATAGGACAAAGGATGACTGCAATTTAATTTGAAGAATTTTGTAAAGAGATGTCTTTAAATTAGGATTATTAAACACAAGCAACATATTTACATTCATATGAATAAATTTATTCAACAAACCATTATTATAAATGAGTTTTTAGAGCTAATTGTATTTATAAAGCTCTGAAACTTTGTCTGCTGCCTTTAGAGAAACACAATGCTAAGCAAAAAAATCTAAAGTGATGCCTTGGCCCAAAGACACGTGCCCAAGTTTGGGCCATCTGGTGCTTCCTCCATGCAAGGGAAATGCTTGCTTGGTGCAGGGCCTCTGTGGTGGGAAGAATTCACACCCTTTAAATGTTTCTGCTTTGGAGCATGACTGGCATGTTCAGAAGAGAAGTAGGGAGCATGGGAAGAGATAATGGTATCTGGGGTGGTGGCCCATGTGGTACAAAGCCTCAATAAACCAATTGCACACACCCTTCTCCATGCAAGACCAGTAAATTAGGGAAGCACAGAAGCCATCAAGCCATTTTTCCTCCCTTGCTTCTCAATATTTTAGACGATGTCTATGGCAGAGATGAAAATCAGCGCCACAGAGCTTGGTGGCCAGAAGCAAAAATTGTGACAGTGGTCATAACAAGTGTGAAAGCAATGGTTGTACTGGTTCTGTATTGGCTACATCCTGTCAAATAAGGTGGAACTGCTCCTTGCCAGCCCCAAGGAGCACCTGTCAAATGGTTGCATTTTATAAAATAGGAGGGATTTCAAGCAGTGGTTTGAAGAAGGAAACGGAGGGCACTGACACACATTAATCAGGAGGCAGCATGGAAAGAGGCCCTGAGGCAGGACTGGGAAAGCAGAACAAAAGGAACAGTCAGGGCAGATCACCAAGGGCAGGAAAGAACACAGCAGAAATAAAAGCACTATTTTCAGTAAGGTAAGAAATGCAAAGGGCTTAAGGAGTTCAACCACCTCTGGAGGGGAAAGAAGAGATGAAGACAGCATAAAGATGAAGAGCCAAGGAGACAGGGAATGAATGGTATGAGGTGGTGAGCTTGCCGGAGGGATTTGGAACAGGCTAAGGGACTGTGAGGAAAATGGGGTCAGCCCAGAGACTTGGATGTGATAACTGGAGGCAGAAATTACCAGATGAAGTCTTCAAGTGTTGGCAGAGGGAACAGTAGGAGATTATTCCTGTTGGAGCACTGGAGAGAAAGAAAACACCATTTAAAACAGTCCAGGATGAAGTGTAAAGAGAAAACTCCCACTGAATGATGTCACTTAGACTTTAATGGGAAGGAAAAAAAATAAAACAGGAACATCAGGGTAAGAAGAGCTCAAATCATGTACAGAAAGGGGCTAAGGGTAAAAAAGATACACATGTACATGGAAAAAATCTTAGAAAAGAGAAAGGCCTTTTGAATGCCAGGAATAGAGCTACTAGAAAAGGCTTATGAGACCCGTGAAATTCTTGCCTCCCCTCTGCCACATAGGTGCAGCCCATTTCCTTAGCTGCACGGGCATGGGGCCATTGAATGGCTGCACACACACGTGGCATCCCCTTCCCACCCTGCCCTCTGTAAGGGGTGTCTGCATCCAACATTACTGGGGACCTGAGCTGTGTCAAGGGCTGTGTCCTAAATGCCCACCAAGGTTACCCAAGAAGGCCGCTAAGCACTGGGAAAATAAAATACAGCACAACTGATCCCAGCACAGCCCCTCAGTTAGCTGGAAACTCTAGGCCATGTCTTCAGCTCATATAAGCTGGCATTGCTCCACAGACACCACTGGAAATGCTTGGGCTTACAGCAGTGCTGAGTAGCTGACCCTGTGTTCCCACCATTTGCAGGAAAGAGTGTGTGTATCTCTTTTCTGTGAGCCGAGCCTGAGCCCAGACCCTTCACTGAGAAGCAAACTGAGCACTGTACTAACAAAAGAAACCACCCACCAGTAATTAAAGAATATGAAATCACTTATATTTTCTTTTTAAGTATTTAAAATAACTACTGGATACAAGACTCTTCAAAACCTGCTTTATCTCCTTCCATCCCTGCTTTGCATTTCTCCTCCCCGCCAGTGATGAGGTCCCAACAGTAACAGTGTTTCATATTTCATTTTCTTTTTTCTGATTTTAAGACTTAGTACTTACTTCAGAAGTAACCTATCTTGGCATCCTCCTATAGTCAGGTCATTAAAACTGTTTACTTTTTCATTTAAAACATTTCCCTGTCTTAAATGAGCAAGATAAATAGCTCTGATGTACAATTTCTTAATTTTACAGTGGTTTTGTGTCACTTTGTATCAGTGGAGACACAGATATGCTCTTTCTCCAGGAGTTTGAAAACTAAATAGCTAGTGCACATCTGTTTAAATTTAATTTGAACCTATAAGTTCCAAATTGAAAGTAAAATGGGAGGGAAAAAAGAAAGTAGAACAGCAAAGTTCTCTTTTATTTCTCATTCTCCTATGTAATTATTAATTGTCCCAGACTTTCATGTAAGTCTGTTACTTTCATTCCACTCTTTCAGTTTCTTTTATCTACTTCTCTATGGCTCCTTAGAGCTCTGTTACACCATATATTCTTTTCCCACTGTGTATTACATTAATCCCTCCATCCAATGAACACCTGTAAAATGCAATTCTACCCTTTAAAAAAAAAAGCTGTTGAATTTTAAAAGTCAAAATCCTGCCGAGTAAACAACAAAGCTCTTTTTCCAACGTGATGACTTAGAAGCAGCCCAATAACATTAAAATCAGCTCCTGCAGCTCCAGCAGTAACTGGGAGCTCACCAGGGTTTGAGAGCAATGGGAAGACAAGAAGGTCACTCAAATCCTTGTAAAAGCCACCTACACGACCAGAAGGAGCACAATTGTGGACACAGGCTCTGGGGAGAAAGTGTGATCAAAAGGTGCATAGGGGAAGCCTGAATTCCCATGCCTCACCAGGTCTGTTGAGAAGAGACCAGGCACACAGCATGGCGTTTTCTTCCACTTGGAGCAGCAGCAGGTCAAAAACCTAGCCGCTGTGCCCACAGCAGATAGTTCTCCCTACTCCTTCTCCCTCACTAAGGATAAATGAGCAACCTCAAATGTGATTAGGAACACTAATCAACAACCAAAAGTACCCCTTGATTCAGCAGCCAGTTTATGAGCTGAAACCACCCAAGGCCTTTTCTGGTATGGGACCTTCCAACTGCTTTCCCAGGTTGAGGCTGTCCAGCTTTGTGTGAATAAGAACAACCAAGTCTCAGAAAGCCTAAATATCCTCCTATAGAAACGAACACCCTACTCCCCTGTGGGGAGAGGCTGAACAAAGCTTTCATGACCTTTTCTAACAAAACCAGCCTCTGACTCAGCTTTTGGCAGATGAGGGAGAAAGGAGGGATCCTTCTCAGTGGGAAGGCTCAGTCGAGGGAACATCAGAAGGACCCACCAGATGGACTCTTGGACTACATCTAAAGCTTTCTCACATTTCTTTTCCTTCCTCCCCGCCCTCCTTCCCCTCACACACACACACTGAGTTTACCCTCTTCCCTACTCATCTACAAAGTGGCTGTTCAAAGCTCTGGGGACAGTGATGGATGCCCACACGTGCACGCAGGAGCACAGTGGCTGACACTCTGCACGTGCCGGCTGCTGCAGGAAAGGTCCTTGGAGACCGGAGAGCACACAGGCACCAGACACATTTTTCTCCTCCAGCCCAGACCTATACTGACCATTAATCCCTTTGGAACAGGCTTGCCTGGGTGCCCTTCAGCCAAGCCTCTTCCAAAGCCTTTAAAGGCACAGCCTGGGTGGAATGGGACCTTGCATGAATGTGCTTCTTACGATAGGCAAGACATCACACGGGCAAGGCACGGAGCATGCTGTTCCTACAGACCCTCCAATGCCACCATTTCAACACAGTGAAAATGGCAGAGAAGAAGGAGAAAGGAGGAGTGGAAGAACATCTCTGTGCTGATTGCAGTGGGATTTGGAGCTGATTTAATGAGGAAAATTACTCCCGGCTCTTAAATTACTATGGTTTCCTCTTTGATTGAATGTTGGTATTCCTTTAAGCTTTTAAAGGAACAAATATGATTACAATATGCATTTGATAAGTGAGTATTTCTGGTTCTTTTCCATGTAATTTACCTTGTTAATCTTTATTCTCTCTCAAAACAAACAATGGTTTGACTCTTCCTCATATTGAGGGCATTAGTTTGCTTACAGGCTGAAAAGCATCAGTTCACCATTTTGAGCAGATCTATTTTCTTCAAGTTCTTGGCAAGAAAAACCCCTTTGCTTTAGAAGACAGTGAAGTGTCCTGTCTTGTCTTGTTATTCCACTGGGAACAAATAATTCTTTTATGTATGCTTTGATGTTGAAATAAAAGGGGTTTTAAATACCGTTTCACTGTACTGGTTATAAAAATGCTGTAATTTCCTTGTTGTTTGTCTTATTGGAAGTAAGTCAGCGACAAAAGCACAAGTACCATATACACAGAAACTTCCTAAATACCCCTTTTATCCACAGTGCTGGGTTTTATTGAAAGGCTCCAAGCCCATTGTCTGTGAATGAAACTCCATTGTTATTGTCTACATGTTGCTATTCTCACTCCAAGCCTGAGTATAGACATACACATTAACCTGGTCACTCTGCAATAAATCACACCCTCACTCAGGCACAAATTTAACAGGAGAGGCTAAGCGCGGTGTGGATCGTGTGTTTCCAGCCATGTGTTGCACTAGGGGCTGTACAAGGCTCCTGTATTTGGCCTTGCCAACACTAATAGTCCCAGAAAGCACCTTGGTTCACAGATACTGACGTCCTGTTTGCGACTCCAGTGGCACTTGCACAGCGCAGGTCAGTGGACACATGTGTGAACATTTACAAGTCATGCATTAAATCCCACTTGGATGAAACTGGCGCACGGCATAAATTCAGCCCACCGCAGATGTCTTGAGTCATGAGCGCAGTTCATGCCAAGAAAACTGAGGGCTATTAAAAACACCTTTTATGCAAAATGCAAAACACCAAGTCTTACAATTCACTTGCACTCCTGCAACTGCATTGACTCCCACAAGCTCTCTTCCCACTTAGTCCAGCAGAAACAAGAGAAATGTCACTTTTGTATTTACCTTCATTGCAGAGCTGTACAGAGATGTGTACAGACCTGTGTTCAGACCCAGTGCAACAGAAAGCACGTTGTTCTCTTACCTCTGTGACACTGTTCTCAGAATGTGTTAGCACTTCCACCGCCAAAAGCCAGCATGACTCCCTACTGAGACATGAAGTGCATGACATTATGCAAAGGAAGGTAATCAGACTGCTAATTCTTAAATAGATCTTAATGAAAGGCAGCAAAAAATCAGTGTCAGGAAGAACAATAGCCACAAAAGGAAGAGGAAGATACAACTTCTATTAACTTTTGCTCACAACCACAAAGAGTTCCTCTTCTATAATCTGCTACTATTCATAGCAAATAGGGTGACTCCTCAGACATTCATGAAACACCACATTATAATTGTACTGTTGACAGTACAAGTCAGTAATCTTGGACAAGATTCATGATGAAATCTCAAATAAATTGTGGTTAAGGATGCGTATTGGTCATGGACTTTAAACAGTAATTGAGAAACAATGACTACCTTAAAACACAGAAACAGGCCTGCACATGCTGCTGCAAGACTAAACTGTGAGAAATTCAAACAATCCTTCTGCTTTGTTTTGCAGCAAAGCTTCTGTCAGAATCACCATGGAATTAATTGAAATAATCAATCTCACATTCAGCTCCAGAGAAGGGACAGGAACACATGGCTGTAAGAAGATAAAGAGGAGGAGTGGAGAAGGCAATGTGACAAATTAAAAATGTCTCAGAATGCTTTGTTTTACCTTTGGAAACCACATGCTGAAAAGAAAACTTATAGGCAATTATGCAGTCCGGGCTATAGGGGGCTGTCAAGAAACATACAGAATCAGCCAGGGTGGACAGTTTTAATCAAATCTGCATTTGTGATCAGTAGACACCAGATCAGTGAATCAAGGCGGAAAGACATTTTATTTTTGGATTTTCAAATACTTCTGAATGAAAGACCAAATAATAAAAGCTTGGCTATATAACAAGTAACTCTGTATTTTACAGATCTTTTAAAAATGCTTCATAACATTTAAATAGTAATGTAAGCCTGGTTTGGGCATTAAGAATTCAACCATTGCATAGCCAATTTTAAACACAAGAACCTGAAATACAAAAAGTCCAACAAATTTTGAATTAGGAACAATGTTTTATTGTCAGGGACCAGGTTTAATAGATGTCTTTGGTATTCAGCATCCCAATATCTACATGTCTCTTGGCTTCCCCGAGAGGCTGGGCTGCATCTGAGGCATTTAGAGACTTCCAGGCTTGTGGTAGAGAAGCAAATTCTAGATTTCCAGGTGCTTTAGCTCACTGTACAATACTGCCTCTTCTAGCTCATACAGTTCTTCTCTCCTTTGGGATTCATCTTCTAATCTGGGAGCAGAAAACATTTTCCTGGTCTCTTCCCAATCTGGGCTGACTTTGCCTCAGTCTTGCCCTCTGCTTTCTTCATTTTCTACCTGCAAAAGGGAACACCAGACTCTTACAGGTGGCTACCATCATACCACCCAAAAGATGCAAATTTGAAATTGGTAACATGTTAGTGCCTGCTGAGTTGCAGTAAGGGATGGAGCTGGGGCAGCTTGTCTCCAGTGTGGTCCTTTCTCTTCTACTGATATTTATCTCAGCTGGCTGACCCTTGGGGGCCCACAAGAGAGCCGGAGACGGACTTTTTACAGAAGCGTGTAGCGGCATGACAAGGGGCAATGGCTCTAAACTGACAGAGGATGGGTTTAGAATAGATAATGGGAAAAAATTCTTTACTGTAAGGGTGGTGAGATGCTGCAATAGGCTTTCCAGAAAATGTGTGGATGCCCCCATTTCAGGAAAGGTTCAAAGCCCGTTTGGATGGGGTTTTGGGCCCCATCTAGTCTAGTGGAAGATGTCTCCACACGTGGCAGTGGGGTTGGAATGAGTTGATCTTTATGGTCCCTTCCAACCCAAACCATTCTATGATCCTTTACATGTCATAAGTGCCTTATGATATACATAACATTAATACATAGATAAATGTTCACTTGTAGTGCTTGAGGTGTCTTCTGCTACCTCTGCAGGCACAGCTAACTTCTTCCAAAACTTCTATGGGCTTCCAGGTTGAGAAAAGCAGGACAAGATCTGCAGGGAACATGAACTGATGTAGCTTCCAGTAAAGTGAGGATCAGGCCCAGAAAAGCAGTGCATTTCCTCTGGAAAGGAAAGCACCCCACCTCCTTCACTATAAATATACCAGCCTTCTGTGCTTTGTTTTGAGCCCAGTTTCCTAAGGAAACAAGGTCTATGCAGTCATGCTGTGTCTGTCTGTTTCTGTTCCCCACTCCTAACTCTCATTAGTTGTCTTGACCAGATTTGACACTGGGGGCCACAGTCTCCAGTACTTCAAGATTTTTTTGTAGCTCAGTGATCAAGAGGAGAAAGGTGTTTGTTGTTCTTTATGTCTCCCCTAAGGGAAAAACTATCACATGCTCTTTCTGAGACAGAATCCAGAGGGGAAGAGACCTTGTGAGACAGGTTAGCAGGAAACCAGGTTGTGTTAGTTCCTCTGTTCCAGGAACTACTTGTTTATTTTACAATCTCCACAGGAAGTATCCAACATGACAGATACCATGCAGGCAGTGCCCCAAAATACCTTTTTGAAGCTGGACATTTCAGTTTTCAAAAGTTACAGATCTTTTTAGAGATCTGAGAGGGTACTCTGTACCCTCTGTAAGCCTTTGAAGTCTGAAGAACATCTGATGCTTCTCTGTCAAACACCTCTCCATCTTCGTGATGCCTTTATCTTCTTGGAGCAATAAGACTTAGGGGTGCACTGGAGGACCTCCCTTTCCCAGGCCCCCCCTGCCAACACAAACCAGGCCTTACAGATCATGCAGGCATTTGCTTCTCTGCAGATTCAGTGAATAGTAGGGGTCCAGTCATGGTAGCAATTTGTATTCACCTACTTGCGTGCATTCAGCACAAATTAAAGGAAAATGAAACCTTAAGGATCCAATAAGAGAGCATTTTACAGCCAGTCTGCATAGAGTGAAAAATGCACACAGAAAAATGCAGAAAATCTACTCTCGAGAGAGCCTTATTTGTTTTACAGCCCTCTATTTATCACAGCAGAATATTGTCCTGTGATGTATATGTATAAAACCATCATTCTTTTTTTTTTTTTGGTGTAATGATGCTGCTTTATCTACTTCCTCTGCAGCTACAAATACCAAACACAACATCCGTGGTTAAAGAATGAAATTTATATTAACAAGAAAAAAGCCAACGACCCATAATTCAGAATTGCGTTACAGGTTCCATACAGGATCGTATCTCATCTGCTTTGCTTAACAAACTTATCACGTAGACATAGCTATCTTAAGACAGACACGATTATTCATTGCAAAAACAACAGCTATTTTTATGTAAAGCAGAAAATAATGAAGTAAGAAAATGCACTGAGAGATTTTTGGCTATGAATTTTTGGATTGCGAGCATGGTGTTTACATGGCAGCTGCTTTGCTGGATACTGCCTCACTGATGGCTTGTGGCATTGATTTATTGACACTCCCGAAGTAGAAATTAGGGCAACCTCAGGGGAGGATATCAACTGACCTGTAAATTGGAACATGTGTTTTGGGTTCTTTTGTTGTGCCTTTTTTTTTTTTTTGACAGGACTTCTGCCACTGACTTAAACTTTTTCCATATAACACAAAAAATTCTTCCACATCCCAGATGTATTCAGAACATAACAATAAAGTAGGACAATGGACTCATGCTGACTTCTGTCAGTGCAAGATCTAGCTCCTGTGGTTGAATTTTTTTTTTTCTTATGCAGCATTAGAAAGAAGAGCTACCTTTTCTTTTTCAACAACTTTTTCCAAAGTCAAGATTAATCTCAAGTAACAAAATGTGAGGTCAGTGAATACTGAATTCTAGCCAGGGTATTAGCAAGTTGGTGAAAGAGCTTTTTCACAGAGCTGTCTGTCACATCTGCTGATGTTCCACAACAGAAGAGACTCCCCAAAGTCCCTGTCTTGAATTACCCCTACACCAGGTTTCTACCAGTCAGTCAAATTTTATCTGAGTCATTTACCCGCCCACTCTGACAGGAGCGTGGGAGCAGTGAACAAAGGGCAGGCATCCACCGGGAACGCAGCCAGAGTGAAGACTGACAGGCCACACCGGGCCCAGATGATTTGATACTGCATTTTCGTAACCAAATTGTGAGACAAGGATGCTGCCTATCTTTACACTGGCAGGATTTGTCCCATGATGGGGCCTGATACAGCAGGGAAAGAAAATTATGATGATAATTCTGTCATCCAGGCTACTTATGAAGTATCTGCTAGGCATTTTTGAGGCAGAAATGGTATTTCTGTAGCAGCAGAAACCTAAAGCCAGGAGAAAGTTTGAGAGAATGGTTCACATTTAGGAGCATAGTTTCCAGTGGATGTCAGTGCCTGGCCACTAAAATCCAGCCACCCTTCAGCCACCACCCATGGCAGAGAGCACAGGCACTTCATGGTGTGACCAGCCCTGGTCCCAGCATGGGCTGGCAGACCCCCTGTGAATCCCTCCTGGATTCCACCCTTCTCCTGCATAGTCAGATGACAGTGCTGGTGACTGATTGTGCCCTTGCAGCCTCACACCTATGCCTGCACTGCTGCTTTTGGCTTGTGTGTGGTGCTGGCATCTCATCAACAATGTAGTCCCTGGCATATAGCTGAGAAGGACACATGTTTGGTGGCAAAACACAATGCCACAGCAGCCACTATCCCAGGGAAGCACTTCACAGTACCTTCACTCCAGTTTTTATCCTTGCCTCCGGCCTCATCATCTGGGTCACTTCCTGTGTGCTCATACCCACAGGATAACATAGAGAATACCACCTTTCAGTTTCATTTTCCCTTTCTAATGAAAAGGCAAAACAACTTCTAACCACTGTGTTTTCCTTATGATGATGCCTGACTTCTCTCAATTGCCTTAATCTGATTTTCCATCTCAGTCACCCATGGCTGTATTAGCAAGCCTTGCTTTACAGAATTACTCTGTTGCTATTGTTAACAGCAAAATCTTCACTGATGTTGAAGGACTTCCATGTGAATGGGAAAGACTCTGAAAAAGAAGCTGAGATGACAGCAGGACACAATTCCTACGTTGCTTCCACTGCTGCAACTCCAGGGCATGGTGGCCCAACCAATGCCTTCTCCAGCCTGATGACACTAACCAGCCTTTCCTTGCTGTTTGCTCTTGGTTTTCTTACATAACTACAGCTGAAAGTCTCCAAGATTGGGCATAGGAGAGTGCTCATGACTTGAGTTATGGACATCAGGATAGGAAGAAAAGCTTATGGTAAGAATCACATGTCAGCAGTTATTCAGTCATTATACATCACTAAAAAACAAAGAGAAAGTGGATTTCACATCTATTCAGATCTTAGCATTTTAATAGCAGCAACTTTTTTACTCAAATAATTGTTGTGCTCAGAGAAAAGGCATAGGTCTAAATTTGGCCTCCAAATGCAGAATTTCAGAATATCCAGAATAAGCCTGGATGTCTATGCTTCCCAGTTCTCAAAACCAGCCGTCAGAGCCCCTTGCAAAGACCTGTACCTTCTCCAGCTCTTCTTCAAGCTAGCCAGGTTTTGCCAGCTCCAGCCCAAGGTGTCCTGATCTTGCATTGATAGCGCCCACCTCTAATTGATGTGTGAATGGATCCAGGCTGCCTCACGGGAAGAGCAATTGTAACATCCTCCTTGCAGAGAAGAAACGGCAGAGATTTATTATAAGCTGATGTATGTGAAAGTACTGGCATCCCAGTGATGGCCTTGCTGCTGAGATGGAAAGCAAAATACTGTGAAAGGATGTGGCAGGGAATGGTCTAATTAAAATACTTATAATTTGTAGGTCTACAATAAAGGCGTTTTACTAGTTTAGAGCATCAGCAGGAGTCAAGAGACTGAAGCTTTACCCATGATTTGCTATGTAACTTACAAACGTTTACCTTCTCCAACACTCAGTTCAGATACTTAGAAAAGAAAGAATTAGGAGCAGTGGGAGACACAATACATTAATGCTTGTAAAGTTCCTTCAGATATTGGCTCTACAGTAAATTAAAATATAAATTTTAATGATCTCTTACTTATCGTGAGTGAGATAGATGGAAGCAAGGCCTCTGGGTAACCTTAAGGTATTGCTTTCATTGCATACTAACAATTTATTAACGTTCTTTCATTTTCATTTCCCAAATCCATTGTAATTTACTCTGAAACATTTCTGAGTGTGCGCAGTCTTTTATACAAAGGAAAGTGTCCTCTCCCCAGCAGGCCCAGAAACGCTGGCCTGTGATTAGAGGGCTAGGTTTTTAACAATTTAGAAAACATTTTTCTACAGTTTTAAAGAGATTTCTCAGTCACCTCTGCTTAGAAATCTCTCCCCACTCGAGCAGCGGAAGGTCCCTGGCTGCACCTCCCGGCACAAGCCTGGCTGGTGTGTGTTTATGTGCTCAGCCCTCGCCGCCGAGCAGAGGCTGCCAATAGTGCAGTGCTGTACTTCATTAAGCAGCACTTTTACGAGGTGGGCTGCAGCACACGGGGGACAGGCACGAGACCACCAGATTTATGGCATTTCGGTGTCGAGCTGACAGCATGGCAGTATTCACACAACAAAAACCGCATTACAAGAATGTTAAAGTCGCGAGAGAGCCCTGCCAAAAAAACACCCAGCAACCCAATGAGGTAGGAAGTTCAGGGTCAGGCATTAAAAATCCAGTACCCAGCATGGCAACATTCAGATGGCACTCCTCCCCCTCTGCCTGTCTGCTGGGGTCTTTAATTCTTGGCTGTGGGTTAAAAAGCCTGGGTTTTAGGTACTGGGCTCCACCACCCATGCACAGAAGGCAGGTTCCCATCCCACCAACACCAGCTCCTCACCACCATCTCTGTGCCAGCCTTACTGACTTCTTGGAGCAACAGCCCAAAGAGGTTATGATTCATTTAGTATCCATTCACATGGACATCTATCAAATGGGAAAGGAAATACAGAATGCCTTCAAACCTGTTTTTAAAAACTGCTTGTCTCTCTTGCCCGTATCTCCCACCAACGAATAGGTTCTTGTTTGTCTCAGTGAGAACTACCATTTCAGAGGTATTTTCCAGAAAAAGCATGGAATTATTAAGAAGAGTAGGAATGAAATTACTATAGTAGATGTGAACAGATAATGGAGTTTTTGTGTAGAGTCAGATTTGAAAAGATCTGGATCACAGGGAAACTCAGCCAACACACAGACACACACAGACACACACACACACACAAACTTTTTACACCAGTGGGAGTGTTCTCTTACTTTTGCCCAACATGAAATTCATCCTGGCAATTACAGGCTAGTGGAGTCAGCTTCACATATCTGTCACTGATTCTTTGTCCCACAAAGAATAGGAGGTATTTCAGGTATCTCAAGGGCATTTCTCTACTGGACCTTGTTGGGGAAGAACTGATCAGGAATCCACTTGGAGAATGGATTACACTAACTGGAATAAGGAACCCTGTCCTAAAATTAAATGTACAGTTACTCTATATTGCACTTTAGCTTGACACCTTTACATAACCTGTAACGCAGATGAACTCAAAATCCTACTAGACATCAAGGGTTGCAATGTTCAGTCCACCCTCTGCATCCTCACAGGCCACAGATATGCACATAAAATCTTTTCTTGCCTGCCAGGGCAATCTTCAGATACAAAAGAACCCAGAGAGAGTTTCTTGGGACCAAAGGGCACTTGGTCCCTGTCTTCCTGGGGCAACATTTACTACAACCCCTTTCCCACAGCAATGTCCACTACATCATGACAGAAAAGGGCAGCAATAATGCCCCCAAAGCAGGCACTTCTGCAGGGCAAAGAGACTTCTTGCTTTTTTGTCTTGAATTTGCTCTGTGCTATCAAAGGGGACTGAAACCACCAAAATGGGCCCTAGCTCCAGTCCCAAACTGCAAAAATGCTGCGGCTCAGACTGTGGTTACCTTCTTCAGCAGCCTGAGTTTGATTCTCTCATCCAAGAACTGCGTAAGGCTACTCTAATTTAACAAGGAAACACTTCACACAGATACTGTGGCTTGACCTTCTTTGCTCTAATCAGGCTTAATGCTGTCCCAGGGCAACCTGGAAAAATTCAGATTTGCACACCAGCACTCGGTTTCAGCAAACCAAATCCAGGACTCAGGCAGCAAGAATTACCATTCTGGCACCCTCCTGCTAAACAAAACTAGCCCTGCTGTCAGTACTGCAAGATAATGTCACTTTGTTTCTTGTCTGTCCTCCCCTTACCTGGGGTCTCTACAAGGCCTGAGGAGGAGCTCACGCCTGTCACAGACACCTGCAGCACACCTGGGCCCCCTCACAGCCATACCCAACATGCCATCCTTTTGAGGGGCCACACAAAGTGCTCACCTTGGGAACCTCTGGGGGCCAATTAGCTCCAGCAAAGCACGGTGCTAGTGGGACTTGCTCTCCTAATTTTGCTTCTTGAAACTTGGTGCATTCAGCTGTCTAAACCTACTCAAAGCCAGCTCAGGTGCCTCCAACAAGTCACTCCACCCAGGTGCAGCTCCAGAGCTCATCCAACGAGCAGCTGTTTCACACTGAGAACATCAGGCTGCCATGAGTGCCAGAACAGACCCATGGCAAGGATCTGCTTGCTGTGCCTGTGTCAAAAAGCAGCACCTCTGCCACGGAGAAGGTCAGGGTGGTGCCAGGAAGTACTGTGGAGGAGCAAGGGCTGCTAACATAAGCCGGAGTCACTCTGGGTGATGTTCATGCACACTCCATACACCCCACTGCTCCCACCATTCACTCAGGATTTCAGCAGAGCTTGAAACTGCTCCAGCTCATGAAAAGGCTTCCAAAACCAGGACCATCCAGTGAAATGTCACTACAATAATGATAATAGAGATGAGTGTCACAAATAAACAGTTCATTGGCAGAATCTGGCCAAAGCACAACATGGACAACTTACCTACCATAGAACAAAAGGACAGAAGAGGACTTTTGATAGCTTTACAGCTGAAATCTACTATTTGACTATTCAAAATGCTTTTCCCCAACTACCAAAAGTGACTTCATTCAAAAAAGCTTGCTTCCTGTAAAGACAGGTCAGTAACTTTGGTTTCCTCCGTGTCCTTCAGGATAAAAACTTCTTGTAAAAATTGGAAGGCCAATGTCCCACCCTCAATATGATATTTTGGGATACATTTTGGAGCTGTTTCTCAGTGCAGATCTTGAACCTCTCTGCCTTTGGGCCTTTTATATTTGGAGTGTGAGTCAGTCCCATCTACAGTGGAAGGAAGTCCAGCCATGAAGTTTGATGCAGATCTGGAGTCATGGGTGGATCAGGCCAATCCAGCAGAATGATGAGCTTTCAGAGGTAGATTTTATTTGCTTCACATCACATAACTGAGAATTTTCAGATCAAACCCCTTCAAAGTATTGTAGATACCTATCAGTGACAATTTCCATACTACTCTTTTGTGAAAAAGAAAGGTTTAGTGATGCTCAGCCTTGGGAAAAGCAGGCTCAGGGGAAATCTCATCACTGGATATGAATACCTTATAGCAGGGTACAAAGAGGATTGACCCAGGCTTGTCTCAGTGCAGTCCAGTGTTAGGATCAGGGATACTGACACAAATTGAGATTCCCTCTGAACTTTAGGAAACACTTTCTTACAGTGGGGTAGCAGAACATGGGAATGACCAATTTGTGGTGTGTCCAACCTTAGAGGTATTGAAAAGCCATCTGGACGTGCTTCTGGGCAACTGGCTCTAGAAGGTCGTACATGAGCAGGTGGGTTGGACCAGATGACATCTGGAGGCCCCTTCCAACCTCAGCCACTTTGATTCTGTGAAGAGTTATAGCCTGGAAAATAAAATTCACCTGACCTGAGAAATAGAGCAGAATCAGCTGCTCAGACAGTGAAAGTGCTCAAAATAAACCCAGACAAACCCAGATCAGCCAAATCACTGCATAGACACAGACATGGGAAAAGCACATATGCACTGAGGGAAAAGCAGCAGCACCATGAATGCAAATAAAAACTGAGGGTTGCTGGTATTCGGAGGTTCACACCCCCCACCACCACCACGCTCCCTGGTTCTGCTGGCCCAAAGCGTGCAGATACAGCTCAAAAATCATCTGTCCCCTCCCTGACAGGCAGCTTTGGAGCTCGGTGGCTGCAGGCAGAGAGCGTAGCACTAGAGGGCACCAGCAGGATGTGGCCGCTCGGGCTGCTGGAGCTCACCAACCTGCCTCGCTGAGGTTTAAACACTTCTCTTTTTTCCTCTTTTATTAAAAAAAAATTAAAGAGATTTAACTCACTCTCGGAAGGCAACACGCACCTCTCGTCTTCACAGTCATTAGGAACCTTCTGTTAAAGAGAAAAGTTGGGTGCTAAGACCCTGACAGAGATTTTGCAAGTCCCCACAGCTCTGCGGAGTGGCGCAAAATACCCCAGGCACAGACATGAGGGTGACTTCAGACCTCTGGTCAGCGCGGCTTCCTTCCAAATAGGAAAACTGCTTATGCAGCAAAATTTGAAGTTTGTTATATTTGGAACTCGATGCAAGGAAAAGCAATCAAGGAAAAAAAGGGAGATAAAATATGGAACTCTGTTAGCCAGGCTCCTCTGTTAGCCCCTCTGCTCCTAGAGGATTCCTCAGCAGTGCAGCAGGTGCTGCTCTGACACCCTCGGGAGTCAGGGCCACTCTGCACTAGCACTGCCTGTTCCACCATACCCACACACAGGCAGCAGGAGTGGTCACCCCCAAAGTCCTGTGCCAGCACTCCTTGGCTCTCCACAGGGACCTCCCAAAGTGTCACCTGCCTGAGGCAGCTGCTCACCACTCCAGGTTCATCCCAGGGGGTCATCCCAGCCAGTACAAAGCATCCCTGATTTGTCATTGTCAGCCAACACACAAGCCCAGCCAAACCACCCTCACCACGCTGCTTCCACTCCTCTGCAGGCATCACCTGCTCTGTCAAGTGTCATCTTTTCCTTCTCTGCACATGTGCACTCCGGGGGTGCATCAGCAACAGGAACGCCATCTCCCCCATCCCCACAGGAAGGCAGGAGAGCTGCACCGGCAGCCAGAGCTGTTCCCCACCTCCCTGTCACCTCCAGCCTCCACCTTCAGGGACCAGGAGCAGGTTTATGTGCTTGCTGCTAGGCCTGGGCTGAGCAGAGACTGCCAATTGTACTGCACTGTACTTAATTATGTAGTAGTTTTATGAGGTGGACTGCAGCACACAGGGGACCAACGTGAGACCTCCAGATTTATTGCACTTTAACTTTGAGCTGACAGTATAACAGGCTCTAAGAGGTAAGTACTCAGTGCTTTATTCACTGATCTTTTGCCCTCTCCCTACATTTTCGTACAACGTTTTGGAGCCTGTCTGGGATGATGGGAAAGATCTGGAATAGTGAATAAAAGAAGAGAAAGGTAGGCAAACAGACAGACATAGAGACCCAAAATACAGCAGGGGGATGAAAAAGGAGGAGGAAAGGCAGCTTCTTGCACAAACCAGGTGCTCCAGGCTCTGAGTTACCGTGTTATTTTCTTTGTCATGAAATCACAAACCAGCCTTGCCAGCAAAGGCAATTCCCCTGGAGATGCTAATGGATGCTGCCCTGCAGGACTCCTAGCTCAGTACCTATTTCTTTACAGCAACACTTATATTTTAACAAAATAACAGGAGAAACATCTTCAGGGTTTTCAACTGGGAACAGCCCCTGCCACTGCCATTCCAATGAAAAGTGGCTGAAGGAGTTACTTCAACAGGACATTTTCATCGACATCCTTTGATGACACGGACTGGATTTAGCCACATGTACTCAGGGTTTGAGGAAAAGTATTACTGCCTGGTTTTGGAACGTGGTTGGCTATATGCACCAGGAGAATGGAAAAACCATCACACTTTTTTTTTTTTATCTGCACTTGTTCAATATTTAAAATATTGCTTTGAATCTATACAGATTTTTAGTTATTGGACCACTTGGATTTTTAAACCTCACTGACTCTCAGCCAGACTGCCTCCGTCTGCATTGAAAGGAGCCATTCTTCTTCTTCTCTTTTTTTTTTTTCCCTTTCCTTCAGTGAAACTGGAGCCTTTCCCTTCCCGTAACTTTCAGCTGGCTGAGCCATTCCTAGATCTCTGCATTTTTCACTTTCCAGCCTGACCCCCAGGACTTGGGGAGACGCGTAAGAGAAGTTATGTGACACATTGGCTGCAGTGAAAAGCTGTGCAGCTGAAGGGAAAATGCTACAGATGTCAAAATAAAATGAAACAAAATTTTACCTCTGCAAGGAAAAAGTAGGGTGAAAACGTTCTGTGAGGAATGGTATGAGCTACAAACTAGTGGAAAAGCACAGAACCAGAGCAAAGCTGTACTGTGTAAGAAATAAAGTGCATGTTCCATTTCTCATTACACTTGCTTTTTCTAGAAGACCTCTAGGAACTCTGTTTTACCTGTTTCAAATACAACTACCAAGAAATAATCACATTATTAGAAAATAACCTAATTGGTTTAAAATTGTAACTTTAAATTAGCTCAAATTAACAGATGTAAATTGTAACAGACACTTTATAGGGAACAGAACATTTTGCTTGGAAAAGTAAATATATACCATTATTGCAGTGGGGATAAAATTATTAGACTGCTTAGAGGGCTTAAAAACAGTCCCAGAGCATGCTCTCAAATGTGAGATCACACAAACCATTAAAATTTTCATGAGACTTAATGTTTGAGAAAGTTTCGTAAAATCCCCAGGATGTCTTATGATTTTTAGTACCAATTCATTGCAAAAATACCATCAAAAAAACCCCTCTTAGTTTATATGTTGCTAAGCATAAGAGATTCACAAAATTAATTTCTCACCCAAACACAGTGAATAAATTGTCTTGAGCCCTACACAGCCCAAATGTGGAAACTCACATTTTTCTCTATTCTTTTCAAAGAGCAAATGCTCTTAGATGCTGTTTCATCTAGAATAAAGATAAATGTCTCCACTGCACCAGCTTAGTAAAAAGATAGATATAGTACTGGGATTCTCCTTAATGAAACAGAGTTTTGAAACACTTCTTCAGCAAAACACAAGCACACCATACTGTAATTTTATCTCTGGAATTACCTGGGGAAGGACCATAACTCACCTTATCACAAGATGTGCTATTTTGAGGTTACAGAGATCTGTTGGTCAATTATTGCCAGGATATTTGTACTGTAAAGTGTTTGGGCCTGGAGCTGCCTCTCACCATGTATTTATAACATTTGTAGCCTGAAAGAGCCCTGATTTGTGTGGAGCACCTGGCTGGTATAGGAATATGAATGATGAATAGTAAAAATAAACTAAATTCCTTGGCAGGTGATCACATGTCATTGTAAAGGTTTATGGGAAAGCTTTTAATACTCTGTTGCCTCATCTGAGGTGATTCCCACCCCAAACCCCCCTCAGATGTGTTAATATTGAAATTTAGGAAGTAAAAAGAAGAAAAAAATTTAAATTATTTACATTGGGTATATAAGAAGTTGGTAAACAAGATAACCTTCAAAATTTTCCAGGATTCTGATTTTGTTCAACTTTGCACAGATCGCAGTGACAGAAACAGTTTCAAAGGAAAAAAATTTAAGACAGAGATGGCTGTAACAGTTAAACAGATAAAATGGTTTTATCCAAAGTTTATTAACGAGATCTTACTTAACTTATCAGTATGCAACAGATGAGATGGAAAATCTTTTGAGCTGTGGTGAAAAAACCTTAGAAGTTTCCATTTAGCACCTTCACATGTGGAAAAGGTTGTGCTGCACCGTGCTGTGAGACGCTTCTGTCAGTATCACGCATTGACGTCGCCAGAGCACGGAGAAGTCCTGTTGGATCAGCTCTGCATACCAACCCATGTACGTAGAGCTCCATCCCGTCATGGCTGGAAGACTTTACCTATCCATCAGTGGCTAGGAAATGGGAGATAAGCGGACAAAGGAAAACGCCAAGGCACGATTAGGTAATCTCTTTCCTTTACGAAACGGTTTCTCATACTGGGAAGATGAATGGGACTCCAAAAAACACGTGCCCTTTCCTGTCAGTAGCAAAACATTTTTTTTTTTGAAAGCAGACATCCCACAGCTCTCAAATTCCTGGGCACAGAGGATGCGCTTCCCGTTGAGAGAATCCCGTTGATAACCATCCCCATCACCCAACAGGTACTTTGTGTCCCTCCTACGCTCGTCTGCTACAGTGACATGTTGTTTCTCATCTTCCACTTGTCCTGTTGCACTCACCAGGGCATTTGTGAACAATTTGGATCTGCATCTCAGTGATATCTTTCAGCACCACCTATAAAAATTAAATGGTTGAATCATACACACAGGCTGTGTCTAAGGCATGGGTGCCTATGACTCCCTAGTAATTTTACAACCTGTTTCCCAGTTTCAGCCAAATTTGACAGAGGGGCAAACACTTCCCGAGACACAAAGTTCTCAAAAGTTCTGGAAAACAGATATCTACATGGAAGAAATTGGCAATGTAACCACAGGAAAGGCAGCAGGATCAGCTCTGCTCTCACAAGACCAGAGTACACCCTACAGACACAAGGACACCACATTTCACTGGGTCTGCAGCTCATGGAGATACTTGATTCAGTGGCAAAATGTGTCCCTGTGTGAGTGGTGGGAGGTGTGCCCTGTTCTTTCTTTCCTATGGGTGCATGACCAGCAGGATCAGGCTCACAGTTTCCATTCCCAGAGATACCCTACTCAGTTCAGGGAGGGAAAATGCGAAAATATCTACTTCTGCTAAAGGGAATCAGTACCTGCCTATTAGTCTGATTTACAGAAAGCTCAAGATGAAACTGGACATGCCTCCCTTCCTCCTCTTCCCCACATGTAACCTCACTTGCACTGCTGCCCAACTTAGCCCAGCAGGATTTCAAATTTAGGTTATTCCTTCCTAAGTCCCTCATTCACTGCACCATAACCAGGTCCCAAAGCTTCACCCTAACACAAAGCCATCTTAAATGGGCTAAGAAATGAAAAATGCTCCTGTAAATATCAGTTAAATCCAGACCCATCCACAGGAATTCAGGAGACATCTCCAGTAGGAAGAAAACAGAGCAGACACACAACAGACAAAGTCCTTTGAAAGAAGGATACACAGCTCTGTGGAAGCACCCCATGTGCCAGGTCATCAATGTGCAAGTCTGTCAGTGGCATCCTGTAATTCTGCATGCACACACCCAAGAGTCTCCCACACTGGAAAAGAAACATAAGTATGTGGATCATCACTCACAAATTCATCTTTTCAGAGATCAGACCTTTGCTCCCCATTTTTCTCAGGACTATTTCTAATACACATCATATTATAGAACTTTGTTTCTTATGCCCATTCTCCTGAAGCTCTCTCTCCTGTTTTTCTGCCAGAGAAATGAAAATGTTTGCCAGTGGAAAAGCGTCCATTAGCAAAACTCCTGTGCACATGAAAACCTACTCATCCCTTTATTTTGGACAGTATCTATTTTTGGGGAGGAGATGGCTATTATTTCAGCCAGCTCATTTTGTAATGGAGTCTAAGTCTTTCTGGTTTTTGCTTTTTTAAAGAGCTGTGGAGAAGTGATCAAGCCTGAGCCACATGACCACATTGTATGTTCCCTTCGAAAACACCCAGCTTCACAGCTGTCTAGCCAATTGTATGTGCAGACTAAGAGGTTTTTGTGCACAGCCATGGTAAAGAGAAATAAATAATCAGCTACACAACTATACTCCTTTTCTCCAAAACTGTCCAGAGTTTTTCTTTCTCTCTGACACTGACCCTATGATTGCACAGAAGACAAGCACATGTAACAAAACAGAATTCACATGCTGCACAAACCTCTGTGACTATGACTATCACCTCTACCATGCACCTATACCAGAAGAACAGATATCTGGGTGTTCACCTTCAAACCCACCAATTTGTCATTCCTTACCTAAAGGGCAATCTCTGCTAGTGGCACCAGTTGTGTGGCTAAGCCAGTGACCAGAGACAGATGCAGATGGAAACAGGTCTGACATTCCACCAGGCAGGAGGCAGCAGTGACCTATATACCCTTGTCAATACATTTCACAAGAAACTGCAAGTTGCTTCAGCAAAATATGACTCCTTTGATACTTTCCTGTTTAATTTAATACAGGCTTTTAGTATCCAAAGAACCCCACTGCTTTGAAATGAGGAAACTCGGTCAAAGAGTTCGGCAGTCAGCCCACAGCTGGCAAGCACAGTTCAGGGGCCTAAAACATGACTGCTCACTAGGTTTGCACTCACAGACAATGGAGCTTTTAAAATTAAGGCTTGTATACACAAGCAAATTTATCAGCCTGATTACACTGGCATAATTAGGCAGATAAATTGCCCTGTGTAGACAAGTCCTGAGACTCTCAAACTCATAACTAGGCAGGTCTTTCAGACTGAGGGAGAGAGAGGAGAGAGAGAAAAGAAGGCAAATTACCAACTCCTGAAATATCCAAGGAATAATATTTTAATCAGTCTCTCATTTTTCTTTTTTAAGATTTCTTTTTTCCCCACGAATGAAGGTGTATTTAATTTCTAAATTAAGATTTGGATGGTACACTTGTGTTTAGACAAATTAGAAATAATAATAATCATCAACATTCCCTTGACAGAGAGGGGTCTATCTCCAGTGTCAGACAAACCCATGGGCATTGACAGAGCCCTGTCAGGCAGACCAGTCTCAGAATTCCATTAAGAGCACAGACTGGAGTGGGTTGCTCATTTTTTAGGATCATTCATCTGACATGAGTCTCTCAGACACCCCTGTCCCTCCACAGGCATGGTGAGAAGCCCACGCTGTGGAGAGCAGCAGTCTGGAGACACACCAGGAGCACCTCCATTGTTAACTTTCTTCCTTTCCATCCCTCCTCACCAATCTTTTCACACCAGAGTATCACATAACTCCCTTTTGAAACTGCCAACTCCACAATGAAATAGATCAAGCCTGAACTGGAAACAGCCCAAGACACCTGACCAGGATAAGATCCCTCTGGTGTCTTTGTGGATGAGAAGAGTCTCTCATCCCAGGCAGCTTCTGCACATCTTCACTCTGCCTCACTGTCCTGGTGCCCTGAAGCATTACTTCTCTAACAATAAGGATTATGTCAGGGGAAAGAGTCACGGCAGGACAGCCAAACTGAACCTAGCCTCCAGACCCTTCCTAATGGAGAATACTGCCTGTGCTCTCCTGGCTTCCCACAGGGTGTGATCCCACCCTTGTACTGCTAATATAAAGTGACAAGGGCTTCAAAAGCTATGCCAACGCAGCTGTTACCAAGCTTCATCTGCAAGTGTTGACTTCAGATTCTCATAATCTCCCTCAAAGTAATCCCTCAGTGGACTTGGAAGATTCATCCTTGAACTTCAGCTACTTCCCATCCCAACCTTTTATCTTCTCCCTGTCTTCAAACTCCATCTTCTCCCATACCTGTCCTTGTCAGAAACACATCTCTCTGCCTTGTCAGAGGCAAAGGCTCCCTTGATAACCTAGCACTGTTCCCAGTCTCTCCCTCCCCTTTAGGCACTGATATCAACACAACACAGAGCAGCTCAAAGGAGAAGAGGAGCCCCCATCATGCTGGGCACTGCACATGCACGTGCTGGAAGAGAGACTTGTCTTCTTGATCTTACAACCAAAACAAATAAGGCCGAAAGAAATGTTCTTCCCTTTTTACAGATGGGAAACCAGGACCAAAGATATTAAATGTCTAGCCCTAGGAAGCCTGCAGCCAAGGCAGGAACTGACCCCCTGTTTCCTGAGAGCCAGCATTCGGTGTCTAATCGCACATGATCAGTCTTTCCTCTCTACCTCCCTGTAGGCATGAGGAATTTGTGCTCTACCTCTCCACATGTTTCTTTTGCTCTGTACTGCACACAGCCATACACACCTAGATGGGACTCCTTAATAAATAATCATATGTGGATTCCTGCACTTCTCTTGTACTTGTCAACCCGTGCCTCCCTTATTGCACAGGAATTAGTCTTTCCTTCCTGTATTCCCAGCGTAATTATCAAACTTTCCTCTGGCATAGACTTCCCACACCAATGACACTTTAAATCTCACACATAAATCTCTTTCATTTCAGCAGGTCTCTCTCCTGCAGAATGGCATTTAATGGTGATCTTTTTTTAATCAGGTTCAGTCCCCTGTTTCCCACCCCCATCTGGTGAAAGCGACTTTCCACTTAGAAAGGAAGCCTGACTTTGATTTCATAAATGATTATAAGAAGATTTAACATCCTCAGGAGCACAACTATTTTGATTAGAATGTATTTGCTCCAATACCTTTTCCAGCTGTCCTGCTTCTTGATACAAACCCCAAGACACAGAAACCTTTCTGAATTCACCCGCAGACACTCCAGCGTGGAGTCAAGCTGCTCACCCTCCCATCATTTGGACTCTGGCTCCGTGTAATGCAGCAGAATAAAGCAGGGAATTGTCAGCACACCAGCTGTGTGCTGGTCTCTGCCTCCAGCCCTGGCAGGCAGTTTGCTGAGCGTGGATGTGTGCGGGCTTGTTTGCTTTAGCTCACTGACCTCTGCTTTGCTGCTGCAGCCCTGCAGCTCACTGAGACCGCCACCACCAAGAGCAGCTTTTGTCTGGAAAGGCAGGGGAGCTGGACAGATGAAGGTTTCAGAGGAAAGTGCATCCACTGTCACTGTTGCAGGCAAGCTGGCATGAGTGTAGCTTTTACAGGCAAGCATAATGTTGCAGGCAATACCCAGTTGTGCACAATCTGTCCCTCTTCACGCTGTGGCCAGCTGAAGGATAACATCAGGTGCTGTTTGCACAGTGCCATAGTGGGTTGGAGTTTTCTGGCTTCAAAGGCAGATTTGAACTGTAAGATAAAATTTTTCTGCAGCTTTGCTTTCAAAGACTTTGTAGCATTTTTCCTTTAAATACAACCCCTCTGAGGATATGTGTATATGTAAAAGGAGACGGTAACCTGAGGGCCATGGTCCCAAGTCACTTTCCAGTGCTCTCAAAGGCTGTCAGAAGCTCAAAGGGTTCTCCTTAGAAAAGAGTAAATGAGATTCTGGCTCAGAAAGACAAACTAGGCAGAAATTTCCTGCCTAGGTCTCTTCAGGAGTGTTTCTGACTCTGCTAGCAGGTCCAAAGGGGTGGGACCCAAATGTGAAATTGTTTTTGATCAAAGACTTCAGCATTCCGTCCTGCCTGTCAGCTGCTGTGCAGCTTCATTTCAGCAGCACTAGCGTTGAGAAACAGAGCATGAACTGTGCAAAGTCCGCTTCACTACTGAAGGCTTCACTCCTTTTCTTTACAGTCTTCCAGACTAAACCTATTCTCCTAGTACCATAGACAATCTTTTGAGATCTTGATAACACAGCTCCCATTTGCAGGTAGCATGCCCACCCAGGTGTGCTGATTAATACGCTGATTAAGTGCAGTTTTTCTATGTTTCAATGCCACATCCAGTACAGTCCCCTTCAGACCTGGTTGGCCTATTTGGATTTGAGGTGGCGTGCCTGGAGACTCAAAACCTTACAAGCCACGTCAGCACCTGTGGTGGTTGTTGTTCTAGGATGCAGAAATAAACTTCCCCATCCTACACAAATGCTTGGATGTTGAGGCCAGAGGGACTTACTGAGATCATTTTGTCTGGCATCTGGAGCAACATGGACTATAAGATTATGCTAAGTAATTCTTATTTGAAGTTCCATAGCTGTGGTTGAACAACAACCACAATAAACATGCAATTGTGGAAAATCTACCACAATCCCTGGTAAGCTGTTCCAATGGTAAATCACCCTCACTGTTAAAAATGTGGACGTGGTTTTCAGTCTGAAGGTGCTTAGCGTCAAGTCCTGGCCAACAACATACTGCTGTTACAAGTCTACTGAACTGCAGAACCCTTTCTATTGCATCATTGATCCTACTGAGGCATCTTTAAATTGTGGCAAGGGTCTGGTTTGAAAGCTAAATAAGTAGTACTCCCCTCCCATCTTTTGGTGTCATGAGGGATTTTTTTTTGGTTTGTTTCTTTTCACTTGGTTGCTTTTGTAACTTTCCCCTGAACCTTCTCAAATTTTTTAATATCCCCCTTGAAACCAGTTGTGGAGCTTTCTGAAATGTAAGTGGCTCTCTCAACATCCACAGAGCTAAACTACCTCCTTCGGCTTTGTTCCAAAAATTTCCAAATGTGTCCATGAAGTCCTTCCAGGCTGTATTTTAACCAGCCCTGAAAGCTACAGCAGCATTTCCAAATCCTTAAGACCAAAGTCATATTAAGTGACATTAAGATGAAGCAACAAACCCTTAGCCCCCACATTAAAAATTTAGAAAGAAGTAATCTCACAGCAGGAACAGTGAGTGAGCAGAATGATCTGTCAACTTCTCCCATTTCTATGTGTGGATAAGGGCTTTGTAGCTACTGTCTGCTCATTCATGCTGATGGCTACAAGTTCACAGGGGCTTTGCTATTGTTGTTTTAGACTTTTAGCCCATTTCTTTCTATCTGCCACTTTTAGGACCTGAGGAGATGCAATATGTTCCAGACCAGCTTTCTTTTTTAATCAAAAAGCAGGCAAGTCTGCATACACATAAGTTGTTCATGCCTAAAACACTGGCCCAGCCAAGCAGAGTCAGCAGAAACAGCAGCTACATTTGCAGCTGCAATACCCTTGGAGTGACACATTAAAGAAAGGCCAGCACTTTTCTGAAACCATACATCTTGATCCTGTGTTTTCCAGTGGAAAGAGACGAACTTGTCTCGGCTTATTTTGTGGTAGAACCCAGTGGACTTAAAACTAGCAATATAACCCAACCTTCTGCTTTGAATGTCAGGATTGTGGTCCAGAACCTAAAGAGTTTTTCCCCTCTTTCCCTCTAATAAGTATTTCTGTATTATAACAGCACTCCCACCCAGTACAGTCAATCCCTACATGCTACTTCATACCTGCAATGGTGCAACTAAAACCTCCTAACATGACTGCCTCTTAAGCTGAAGAACTGTGCTGGTCTGATTGCATGGGACATCTTTGCTTAAGGAAGGAAGAGAAGATCACCACCACACCCCAAACCCAATCTTTCCCCATACACAGTGCCACTGCTCTCTGAGTATTAATAAACCAAGTGTTGAAAGCGAGGCTCAGCCTGAGGCATGCTCAGTGCTACACTTGTCGCTTGACCCACCTCCTCATCCTAGAGATTAATTAGGCCTGGCCCCTCCCTGCTAAATTGCCTCTCAGGCACATTGCTGAGTCTTCCTCCTCTTGCCTCTGGCATATTCACTCACTAACTTTTTATTTCAAGATTCATGTTTTCCAGTTTGTAAGGCCCTCCACTCATTTTCAGTAGGCTGCCTCAAGGACTCTGTTCCAATAATGGGATGTGGGGGAGGAAAAATGTCTGGAACGAGGGAGGATGAGCACAGCTGGGTTGGGATGGGGAGCTGGAGCTTCCAATCTCCTCTGTCTTTGCTCTCCAAGTCTTCCTCATTATGCTGTCCTGGGTGAAATGCACTAGCTGGGCTGAGAGACAACATCACTTCTCATCTCCTGAAGATGTCCTCTCTCCCCTGGGTGCTCATTTGAGACATGCAAGTTCAGAGGTTCTTCTGGCTAGTACATGCAGACAGCTGCCCCTAACCTCAGCTGGAGCTTACATCTAGGGGCACGGCTGTGGTATTTGGCTGTAGAAAAGGTCTTTAGGCTTTAAATCCTGCCTGGGGAAAGAGGATAGTCTGAGGAATAAACCTTCCCCACATTTTATCAGCTAGCTGGCATAGTGCTATGTAACTGCTGCCATTCCTTGCCTTAAATGCCTTATTCTTTCTGCATATCACCTGTGAAGTTCAGACACCTCACCCAGACCTGAGGATCACACTTTCAGCTTGGCACACCCTTGGCTAAGTTTAAATTTTTGCTCCTGTCTCCATCCTTGTTCATTTATGCCATCTGGAAAGACTGTAAGCCTTTTGGGCCAATGCCTGCCTTTTGCTACACGTGTACAGCAATAAGCTCAGCTGAACCTTAATTGAGATCTCTGGATGCTGTTGTAATACAAAAAATAAATATTAATTAGTAGGATCAGCAGATTCAGTACCAGACATATTGCAAGTCACGCCCCCACTATATTTATACATGCTGATGTGTGAATGTGCCTGCAATGGTTAATACCCCCATATATTCGTCTGTACACTGTATTTTTCATGTAATATCCATTCCTTTCATAATCATGTGTCACTTAATAGCCTGACTAAGACAGAACATTCTGTAACACAGTAGCACATGTTTGGGCAGAATAGTGAAATTATCTTTGAAATGTAGCACAGATGGAAAGATCAGATGATGAGTTTCTATTTCTCTAAATTTCTACTGTGGCTACTGTGTTTTAATATTGAAGCCATCAATGAGTTCATTCTTCATGCTTGTGATGAACTAAGTTATGCTCACTGCTATCTGATTCCTGTGTGCGAGTTGCACATTCCACAGAAAATCCATAATGGAAAACATAATTGCAATAACAAGCACCCTACAGGGATGCAAAATTCCTCCAGAGGATCGTCAGGGGTTAATTGGGCTCTTCTTTGCACGGTTCCACAGAGCCATTCCTATTCATATCGACTGAGCACTAGAGGGAAAGCAATAAAATTACCAGCTACAGCCCAGGTTCCTGCCTGTGCAGTATGCCATGCTAACTCCTAAGACAGAGCTCTGATTGTATGGCTGAGCCAAGCAGGACGGCTGTTTTAACACCCTTCTGACTTATGGTAACCATTAACTACAACCTGACTTCCCATTACAACATACCACTGTGAACACCTATTAGCAGCTAATTGAAACATCTAAAAATGGTCATAATTCAAACCTGTGTTTGTGTTTTCGTAGTGGTTCTCACAGCTTTTGCTGTAGTACAGGAAAATATGCAAATCAAGGCTCTGTTTTAAAGCTCATGTTAAGATGGAAGTTTAAATGGAAATCTAATGGAGTGACAAAGAGAAATAAAGCCATATTGTATTTTTGATGTTACCCATGAGACATGATAGGAGAAACTAATAACAAGGCTCCCTATCTCTAAACGTTTTCCAGCTGTGAGCCACTAAAGAGCCAAAAGACCTCTCTGAGTCAACACCAACAAATGCATACACTCACATCATAATTTTCTGCAATTTTTATTCACAATTTCAAGCTGTACAGCATTTTTCATTCTCCCTTTTGTTTAAAGGAATAGAAATATTTCCTCTCAGAGGCATCATGGGTTGGTTTTCAACCCACTATATTCTGAAGCCTTCAATTTTGTTGTAGTTCTTTAAATGCGATTATGTTTTATTGCATTATGAAAGGTAACAAAGTACTTGTCTGCACAGTGCAAACAAGCACAGCGATATTGACAGGTTTGCGCATATTTGGTGCCTGGGATTTTTAATTTGACTTACAGCCTTATTTTATAAAGAGTTTCTATTAAACCTATGAAGAAGTTGTTAGGTGCTATTTTGTGTAGGAATACGGCTACTTCAGATTAGCATAAATTATCCTAAATAGGCAAATAACTTTAAACCATTTACTTAAACTGAAAGCAGAATATATTTCACCAATTGTAAGAGAACTGTTGAGAGCAGATTAAAAAGATGGCACACCTCAGAAAGAGGTTACTGTGTCTCCAGGGAAAAGACCTGCTCCCTTCTGCTGAGTTATGGAATCATGGTGTGTTCAGGTGAGGTGCAATCACGTAAAGCTCACTCAAGGTGTCATTGAGCTTTGCATCACTTAGATAAATCCAAACTCAGTGTGAGGGTGGGGGAGGAGGAAGGGATTTAGGCAGAACTATGGCAGCTCCGTCCTACAATAAAGCACCCAACCACCATCAAGTCTGTCTAATATAGATATCTATTTGCACAAAGAAGAGTGAATGTCCCCAATATACGCAGGAAGCACTAAACCTGTCCCATCACACCCTTTATCCACACATTATCCACTGGTCAGCCCCGAAAAAGACTGCTCAGATCTGTAGATTTGGCTTCTTTGCAGGACACACCTGGCACGAGGTGTGACCCACAAGCTGCGTTCACTCTGCTGGCTCACACATCACATTCCTTTCATGTTTATCAGATGGGTCAGATGCTTATGTCTTGCATCAGCATCTGATGCACACTGCAGCCTTCCTGGAATAGCCATCAATTTTCAACCAAAGAAGTTTTAAATCACCTGCCATTTGTCAGGCTGTTTCCCACCACTTAGCACAAAACATCTTGATGGATAGGGAATGGTGGATTGTCTCTCCAGTGAACGTACAAGAATTATGTGTTTTACATGGGAGATGGGAATTCTTTCCCGCAGACACACATGTGCAGCCCTGCTGGCTTTCTTGGAAGCTGCATACATACTTCTGAACAAACAACCACCACATTACTTCTTGCATGCTCAGAGACTGGGCTAGGTTACTCCAGCAAGTTTAATAGTGTGCCAAAAATAAGCAACTGAACCCTTCTTTAGGAAATTCAAAGAACAGTATTTTGAATGTCCAGCCCCCAGACCTTTGTTTCAATCCTCACTTCAAACATGATAAAATCTGCATTTGTTAAAAAACACCAGAATTTGCTGGAGCAAGTAGAACAGGGAAGACAGTGGCTGGGACATCTATGGCAATTGCACTCTGGTTGCCAGATGGGATTGCAACATGTGCATGTCTCTCCCCCAAGTTTTGGGAAGCCCCTACTATCCCTGAGCTCTAAGAATTTCTTCCATTAATTGAGCTGTGGGGACTTCATTTGCTTTTAAAGCAGAAGACCTTGTGCAGTTGCCCTTCTTGTGCCAACAGAGTCAATGACCAAGGCCCCAGGGCTGCACAGCAAAGTCGTGACAGAGTTGGCAGTGCTGAGCTGTGGAGGGGCACAGCTGCACTCAAAGCATGTTTCAAGAACCAACCTATTTGTCATATAGAAAGGCTCCTGCCATTGTGAGAAATGTCCTCATCCCATCTCCTAAACTGTAATGAGCTACCAGGCTTTGCATTTTTCATTCTAGCATAGATGATAAAAAAACTCTTCTGAGAACAGGAAAATTGAGGGCAGAAGCAGACTGTGTGCCAGCCATTCTTTCATTTAGTCCCCACTCCATGGAAGAAAGGAATTTATTTTTTTTAATTCTCAGCTCTGACCTACTAAGCTTTAGGGTCATGACCCCCATTTGGGAAAATCTGCACTTTCTCCTCTTCCTCCTCTCTCTCTCTCTCTCTGTCTGTCTCTCTCTCTCTCCCTAACACACACATACTTGCGCACCACGAAAACATTATCATTAATGTCTGCTGACAAAACAATGCCTGAAGATATCTGTCAAATGCAAGCATCCAAATAACAGAGCCAACAAAACATTAATTTCAATTTCAAACATAGATTAATATAAAAAAAAAGCCCCCAAAAGCTGTACATTTTTACTAGACAGGCAATGCAGCATTACGAAAATTGACTGGAAATGACTGAAAATGAAATAAAATGACAGCACCCAAGAGTAACCATTAATTCAGGGTTCTTTCCTTTCCAAGACTTCATTTCTCTTCCCCTTGACTTAATACTTGTATTTTTCTTCTCTCTTTTAGATACTATCTTTGGCTATTTCTTTACCTCCTCTTTCCATATTTGCTCGACTTTTCTCTCAGTTTCTGTGGAGCCTAACTCTGGGTTCCCCATGGAGTTCATTCACAGTCAAATGTTTCTTAGTCAGCAAAACCTTCCACATCATCACGTTTTTCAGTGCAGTTCCTCCAGCTTTCATTATACCCTTGGGCTAAGGACCATGTGAGCCCCCAGTCTGGGGAAAGGAAGTTCACTCTTCCTGCCGTCCATGACAGCTGCCTTCAAGCATCCCAGCTGGCTTTCTTGAACCCAGAAAGGGAAAACTCCAGTTTAAGTTCAGCCCATGAGCAAATTTCTTTCTCCTCTCAGACGTGCCATGGTGTTCAAAATTTCTGTCCTGCGTCCATTACTACTGGTTATTACTGGTTATCATTTGCAGAGAGCTTCTCTTCACTGGGAGACAGCAACAAACAGAGATGTACCTAGCTCAGCCCTAGTACACCCAAATATACCATAAATCTGATGCAGAGATCCTACTTAAGGATGTGTTTCACCCTCCCTTTCAGCATCTGCACGTAGCTGCACCTCCTACTTTGAAAAGGAACAAAATGTTAGATGGCAGCCCTGAAGAGCAATTCAAATTCCTGAGCTGCACTTGAGGAAAAATGTCTCTGCTTATCATGTTACTGAAATCCCCTGGCTCCATGCAAATTCTCAATTGACTAGTATTGGTTCTATAATATTTACTGTTGATCACTTTCAGGTCTTGCTGCTTTCCATCACTACTGATGGTAGAAAAGCAGTACTTTTCTAGCATGTTATTATCAGACTTAAGTGTTCTGTTGTCTATCTTCTTTTGAAATGCCTTTTTCATATAATGCAATTCATCTTATCGCCCCCACAACTCAAGAAACATGCTAACCCAGAAAATATCCACTGGCCCTTGAAAAGCCACGGCCACACAGCATCATACATGCTAGGAATGCGTTCGTGCCAGTCCCAGTGGGGGCTCAAATGCAGGTGCAAGTTAAATGCTTGTTTTGGTCCTTTTCACCATGAGGCATTAAATCCCCGGATCCCTTAATGCTCCCACCCAGCCTCACAGCAGGCATGTCTGAGGAGACATTAGTGCAAGCATCTAGTAGTGCTGCTGCGGTACTTAGTTAAGAGTTCCCCTTTTGGGCCTCATTTTTGCTACTATGCACAATAACGCTCAAGGCTATGCAGCTGCACTCCAGTTCATGCAGGATCAGGTTCCCCTGCCCTCTTTCTCCTGGCTTAGCAATTCCTTTTTTTTTTTCCTTTTTCCTTTTCTACCCTACACTCATACATGAACATTTCAGAGCACAGTGCACCATCAAGCTCAAAGAGAACATGCACGAGCATTTCACAGCTCTCTGCACGGCCCTTTTGCCAGCCTTTCCTTTCAAAGAGGCTGCTCCAAAAGTTGACTGGAGCCAGCGAAAGTCTTCCCGTTGGCCTTGGATCAGGCCCAAAGTGAGGGACACATTTAGATGGGAATGGAGGCACTAACGAAAGGCAGCTTGCCCGCCAGAAGGCAAAATGTAGGGAGACCTACACGAAGAAAGGAGTATTTGAAGGTCAAGCTTGAGAGATGAGCCTCTGTGCTGGGGATGCTCTGCCAAGCAATCTGTGCTCTTCGTGACTTCCATTCAGGCAGACTGTTGAGGCACTCAGCACTGGCTTTGAACTGCGAGGTGAAGACAGAGTATGGGCACTGCCTTGCTTTTTTTAATCTGACAGATTTATTTGTTTAATATATTTTTGCTGTCTTGTTTATTCTGTTTATAAATCTTACTATTACAAAGCAGGATTTTTAAATGGCAGTGGAATATATGTCAACCGATGATGTTTGGGAGAGTCAAAAAGAAACCCAAGTAAAAGCCTGTATTCAAATTTTGTGATTGGGCAAATGGGTATTGTTCTTCTCACTCCCTTTTTCCTTCTGGATGCACCAAGAAGTCAGCCCAGGAAGAGATGTCTCAGAGCAATGCTTTCCATGTCTTTACCAACAAACAGAGCTATACGAGAGTCTTCACAGTCCAGCAGTTCCTACTGCCTGTTACTCAATAGCTTGCAAACACACACTGTGCTAGCACCACCCAAGTCAAAACAGAGTCCTCACTCAAGGCAGATTGTCCATGGGTCTCTATTTTTCATAATGCTCTTTCTTGAAAATAGCTTCATTGGAATGATTTATGTACCTTGTTTAGATCTCAGTGCTTTCTACTCACATTAAAATGCAGCAAATACAAATGAACTAGCTCATCCAAAAGAAAATCCAACAGATCCCTTTATCAGAGCTGTAAGATGATGTGTTTGGATGAATCGTCTAGCAGGGTCCTGTCAGAGCTCTGGTTTGTTTAACATTTTCAGCTGTTATCTGGAAGCAGAAGTAGAAAAAATCATTAGTTATATTAGCAGTTGACACCCAGACTGGGGGAGATGAAAGAAAGCAAGAAATTTATAGGGAAAATGGAAATCAATTGAGAAGGATTTGAGAATTAGATAAGCATTATCCAACTGATACAAATTTATAATTACATATGTCAACAAGCAGACTGGTTACTTATCATGTTGGGATAACCTAATGCTACCTTGGAAGATACTTTGCATGGAATGAAAATGGTAATATCTTGCACCCAGAAAATGGGTTGTCCATTCTTTATACAGTATTTCAGGGGGAAAAGCACCTACCACTGAACAGGAAAGCACACAAATGATAGAAAGACTTAAAGCACAGCATGTGCATTTTCCCCTCCAGGCTAATGACAAGGATTGAGTCCAACTACTTATGACCACAAATCTTCTGCAATGTTCTGTGCTGGTTCATTGTGTAAATAAATTATGGCTTTCTGAATGGTACATACAGTTCACTCCAACCCAGATTTATTTACTTGTGCAAAAGAAGAGGAGATATCTAGACAAAGGTAGCTGTCATGCACGAGATAGCTCAGGAGCATCACTCTGTGGTGGAGTCCATGTGTGTTACAGACTGGGCTGTGTATGTGCTGGAGGCAGAGCTGAGCCTCCCTGCTGGAAAAGCTTTCCTCAGCACTGTGAGCTCTTGCACTGTGAGCCATTGCAAAGTCCCAGAGATCTGTAGATGTTGGGTAAGAGGCAGTGAGCATTGTGAGTGACTGCCCAGCTAGAGAGAATCCAGCATATCACAGCTGGTATGCATGGGCAATGAATTCTGTCCTATATCCAGCTTGAAGGCCACCAGACAGACATCAAATGAATATCTGAGCCATAGATGGCCTGTGAAACTTCCTTACTCTGGCTGCAGTCTACTATTTGTCCCTGGCTCACCATCACCAGCTCATAGTCCCCTGTCCAGCCTGTCCTCCATTTGCAGTGTGAATGCTGCAGTGGCTCCTGCCCCATGCTCACTCCCTTTGCCTTTTGTTTCACCCTCACATGCTCCCTGCCGCTATCACAATCCCTGGGCACATCCTGATCTTTCCTCTTCTGCTCTCTGAGTCTGCGGGACAAAAGCAATTACAAGGTCTCCTTTTATTCCAAACACTCTCAGATCCCTGTCCCAGACACTTGCTTCACAATCAGCCAAGCACTCCCAGAAACCATCACACCTCTGAATACTACAGAGGTTTTTATCTTGCAGCCCTAAAGATATTCTCTACAATAAATATAGCAATTCAAATCTGGAGATGTTAAGAATGTGAAAGTACAAAAATCATGTCAAAACCTCAGAATGCTGCCATGAGGGTCAAGGCATGATTTGAGTGCCTCAGCACGTTTTGGACAGAAGTCTCGACCTTAACCTCCCTAGGTGGATATTCTCCACAAACTGTCCTGAGTTGCTTAAGCAGAGGTGACAGACTCAAACCTCCAACTTGGTGTCAGGGGCAAAGTATTCCATGCCTGTAGAAAAAACACTAGGAATGAGATGGTACCATGGAAAACTGTCTCATTTGTGATTTTCCCTTCTCATCATTCAGTGAATCAGTTAGGATTTGCACTCATTTGCAAGGATCTTAGGTTGGCAAGGGCCAACTGAACACACTGAGGCTTTGGGCACCCTACTCTCACCCTGTTAATGTGTACCCAAGACACACCTCAGCAGAATTTGCCTCCCTTCTCTCATTTCTTCGTTCTCCAAGGTAAAAAGCATGAATGTCCAGGAGCTGTACTGAGGTATCTGCACAGACCATTGAAAAGCTAACATGTTCCATGCTGAATTCCAGTGTGGCCCATATACACTGCACCCTGTGTTATAGTCAGGCTGTGTCCATAACAGTGACCTAGACCATTATGGCATTGGGACCAAACCTCCAGGCCAGCTGGAAGGAGGCCAGAGAACAGTGTGCTGCTGAATGAGCCTCCTAAATAAGGTGGCAGCCAGCAAACCATCTACTGGGTATGGTGCCTGGCACGCTCCTATTGCCAGACGAGACCAAAAAGTTGTTTAGAGAAAGTATCAATTGCAATGGGCCATGCTCATGCCAGAGAATGTGCTAGCAGTGTACTAGCACAGACTGTCATCTTCCAGGGCCAAAGAAGGCTGCCAGGCCTGCCTGGATTCACTTGCATAGGCTGAGTGTCAGCCTCTGCCCTTTCTCCCTCTGAATAATGGTAGCATCCTAGAACGTGGCAACCACAGAACTAGAAAAGGTTTGGGTTGCATCCTCTCCCTGGGAAGGTGGGAAGGTATATACTGAGTATTTCCTTCCCACTTGATCTCCCCAAGATGAGATGAAATCCATCAGCACTTTTGCCTTCATCTAGTGTGCTTGGGATAGGTATGAAAATATAGTTGCTTACTTTCTTCAGTAAAATTTCTTTGGTTTTAGGGTTACTTTTGAATTTTTTTCAGATTCTTCAAGACTTCTTCACCCATGCATCTTTCTCAGTGTAAACATATTTTTACTAACATACTTTGGCAAATGACTCTCAGAATTTGCTTCCCTAACCCCACTGAAATTTAGAAGCAGCTGAATGCAGTTTTGGAGATATATATATATATATATATATGTTAAGGACAAAAAACTTTGCTCTCAGGCCTGCAGAGTTACACAGGGAACAAAATATATGGCAGACAGAAATATCTCACTTTGTTGTAATTCACCAGTGATTCTCTCAAAAACAGAGTTGTCTACTTGCATAAGACTGCTATCACAAGATGTGCAGTAGATCCATAACTGAGTCTGACTTTACAGCCACTCTGTCCAAATATCCTCTTCCAGCCCTAACTGTGCCATCCACAAAAGATACAATCTCCACTCCCCTTACCTACATATCACTGCTACCAGCCACAGGTCTTTTAGCTCAAGAGAGTCCTCAGACATCCTTAGTATATTGTACCCAAGTAGCTTGAATTTAAATTATAGGGTTTTTCTAAAACAGCTCATTTGACTGAAATGCTTCAAGAAGCTTTTGCTTCAACAAATCTTCCAGGGGATTGAGAGGGACGTTCAGAAGGTAGATAGCAATCTGCAGTTGAAAACTGCAAGGTCTCCCACAGATGCAGTTTTTTCCTCAGCATCCTAGTTATTAACACAGTATGTTCCCAGTTGGAGCACAGCTTTCCTGGGGCACCACCTCTTGCACCTTCCCATCACACATGGGTGGAGGTTTCAAGGAGAGAAAGTTTAGGGCAGGCAAATATGCCTGAACTCTATTTCTGTCACACATCTCCTTTGCCACTTTTTAGAGCCTCATCTGGCTTTTTAGAGAGGCTGCTAACTTTACCTGCCACTACCTCAGGCCACTGCAGCTGCTCCCAAAGGAGCTGAGGTTGTGAAGGGTGTGGGAAGGACAAGAGCAGGCCCCAGGAAAGCACAGCTTGTCCTTTCCCTTCCTCCCTGTTCCTGCACAGGTCTGGTAGCACTTGGCAGCAGGAATAACACAGTCCTGACCTGCTCATTCCCACAGCTGGAGTAGTGGCTCAGGCAGTGGCAATGACTGAAGAAAAGGCTTCAAGGCAGAGGGAGGAGAAGGAAAACGCATCCAGGATCTGACACTTTCTGCTTCCAACTCAGACTGTCCTCAGGTTGCTTACAGCAGTCCTGGCATTTGCTGAGGCTGGCAGGAAAAGGGAGGCACACAGAGACGGTGGCAATGGGGGCAAGGGATGTAACCTCCTTTGAGACACCCAAGGAAAGGGGAAGGGGGAAGATAAGTAAGCCTGAGATCTCAAAGCAGCACCTTACACGTCTGTCTTCTTCCACATTTATTTCTAAACATCGTCCTTGAGCTGAGCTCACCCCTCAGAGAGGGAAGTGGCTGAGGTAAGTGTGAACTGAAGTGCCCATGCTACAGCTGAGGCTCCACCACTTCTTTCCCCCTGTAGTTTATCTACGCACTCTGCTTTGTCACTTATTGTTTCGCACCATTTACAGTTCAGGATATCTCCATCACTCTCCTGGCTTATAAGCTCAGGAAAGCAGTTGCTGTGCTGCCAGGACCCTATTTGCTTGCCTTTATCCACCACTATTCCCAATACACCTGGCATGAATGAATAAAGAGAAATTCCACAATACTCCTGGTCACTGATGTCCTCTTTTCCTGCCAAAGATCACTGTACATCCTTAGGTGATGGAAGACATTTTGATATCTGAAACAGAGTCATATTCATCTGTATTTCAGACTAACATGACATCAGTGAAATCACAGCCCAGACTGCAAGGTTTGGGTTTGTCTGCTTGCTGCTGGCAACAGGATCAGTGAGTAGTTACCTAACCATGGGCCAAACGCTGCATTGCTGACTCAGGCACTGAATGGGGTTTAAAAAGTGCCTGGGGAACTTGTGTTCTGGATGAAAATAGCACTTGTACCCACAGCCTCACAACCTCACTCGGAGTTGTCTTTGGCTTTAATAGCAGATAGGGACAGAATGACCCTGAGTTCTCTGACTCATGTGTCTGCTCTGTCCCATAGACACTTTAATGAAGGAAAAAGTCACCCAGATCCCTAACATACAGCCAAAAGCAGACAATACTTTATAACCACAGACTAGTCACCCTGACTCCTAAGCAGCTGTCAAAGGTAACTATATTTTTTCTTAACAGAGGTCTCAAGAGATAGGGGAGATATTATCAAAAGGTGGGTTCCTGGAGCACAGACAAACACCTAATGTATCAGGCTGTCAGATCCCAACCCACCTAGGGCTTAAGGGTCAAAAGGAGAAAAGAAAAAAGGAGGAGCCAGCAGGCACAAGTGAGCATAGCTTCATTAAATTACCACTAGATGCTATGTCTGTAGACTTGACCCAGCTGGAAAATGACCTACAAGTTGGCTATGAAGTTTAAAAAATCTTAATCTATCCATTTTAATAAATGAAGTTGAAAATTCTTTCCTCCGTTTCTTTGTGTTATTTTTTAACTCAAAATCGATGTATACTTTGAACTATGATTCAAACTATGAACTCAAAGATGACAAGAGACAAAGTAAAAGCCAAAGAGGTTCAGCCATGAAATCAAGTCCTATAGGACTACTGAAAAGAACAGGACTAGAGGGTTGGCTGGTGCAAAGTGCCTTCAATCCTTTGAAGCCACTGAGTTCCACCTTCTGAGGCAGCTCTCGTTCAAACCCCTCATCAGCTCTTTGGTACCTTACTGCCAAGATCAAAAAAACTTCTTGGGCCTAACTGGAACTCAAATGTAGTATTGAAAAAGCAAACAAATAAAAGGTAGAGGAAACCTTCTTTGTCATGTGAAATGCAGAGAAGCCAGAGAAAGGGAATCAGAAACAGCTTTTTTTCACCACCGAAAAAGAAGGCTGAGACCTCCACTCGAGTGACAGCTGAAGACTCTGAGACATGTAAATTAGCTTGTGGCAACAGCCTGAAAGTGTCTTGCAATATCGTGTCCTCATTTTGCCTGGACAGATGATGAAACTGCATTGCATTAAGTCGGCAGCTCTCTGCGGGCATTGTGCTACAGCTCCACAGGCTGTCATTACGTGGGGTGCTGCCTCCTGCCTCTGCTGCCTACATCTCCAGGGCTGAGCACAGGGCACAGGCAAGGGACAAACTTTCAGCTGGTGTAAAATGGCAGAGCCCCACCAGCTTCCCTGAGACTTCATTGATTTACAGCAGCTGAAACCATGGCCCCTGCTATGTTTAAAGTCTGAGGCAGGCTTTCATTGGACACAAAAGAATACACTTTGGGACTCTTTGAGACCTGTGCTGTGCGCAAGCAAGGAGCTAAACGATTCCCAAGATTTTCTGTGAGACATGTACAAGCACACACTGTGCACTGAGTGCGAGCAGGCTTCACCAGACACACAGACACAGAATATGCTCCCTGGGATGTGCCAGGGTGAAGAAGAGTTTTCTAAGTCACTTCATTTTTACTGGAAACTTTGCGCCAGTCCTCCCACATACAATGCACTGTGCGCTCCTCGTAACCAGCATTGTCTGAACTTGCGGTATTTTAATAAACCTTCCTGGCAAGCCAAAGACGCTCTAGGACACATCACCTTTGTCCAGAGGAGGATCCCAGCTGCAGCGAAGCCCAGAGAGTGTGAGCTCTGCTACAAACCAACACATAGGTATGTTAAATGAGTTCTATTAAAAATAACTGCTCTCCGTACTGCCTGGAGTGGAAGGGGGCACAGGCTGTTCAGAGAGCGCACATGAGAGTGACAGATTGCAACAAAAAATCCTTTCACTGTACACAGAGGAAAGTGAGGCAGTACAAATGAATGTCTCTTTTTTATTTCATGGGGACAGGTTGGCAAAAGCAGATTATTGGGATTGGGCTGCACAGAAGAGAAGAATTTTCTTTTTTTTCTGGAATCACGATTCATCTTCATTATTCAGTCACTCAAGCTTCCTTGGAAACAGAGTGCCACTGAGTTATGGCAGTCATAGATGAATTCAGCAGAAAAATATACGTATAATAACGAAAGAAAGTAAAACTGGTCTTATTGTGCAGCCCTACCAAGAGACAGCCAGACAAAAGCATGAAAAAATTGACTGTCTGGCCAAGAATGAAATTGCTGGCAAGTCTGGTTGCAACCCTGCTATTAGCTTTCTTGCAGCTGCTTCAACTACCCAAGCAGTACTGAGATAAGTGCATTGTCTGAAGTCCTCTTTCTTTCTAATTGGGGATAGTATATTTATTTGTATACTGCCTATTTCTGATTAAAACCTCACCTGAAAGAACTTAGGAGCTAACAGTCAGCCACCTTAAACAAAACAAAATAAAAATGAAACAAAACCCAAGGGTTTTTGCTCCGAACAAGGCGCTCAGAACTGTTCCTGCGTTTCAGGATGAGCGTCGTGCTTCCTCTGTGGGCAGAGGCCTCTCCAGCTGTGTTGCACATGAGGCAGTCCTGTGGTGCCAAAGGCAGCTGCACGGGGAGGAGGCTGGGGGAGGCAGTGTGCTCCTGCAATCTCGTTCCTCCTTTGTGCAACAGATGGATGAGCAGAAAAGAGTGGCAGGGAGCATCCCCGATGCTCCGGTCCTGGCACTGCTGCCACCTCCACGGCACAAGGAGCTCTGAGTATAGTCATTATGTTTTCGGGGGGACAGGGGACTGGGGTAAAGGCTGGCTTGCATCTTGCCTCAGTCCCTGGGAGATCACGACTGAGTGCTGATGGATCAGGTCAAGGGAGGTTGAGCTCACGGTCTGAACCTCAGGAATACATTTTGGACCTGATCTAATGATAAGGTGTGACATTATGCCAGCCTTCAGGCTCACTCAGCTCACAGGCATGCCATTAAGGTTTCCCCTCTTAGGAGGTGTAAAGCACTTCTGTTGCAAGCCCAGTAAAAGAAGGCACTGTCTCAGGGTGGAACAGAAAAGGTTATGGAAGATTTGCCAAGAAAATGCCTGTGCTCTTCTCATTCCAAAACACGGCAGGGCTTAAAAAAAATTGAGAAGTTTCAAAAGGCATCCAGCGATTGTTTTTTAGGAAACAAAAGAAGCACTTATAGGTTAGGTTTTCCAAATTAACTGCATTAGTAGATACACTAAACAGACAGCTTGATCTGGATGAGTCACACAGCAGAAGAACAATGACCTCTGTGTTCCTCCAGTAAAAATCGTACATTTTACTGTCAATAAAGGCTTTTTTTTAATGTAGCTGCATTTGGGCAGTCAATTGGGAGGGTGTGGCTATCAGAAGATCACCCCCTCCCCCAGGGAGTCAAATATTTGGCAAGGTGTCAGAATTTCAGGATACCCTAAGGCAGGCCACAGCACCTTAAAATAACTTCAACACACCTCATACCATGCCTGGATGTTGAATCAGCCCAGAGATGTCAATCACATACTGCCATTCAGGGCAGAATCACCTCAGTTGCTCTGAACCTCACTTCTGAACTCACAACTTCCCTTCACAGGAATCAGAGGAGGTGTGGGTATATGTGTGTGTGTGTTTTTGTGTGTCTGTGTGTGTGTAATTCCCCAGTCTTCACAATAACAATTCCACCCTTTCAGCCTCCTTGTTGGGAAACAGCCCTTGTAGAACAGCAAGTTCCTCTTTCACAACAGCTGCTGAAAAGGAGGCAGCACAGCTTGGCAATGGCAGTAGGAGACAGCAAACCTGAGCCTTCCCCTTAGAAGTTTATAGGGCTTTTGCTACCAACAGGCCTGTCAGTGTGATTTAACCCCACCTAGTAATCCTCAGCTTGGCTCCTTTAACCTGTTCAGAAGTATCTGTTCATAAGATGAGCAGGTCTCATCTCCCTGAGGTCTTGGCTTGAGACACTAGGTCTGGTTTTCAGAGGGTCTAAAGTTCCCCTGATTCTACATTGTACTCTGCTGTGGTTGTTGCTGTGCTGGTTATTTATCTGCACTGGAACATTATCCCACAGGCCAGGATTCTGCCCTGCTGGATCCATATGTGCTCTCAATCCTTACTGACTTCGATTCACTGCTCAGCTTCCCTTGAGAACAGTATCCACATGGAGCAGCCAAAAACCAGGATACAAAAGAGATATTGTTGGAGTACCTGCTATACTCTCATATCTTGATTTCTCCAGCTATATAGTAAGGGTGAATACAGATGTGTGAAGTGCTGTAGGATGCACAGGTGGGTGCCAAATACTTTGGAAGCATAGCACAATATGCATTACATTGCTCTTTTCCCTGCTTCACCTTGCTGTCATGCCATCCCTGAAGTTGTGATCTAAGAAATTGCATCAATTCCCACAGAACTATGTCCAAAAATTACTTGCACATGCAAATAAAACCTGGATTACTGTGTTACTCTTTCTGGAATGTAAATAAGTCCTCTGCTTTGTATCAGGGCAAGATTGACGGTTTCAGAGGTTAACTTCAAGGTTTGTTGCGGACTTGGAAGTCCCGAGGTTGGAGAAATTGCCTTAGTTTGTGCAGACCACTAGGTGGAAGTGCTGCTCCATCTCAGCCTTGACATCCTCAAGGCCTCTGGAAGTAGCAGCCAGGGCTAGAGCAGCCCCTGACAAAACCTTTTTCATAAGGAAGCAAAAGATGAGGAACCAGAAGCCTCAGTCCTCCTCTTTTCCAAAGCAGAGATTTGGTTCCAGGGCCCCCAAGTATCTCAGGAAACATATATCAAAATCAATATATAATGAAATCATAACAGCAGGGCTTGTGACAGTGAGGCATACAACATAGAGTGTGCCTTCAGGAGAGACAGATGAAATTATGAACTGTGCCATAACACCAGCCATTTATGAATTACTAGTAATTTATAATGCATTTTTAGGGGAGTAGGCAGAACCTGGGGAAATGAATGGGCTTTCTTGGCTTTTCTCTAAAATAACAAACGTCTTTTCTATCCCATTTGCCCTCTCCCAGTTCCCAGCTTCTAGCCTCTGACTATAAGCTCACTTAGCATGAGGTAACACTATACCACCTTCTTCTGCTCTCCTCAAAATGAATTATCTCTTAGAGCAGCTGGCCAGGGCAGACCCTGCCAGAAGGCAAGTTCCAGGGGTAAAGTCCTACCCTAAGTTTGTCTGTTCAAAGCCATGTGCCCTGCAGTCTCACTCAAAGCTGACCTAGTAAAACCAGACAAACAACTCAGCGCATCTCCCTCCTCCTTGCTGCCTTCTCCCCCTCCTGTCTATCTGTGCTTTCACTCTTTCACCTCAGCAATTTTGTTTTGCTCACCCTGAAGTCCGGGGACCACCAGGCACTTGATATGTCCCTCACAGGCCGAAGGCAGAGCAGGGTAATCCTGAAGGGAAAGACAAGAAAAATGGCAACACAAGAGGGTTAAAGGCAGGCTGAACCTAGCAAGCATCGTCTAGACTTTCAGTCTCATGATTCAGTGTGTCTGATGTAAAAGTATTTAAATAAGAGTTATGTAAATAACATGGCAGACAGATAGATTATTTAATATAATCAAAGTGAGATAAGGCCCAGGCCCCAATCCTTCCCTGAAGTAATGCTGCTTTGTGCCATCCTCACAATGCAAACAGCCCTGAGGCTGGAAGACCCAGCCAAGGGAGGATCACCCCAGTGCAAGGAGATCATCTCCTGGCCTGCCACCAGCACAGCAGCTCCTGCACTGCTCCTTCATCCCTAAAGCCAAGCAAAGGGGCATTCGTGAGAAACCTCCATATCTAGCTGGTCTCCACTGCCATACAAGCACCTTGGAGACACTGTCATTTGGGATCATTTGAAGCAGACTTCCTCTGAGCTACACTGGAGGCTCTTGCCTGCAACTGAGCCAACTGGAGACTGTGACCAGTGATAATAAAATCAGCAAACTTATTCCTCACCTCTTCACCTTCCAGCAGGGTTAGCCTCAAAAATAGAGCTGAAAATGGCCCATCAGGTAGAATAGAACTTCCCTCTCATTATCCTGTTACCACCTTTAGCATATTCATCTGAGTTTTACCTACTTTTTAATGTCCTAGGGCATGTCTGCACCACAGAAATTGCATGTAGGATGGGCCCTGCTGAGCTAACTTTGAATCCCCTTACTGGGGGACTGATGGCAGTGTAAACACAGAAGCAGAGCATTGCTATGGTCTGCAAAACCTGCTGGAGAAGCCAACCCTGTGCACAAGTGCACAAGCAGCTGGGGCCACAGCATCGCACACAAGCGTGGGGCTCACTCGAGCTTGCTGGCAAGGAGCAGGAGCTGCTGCAGTGCAAATGTGCCCTCATGTGACGTACCTGCCATCAGCTCCCCGAGGACACAAGGCTTCCCACTAATTTGGTTTGTTTTAATTTCACAGTGAGGGGATGTCAATTCTTTGACATTGCCCCTCTCTTTCCCGTTAAATGTCTAGGCCTGACTTGACCATCCCTATGCTAAAATCAACACACAGGCACGTCTAAGTAAAGTTTAAGTAAGGACTGTGCTGCTGGCACTTTCCACAGTACCACACCCTCTTACCTCTTCTTCCCGTTCAGGTCACTCCTAACTCTTCTAACTACATCTTTTTTTTTTTTTCCCCTTTTTCTTAAGTTACTTGGTATCAGCTCCATCTAACCTTCTCATCCACTTTGAATGGGACCAAGCAGTTCTGCTTTCAGACACAGCCTGACCCACAGATAATCCTTGCAATTGCAGGATTATGTCAGTTAAAGACAGTTTGTTTGTTTGTTTTCAAGACAGGAGTGTTAAACCTACCAGGGACAGGTGCACTGAGGTATAAATGTGCTTTGTGCAGGTACACCGCAGTCTCCCTCCCACAAGGAATGCAGAGGAGTGGAAGCAATGCAATGGAAGCCAGTGCTGGGCTTTTTTACATATGCTCATCAAGAATGCATGGTTTTTGCACACATACAACACCAAGATGAGCACACATGGGGCCTCTCCCTCTCTGCCGTAGTCACTCAAAGGTGGGCAACAATTTAATACATCTTCTTTCGGCCTACAGACAACAGTAACCATCTAAAGGCAACCTGAATGAGAAACAGATTTGCTCAGACTTCCTCCACTCCTACCTTCTACCCAAATTAATGTTGGAGTAGATAAGGTTGGAGAGCACTTCCCTTCCCTTTTTTAAACCTTTCCTTAGTTTAAATGGTCTGACTCATCAGCAACACAAAGATGACAAAATGTCTATTCTCCCTCCCTGCCCAACCCCCCCCCCCCCCCCAAATATTTTGGCATGATTTTGCTATCAAATTAGGGTACTCAATCCATGCCAGTTGGAAAAAAAAATATATGGGCTCCCAGCACACTCATTGTATATGATTAGGATTTGGGGAGGGTGCGGAGCATAACATCATCATAGGCAGAAAGTGAAAACAGCCAAAGGAAACGCCTACACTCTTCCTTTACAAAAGCTGCTTGTTGTGTCTGTCTGAACAATTGTTAAAAAACCTGGAGGGGAATTAGAGGGAAAAAGATAACCGACTTTATTAAGAGCAAAAGATTGATTGAGCAATTGATAGCACTTAATTGGAATGGTGCGAGCAAGGGAGATGATTTCAGGGTTGGTTGTTTTTTTTTCTCCTCGTCTTGCAGACAGTCCTGCCATAGAACTATACAGGCAGGAGACTGAGGTACCCAGCTGAGAGCTTGGGTCTGCTCCTTCTCCCAGGGCATTGCTTGCCTGGAAGCAGCTGTCTGGAAGAGCTACCCCTTCCACAGCACTGCCAATTGCAATAGTTGAGGCCTCAGAAAGAAGGAGGAACTTAAAGTCATAAGGTTAAACTACAGAGGTTGGCTTGTTCATGTGTTTCTTCCCAGAGCTTTTTTTTGCTTCTGAGATATGCTCACGCTCATAGGATGCTTTCCTCTCTAACAACAAGGTCTAGAGACTCTTTTATTTTTTTAAGAGAATGGAAAGATTCTCTTCTCATCAATCCACATTAGGAGTGGAGTTCTTAGAAGAAAAAATGTTTTCCAATTCATAATAATAAAAACTGGAATAATTATATTACAAAAACCTCACTAACCAAAGGGACAGAATTCCCCAAAATTCTTATGGGGAATATTTTCATGAAGTAGAGACTTCATTTTCTGGAGCTATGCACATATTAACGAAGGTGCAGCACAAGAGAGAACTAGCTCAGGGTTTCACAATCTTTTTCCCCAAAACAATCCTCAAGGGGAAAATGATAATGTGCATGAACAGTTAAAATTAAAGCAAACCCTGAGCTAACCCCTTTGAACGAACTGATTCCTGTTAGTGTATTGTTATTACCTTACTATATATCACCTTCATTTTCCTCTTAAGCAGCAGGAAGGACAGACATTCATACTGCACAGATAAGAGTGTGATTTCCAGTGAAAACAAAGGTTCGAGCAGTTAGGTTTGCATTTGCTTTGTTTAAAATCAAATTACAAGTTACGTGGGCCCCAAACTTATCTAAACAGCACAGCCAGTACACAGACTCACAGGGTCATTGAAGTTGGAAGGGACCAGATCAACACCACCTTGTTTTGCCAGAGCGATCGCCTCACATTAATAAATACAGGGCCCTTCTTGCCTGTGAAGGCAGGGAGTAGAACTGGATGGTCAGGATGCCCTGTGTAAGGCTGTGCTCTGCCCTCCCAGGTGCTGGCAGCTGGTACCCTGTAGAGCTGCATGCTCTGAGGATGCATTTCACATCCACTAATCTCATTTGCCTACTCTAAGCAACAACAGAGGCATTACCCAAGTACTTGTGGATGAGCAATCTTAGTAAGAAAGCAAAACAAAAAACAGAGGGGCACCATTGCAAGAGTAAATGTTGCAGATTGAGGCAATAATGGATGGACAGATGGCCATAGAAATGGTAGGACTTAACAACAGTCCTGTGACCTTCCTGCTTACAAAAAGACTGAAGAGCTGCCTTCTGTCCTTCTGCTTCACCAAAGAAAACCAAAATATCTGAAAGCAAAAACATTAAAAGCAGAACCAATTTCTCCACTACCCCTTCTTGTTTTCCACTGTAAGCCGAGAGCCACATGGATACAGCAAGAAGACTGAGGGAACAAATAATGCCTTTTGCAGTTTTTCATATCAAATTGACCAAGAGACAAACTAAAATGGGGATGAACCAGCATAGGCTTGTCTCTCTTGGTCACATACACACCTCCTGTGCCAGATGCCACTGTTGCCAGCCTCCTACAGGCCTCCTGAAAGCCTCTCCACAGTTACTTTATTTTCTGTCCATCTGTCAGGAGTTACCATTTTCCCAGGTCTGATGGCTGAGCTGCTCATCCACTCCAGTGAGAACATGCCAGGTCAGCTAACACAATTTACCATATAGGTCTTTCCTAACTAAGTTCATTGGGACTGAGATAGGTTGGGAAACCATAAGGTGAGTGATTCCACCAACAGACCTGAGAAGTCAGTGACCTCTGGCAGGGGGACAGCAACCTGTGATAGGAAAAAATCAACCCTGACAGCCAAGACATTTCGTGTCATTGGGCCTTTACAGCTCTGTTTGCTCTGTGCCCACCCTGCACAGGACCACTGGAGCACTCCTGCACACAATTCTCTTTTTCATGCAGACGGCCACATCACTCTGCAGCTACAATTACCTGTACCTAGTGCTCGTTAAGTGCTTTGAAGATTAAAAGCACAGATACAAGTGTTAAATATTGTAATTATTCGTGCTACGTAACATTGCTGCACTGAAAGTAGGGAGGGGTTGTTTTTTTGTGTTTGTATGTGGGAATACCATGACAGCTGCTCCTTTCTGTATGTGAATTGCTGCCAAGGACCTTGATAAGGGATTGTGCTTGAAGGAAAAGAACTGAGTCTGGGAGTTTTCTTGGAGTGCTGCATACCACAGTGAAATTAAACTGTGCTCTTACCAGGCTTCCACTGTCAGAGCTCATTTCTGTACGTGCTGATTACCCTGAGCTGCCTCTGGCTGCAGGAGGAGCAGAGGTGACTCTGTGCAGCACAGCAGGGCTTGGTCCTACAAGCAGCATGCAGAGGGAAACACACTCACCTCAGACAAACAACTTAGGAGCAGCCCCGAAAGTACCAAATCCTGAAGTCCATATTTCTGATGTATTCAGTTCACACCTGGGGCTTTAGGGAAGAACTATCCCTGAAAGAGTCCAGGGCAGACAGAAGTTTAGTCTCTTCTTTCTGTTAAGGACACCTTCTGACCTTCCAGCACAGCAAAAAAGGCTTGAGCCTGACCATGGTTTTCCCACACTCTGCACTCTTCTCCTGCACTGCCTTCCTGGCACTGACTCAACCAGCCCAAACGCCTGGGGGGGGCAGCCAGGGCAAAAGCCCCCAGCTTTACTCTGTTCTTCTTTATTGTCAGAAACAGGTGGGAGGATGAGGTTGTGAGAGCAGCACGTAGTTCATTACCACCTTGCTACTGCTCCAAATTATGTCACGAGCTGGGCTGGCACCTACCTGGTTTTCTGTAGCCAAATACAAATAAGACTGGTCTGAATTTGGGTCATGTCTGAGGACAAAGCCATGAGTGACCTCTTCAGTCTGTGGCATGGAGTTAAGTGCATTTCTGTGCACTCCTGGTCTCTGTGAAACAGCACATACAGCCGAAGGCTGTAGCATTTAATCAGGCAGTGCTTCTCTATAAGCACTTGGAATTCATCTGAGCTAAGAGTGAAAAGAAATCCTATGAACTGCTGTTTATATGTCTCATATCTTCCCTTCCCTGTTCTGCAACAGCCCTGACCAGACCTGAGCCTCTCTGTATGAGGAGGCAAGTAGATCCCACGGCCCAAGACTAAATGATCCTATGACCCATCTCCTTCACACTGTCAGGCAGCTTTCGAGAAGAGATGGGAACTCAGAAAGGCTGGGGAACAACCTTGCCTCCCCCTTCTGCACTCTCACCCACATATACACAGTTTTAAAGGTGTAAAGAATGGGCTGTTCCCATTGGAAGAGGAAATATCAACGTGCTGAAGCACCTGAAAGCTTACCCTCTCAAAGAGGATAAGCATAAGTACAGGCAGCTGCTGATGGTACGGGCAGGCATCAAGCCAGTAAGACCCAGTTTAAGAGGTGTTCCAGAACCTGCAGCTTCCCCCAAGTCCAACAGGGCTTGAAGGTGCACTGGGAAAACTGCATTCATGTTTCAGTCCCACAAAAAGCCCATGTTTTAATATGAAACCTACTGACAGCAGCAGCACTGGATTCGGGATTAGAGATTTGGGATTGTGCATTCAGTGTTTTGCACAGAAAGTAGATTTGTCTGTCTTTTAAAAGGGGTGAGGAGGACAAAAAAAGAGTATTAAAATATATATTCACTTTAGAACACTTTTAAGCTCGTATGGCAGCTTGGGAGAAGGCAGGAAGGTAGCAGAGGATGAAGGACTAGCAAAAAAGAAGCCTGGGTGTGTCACAGGGGAAGGGAAAGGTTGTAGGAGGAAGCGTGGGAGGCAATGCAGACAAGCTTACTAAATTGCAAGGCAAAACGTGGATTTTGTCCCCAAGCAAAACACCTCGGTAGTGCTGTCAGGTCAAGCTAATAAAGAGAGCTCTTCAGAGACTCCGACGTCTCTCTGTATTTCCTCTCTCACCAAAAGTAAAAATAATTAATAAGCACCTTCTGTCTGGCAATCAGCAACTATTTACATCAGCCTGTGTGAAGATGGCAGCCTTCCTGATCACAAAGTACACCTTCTCTTGAGCAGTGCAGCTCCTGCTCTTTCAGTTCTGTATGTAGCTGCTGCCTGCAGCACTGCACCTGACTCAGAATAAACCCCTTTCAGAAGGGGCTGAAGGTGGGCAGCACCCCCTGTAAAGAGAAACTCACGTTAGAAGTTTCCTAAAGTCTCAGGAGGTTTTCTGCAGGCATGAAAGCCAAGCTCCAGTATTGGTAGAGTCTTTACAACAGAGGATTTGCAGTAAAGTGTAAGCGTTGCTGGAGAGATGCAAAATTCACAGTGAATTCAGTAACTAATAGCACTACTTCCTTTGTTTACTATGCAGAGGACACAAGAAAATTAAGCTAATCTGGTGCTTGTCCAAGCCACTGCTAAAAACATTTTTGACAAAAGCTGACCTCCTTGCTCCTGAATAAATATTAGCAATTTGTTTGTGCATTGTGCAGCCAGTTTGGTAGACAGGCAAGAAAAAACGAGCTAAGAACTTATTCGGTCATTTTTTTCCCTGCACCAATTGTCAAATAAATTATTCACAAATACAAGCTTCCATCATTCATCCAGCACTAGACTAAACACTTTCTACTAAACTTAGTTTTCGGCATCATGTTTCAGTTTATAGTTACATTTTTCCCTGGGCAAAGTGAGCCAGTCATTAGACAACTCTCATAGGTTTCCACTAAACATGCTTGATTAAGTCTTTTAAGAAGGAGTAGGTGGAGGAAATTGTGCTTTAAAGTCAATGGGAACATTTCCATTCACTTCAATGGGAAATGCACTGAGAGAGATAACATTATTTTGAAGACTTTACGAGCATATTTAAGTCTGCACAAAAAAAAAATGCCACTGTTGCACGCTGCACTTCATGAGGGACAGCTTTCAGAGTAACAAACCAATCTCTGCACTGAAACTGCCTAAACCAGCAGTTTTCCCTGACACCACCCCATGGTCCTTCCTGGCACATAATGCGCACACATGAAATCCAGCAGCATCATCCAAACTCTAGTCTTGATCACTCTTCAGTGGCTGAACTTCTGTGAGTGCATTCAGCGTGGTGGTGCTGAGCTGGTACAGGTGCTCGCCTTTAATTTCTCCAAGCCAGAGCCACAACTGATGCAATTCAGTTTAATGGCTTGAGGATCTGGCCTCATTTGAAAGGGAAAGCAGAATATGAAAAGAAAAAATAAAATAAAATAATTTTAAACATTAATTTCAAACACTAATTCGAATATGAATTTCTGGACGGATTTACTGCAATGCCACATAGCCATGCAAGGTCAGGATGACACACAAGAAGAGACCTCTGAGACAAAATAACTACATGAAACTACTACATTTGAAATTTTGACGGGTAGGCAAATTGAAAAACAGGCACACATCAAGAGCACACCTTTGCTGCAGGTCAGCAAGAACACTCCGTGTCATCATTTTCTTCAAAGACATTTAGACAGATGCTGCCAGTCCCCTAACTTAAGGAGAAAGAGGGACATGATGTACTATTCAGTCTATGCAAATCCATGATGAACACTACTGAGTGCAACACCTGTGTTTGCCTCTGCAGAAAGTGATCGTTTTAATTTAGTAGTTATCATAAGCCCTTCTCTTCCAAAGGAAACGGTCTATTTTATTCCCTGTCCAATCAGTTCCAGACAAATCTTTGAAGAGTATCCCCCAATAAAATTATGCTTATTCATTATTAGCACATCACCTCAAGATCCCAGGCACAGTCAGTGTACAAATGCAGAACACAAGGCAGTCCCTACCCTGCTGAGATTACAATCTCAAAAGTCATAGGTGAAAACAAAATGAAACAAAACAAAACCAAAATAGATAAACAGGCTCAGCAAATGTTGAAAGCTAGAGGTGTGGTGGAGGGCTCACATTCCTTCCCTTATTGTGTAGATGCAAGACATGCCCAGCCTCTGGAGGGAAACAGATGAAAGGAGAGACATGAAACTATTCCCATGGCCCAGGCTGGCCATCCCTATCACTGCAACCACCTTTAGCAGAGCTCTGTCCTATCCAGAAGAGCTGTGCCAGTTGTAGCAGCGCCCACGATGAATATGAAGAACAACATGCCTAGATGTAAGCCTCATAACCTTCTCTCCTTCACTCAGCACACTTGGCAGCTCAGCTCAGAGCTTTCTAAAGGGCCAGTGTTTGGAAGTCTTGCTGTCTGCATTTTTTTTTTCCAGAACCTGTGCTTTAGACCTTCAAGCTCAAGGCCTGAGTAACAAGGAGACAGGCAATAGCATAAAAAGCTGTGTGACTCCTGCCAAAATTTGTCACTTCAAGTCACTCCATCCAAAAACCACGAGGATCTGGCCAGAGTTGAGACCTGTAAAATACAGAGATATGTGGTGCAGAGCTGATAAGAACCTTCCCTTCAAATTTGTCCCAAAGCCCAAGACATTATCTCTTGAATCAGACCCCGCGGGTACTCAGACGCCACTCTGCCTACTTTTTGGATCCCACTGGGATTTAGGCTGAAAACAGGTGCCAAGATGCTCTGACTCAGGCGGTTGCAGGCATGCCCAGCAGCAGAGCTACCAGAGCTCGGGGAACACGCAGGTGAGGGATGGAGGCACCGACAGAGGCTGGATGCCTTCAAGGTGAGATGGTTGCTCAGCATGGGGCGAAGGGGCATTGCTGTGATTTTGGGCTACATGGCCTGAACTCCACTTACGCCTTGTTGCAAGTGACAAAGTTCCCCTCTGAATCTGGCCCTCATAAAAAGCCATCCAGGTTTCTTCCACACTGTTCTCTCCACTTAATTTAAGTGCACCTAATCAGGAAATCTACTTAATTGGAATATCTCTGTTAAAAATCAGGGGTGCTTACTAACAATGACTGCATCTTGATCGGGATGGTAATATCGCTTAATTGGGATGCCTTCAGGTATCTTGGTGGTTTGGATTTTTTATGTCTCAAGCTCAAGCTAGTTTTGTCTGTCTGCTGCTCATAAAACAGCTTTCAGTTCCTCCTTAGTAATGATACAGGCAAACGATGATGTAAGTTACTTTAACATTTTTTGCTTCTGGCTGTTAGTTGGTGTGGGAGGGGCAAATTACCTGTTTCTGTGGGTGTTCTTGCCACAGGGATGGTTACGGTAGTTGCAGTCTCCATCCCATGCAAACACTTCTGCCTCCGACAGCCGCCCTGTCACACGGCACCTCTCCAAAAGGCTCTAGTGAATAAAGAAACGCTGCTTTCTGCTACCTGGCAAGCGAATCTAAACTGCAGGAATGATACCAGCCAGAGTGTCCTACACCAAGTATTCCCTTTGTAACTTACTCTTTCAGTGTTTGCAGTGTCTACAGCTCTTGAGAGCAAAAGTGTGTGCTAAAGGAAAGCTGTGAATCTGCCTTTGAACAAACCAGACTTAAGCCACACGGTTATACATGTGAAACTATTTTTAAATGTAAGCCTTGGCTAAGAACCTCTGCCTCTATTTTAGGGGTTATCAAGTTAAATAGAAAACTTTTTTTTTTTTTAATCAAGCATCCTTTTCTTCATGCTGCACAATCTTAAAATACCTATACTTGTATTTATCAAGTGTAGCACCACTGAATTGGTCATCTGCCACTGAATGTAGTCTGGCAATCTGTTCTGCTTTGCAAAATGGGGAAACTGACCTTGCCTAGCTTGGCTGATGCCACCCTCATATGCAAGCATTAGCCGTGTCGCCATCACAGTTGGCCAGCCGGTCTCACTGGGGCAGGAATTGGGCCATGAGCTGAGCAGGTGAGGTGGTGACATGCCAGAGCCACACGTCCGACACACAGAAGTCTAATGAAGGGGGCTAATGCCACCTGGATAAAAATGAAAGTCTGAAAGCTTTGCTTGTATTTGGTCAAAGAAGGGACACTTTCTGGCAAGGCACTGAAATACATACTGCCAAAGCTCTTTTCTTCTTCAGAACAACTTTTCTGTTCAAATCATGCCTACCAGTCTGTTTACAGATTGGCAGAAATGGCACTGCATGTGGACTTAGAGAGAGGGAGAGAAAGAGTCAGAAACTGCAGTTTTAACACACTCAGGAGCTGAATGATGATTTCTTTTACCTTTAAATGGTACGATGCCTCATTTTGAGGGCAGACACCTACTAGAAAGTGGGGCTTGCCTGGGGTCACAGCCCATGGAACTCCTGCAGCTGTGAGTTTCAAGTCTTTGTTACACAAGGTGCATTTAAAACACCTCTTCTTTTGTGCGTTCCCTGTGGTCTGTGGAAAATAATAGTTACATCTTGAGAGGTCTACTTTTTAAACTATTCTTTCATCTCTTTTTATTGTACTTCGCTTTTTGCAGAGTGAGACGTTGTTTTCTGTATGTAAACAAGCACGGGTTACTTCCAGCAGCACGCAAATAACTGCAAAGAGAGCATCTGTGGCTTCATAAAAGTGCATATGCAGATATCTAAGTTTTATTACTTTTATTACCATAGCTCCTAGGAGCCTTAGAGGAAACTAGTTTTTTGGTGTGATTGTACTTAATAACCATAAATGCCTTGTAAAACCCTTGAAATGCCTGGAAAACCGTGAGAGTGTGTGTGTATAGATGTGTATGTAAATTTACACATCTCCGTGGCCATTCTGTGAAGGCATCTGCCTCTGGGTTTAGCAGACAGTTTTACGAATCTGTTCCTTGGAGGTTGAACACATCAGTAATTGGACAGCAAGGGGGAGGTTAAAAAACAGAAGTACTATTCCTGGAAACCAACGCTTTTTCTCTCGCTAGTTTTACTGGCAAGCCTGGCAACCAATAAAGACATTCCTTGGCAGAGGGAAGAATATAATGGCCTGGACACAGCTGGCATCGCTCTACCGCTCACCTCCGACAGCGAGCTGCGCCCCGCGAAACTCGCCCCGCACGGCCGCGGCTCCGCAGCCCGGCGGCGGCGGGGCGGGTCGGTGTGGGGCGCTGAACCCCGCGTGTGCCGGGGGAGAGGGAGCGCGGCCGGGCCGCGGGGAGCGCCGAGGAGCCGCGGGGAGCGGGCAGGGCGCGGGCAGGTGCCCGGCGGGGCCGGCGGCCGGGGGGGCGGGCGGCGGTGGCGCGGACGGCCCGGGAGGGGGAGCCCGCGGCCCGCGCAGCGCCCGCCCAACGCGCAGGTGGCCGCCGGGACGGCGCGGAGCCGTGCGGAGCTGTGCGCGGCAGCACCGTGGCTCCTTCCCCGGGGAGAAGCGGCTTTGAGGCTCCCCTGGCTTGTCCGCTGTCCCCCACGGAGGCAGCGGCGGCCTCCCCCCGCGCAGCGCTTCGCGGAGGGCGGGGGGCTTTGGAGTGCCCCCTGCCAAGGGCCGCCCGCAGCGGGGCAGCGCCCGGTCGCGGCTCTCAGCGGGGCTGAGCGCCCTCTCCGCCAGCCCCCATCCGTAGCCCCACTTACTCTGCCGCACACCCTCCCGAGAAAGCTCCCAGCCCGCAAGAACGAGTATGGGAAAGGCAGGCAATTATGTATCCAGGGGCTGATCTCTATCTGCTACCTAATGACTTGCCAAGTACTTATCACTTCCCAGACTAGGAACTGTCGCTTCATTCTAATGTAAATAAACCCTTTATACAAATAAGTCTCTCTCTCCTCACTTCTGCTAGAGCAATAGGTGGAGATGGAGCAGGACGGGGCTGCTAAGGTTCATACTCCCAGCTTCGTTGCTCCCTGTGTGTTTTCATTTATATGAATCCAGAGAATCCACTGGATTCAGCCCCCCTCCGCCCTCGCTGCCCCTCCCAGAGAAAGGAAGGAAATAAGGGAGGAAAAGGAACACAAAAGGGACAGGGGACCTTGGAAAGTAAAAGAAAAAAGAATTTAAAAGTTCTGTGTCTGGCTGTCCTCTTGTCAGTTTAGGAGTGAATTTTTAACACCCTCAGCCCCTCAGATGATAGTGTTTTACCATGGGATGCCAAAGCTAGAGAACCTACCAAATAAGTAAAGGTTTCTTTCGCACTTGCGGGTTTCTCTCTCTGTGTGTGTGTGTGTGTGTGTGTGTGTGTGATAGTACTTTACAGAAAGTACTTCATAGCAGAAACAACACAAGTAGTTTCCCACAGCCTGGTTTTTGCCCTTATTCTTGGTGCCGCAACATCTCTGGGACACAACCAGTGTCACAGAGACGAATTATATATACGACCGCGATAATTATCGTGGAAAGATAAAATACGCGGGCTCTGAACTCTTGATGGTCTCTGTTCTTCTTTGTAGACTAAATGAAAATTCACTTTTAGATAACTAACGTGAAATTAAGGTATTTCTCTCGTGAATGGCACGAAGCCGATGACTGCTGCCTCATTTGCTGCAAAGGATAATTTATTTCTTAGCCAAGAACGAGAGGCTAAAGATGCCACGGGGAATGAAGTGCTCATTTTCGTATTAAGTTGTGTTATTTATGTCTCAAGATAAAAGACGCCCTGGATTGGAAAACCACCTCGGCATATTTATGGAATTGTTAACCCACGTTAATAAAATAACAATCACGCCTGTTTGCTTAACTGAGTGCCACGCAAAACAGACCTTGCATTTAGAGCTTGGCTTAATTGCTCAGGCTTGAGATGGCAGAGGTACTGGTGTAAG
>JAVTVJ010000270.1:2494008-2624008 GCA_034509425.1 Eopsaltria australis | reverse complement strand
AGGACAAGGAGGAGAAGGACCGCCTGCACCTCAAGGACCATGCCCCGCCGCGCCCGCCGCAGCCCGCCGCCGCAGCCGAGCCCGAGGGCGGCCCCGCCGGGGGCAGCGCCGGGCCGCCGCCGCCGCCCGTCCGCATCCAGGACATCAAGACGGAGAACGGCACGGCCTCGCCGCCGCAGGCCGTGTCCCCCCCCGGCGCCGCGCCGCCGCTCGGCGCCGTGCCCAAGATCGAGAGCCCCGACAGCAGCAGCAGCCTCTCCAGCGGCGGCAGCCCCCGTAGCACCCTCCCCTCCAGTCGCTCTCTCAGCCTGGAGGCCCCCGAGCCCCCGCCGCCCCCCCCGCCGCCCCCGCCGCCGCCCCACCACCATGGCCCGGGCTTCAGCGTGGACAACATCATGACCTCGCTGCGGGGCTCGCCGCAGGCCGCCGCCGAGCTGGGCGCCGGCCTGCTGGCCCCCGCCGCCGCCGCCCCGCGCACCGGCATCCCGCCCGCCCTGTCCCTCGGCGGGTACTCGCCGGGACACAGCTCCGTCTACGGCTCGCCCTGCGGCCAGGGGGCCGCCGGCGCCGCCGCCGGCACCTACCACTGCAACATGCAGGCCATGAGCCTGTACGCGGCGGCGGGCGGCGCCGACCGACCCGGCCACCTGCCCGCCGCGGCCGCCAGCCCCGCCGAGGACCCGCTGCCCGAGTACGCGATGCCCTCGGGCGGCGGCGGCGGCGGCGGCGGCGGCGGTGGGGCGGGGGGCGGCGGCGGCGGGGCGCTGGGGCACGGCGGGCTGGGCGGCGCGGCGGGCGGCCACCAGGAGGGGCACCACCCGCACCCGCACCAGGGCCGCCTGGCCTCCTGGTACCTCAACCAGGCGGCGGCGGCGGCGGCGGCAGCGGCAGCGGCGGCGGGGGAGCTGGGCCCGCTGGCGGGCGCGGCGGGCTACGCGGGGCCACAGCAGGGCTTCGCCGCCGCCCCGAGAGAGGTCTTCGAGGCGCCGCGGCTGGGGCTCAGCGCCTCGCCGGGTGGCGGCGGCGGCGGCGGAGGAGGCGGCGGGGCAGGGGGCGGCGGCGGCGGCGGCGGGGCGGGGGGCGGCGGGAGCTGTCAGATGGCCTTCCCCGGCAGCCAGCCGCTCTACCGCACCTCCGGGGCCTTCGTCTACGACTGCGGCAAGTTCTGAGCACGCCCCGTCGCGGGGACACGGCGGGAACTCCGCTCCGCTCCGCACCACACCGCGCCGCGGGCCCCTACAGCGGCCGCGGAGGGAAGCGAGCGCATCGCGAAAAGCTTTTGTACAGAGACAGCCCCAAAGCATGTCTTGGTTTGTTAAAGGACAGTGTTACTCCAATAACACGTAAGTTTTTTTTTTTCTAATTGCTTTGAGAAATACTTTTTTTTCCGGACCCCCACCCCGCGCTCTTCCCTGTCCCTTAAGGTATTGTCATGCCCCGTGTTTAAAAGGGAGCGAAAAGTCCAGCGTAGAATACCAGCTTCTTTCCCCCTCCCCTTCCTCTTGTACAAGGACTTGTTTTAAAATGTAAATTGCGACATAGTAATTTATTTTTAATTTGTAGTTGGATGTTGCGGACCAAACGCCAGAAAGTGTTCCCCCCTTTCCTGAAAAGTGACGTTAAAATTGACTGAAACGCTGATTTTTTCACTATATATAAAAAGGGAAACTGTATTAATCTTATTCTATCAATATTTTTCTTTTTTTTTTTTTTTTGTTGAAAATATTCTGAAGGTATTGCATTGTTTGTTTATTAATAAATTACCATTCAGTTGGAATGATCCTTTACACGTCTGTATATTTTAATACTTTCATTTAGAGAGAGAGAAAGAAAGAGAGGGAAAAGGGATTCCATAACTAACTTTGTCGCTGGAACAGCTTGTTCCCCTCCGCACAAATTCCAAAGACCATTTAGGAACTGCCAGGTCGAAAAATCCCTTTTCAGTCTCTTCTGCAATATGTTCCACTTAGTCAGCTCGCCTTATCCGCTAGGAAAAAAATACTTTCCCATGGCAGCTCTGAGTTGGCAAATAAACAAACACGTTTTCTTAGCAATTAATGGGCAAGACCTGGAAACATTTGACCATACAGAGCAGTATGGCCACATTACGTTGTTTTAAATAATATGCCTATGTAAGGATATATTAAGTGATAACTCTGAGGTAGAAGTGCATGCACTAGATTCCAGACCATGTGTAACTGTATATGTCGAGCTATTGATCGCTCTGCGTGTGTTTCGAATGTATTTATATCTAGGATTTACATATGTACCTATATTTAAAGAAGGATTGCGTATTTATTTATAGTTTCATATACGCATTGCATATTTTTCTAAACTCCACAGTGTATAGCAGATGCCAAATAATCTGTAGTACGTGTACTCTTAAATATAATGCCAGCATATAAATCACTGCTTCTTAGAATTGATAGCAAAGCGTGCAATCACATCTGTGAAGTCGCGTCTGTAACACATAGATTTAAAGTAGTATTTTATTTCAGGGGAAAAAAAAGAGTAGGTGGGTTAAAGGGTACTTGTACAGTCTACCCTTACACCTTTACAGCTCAGCATTACTCCCGTCCTTCAGGGACTTTACTTGTCTGTGTCTCAATTGCTCGGACTGCAATTATTTTTAAAATATTTTTTGTGGGCGAGTTTTTCTTATACAGTTGTTCGGGTGCAGTTTTGGTTTGTATTTTTTTTTTTCTCCTTACCTCCCTCAGTTTTCCTCAAATCGGAAAAAAAAACCCGATACATTACCAGGGTAGCAAATGAGTGCTGCACAGACTGGCGTCTTGTCATATCAAGAATCTTACCTCCTGGACAATTTACTATTATTAACCTACGGGCAATGGGGATCACCTTCCCCTTTTGTAAGTAACCACCAAAATGCAATAAATTCATTAACTTAAAAGAATCAGCCTTGTCAGTCAGACTTGGAAATAAGTTTATTTGATTACAGATGTTTAAGGCCTAAAATTTGCTTTCAAGATAATACAGTTTCCTATCAGAATCTCTTATCTAAAGGCAACACTTAGCAGTAATTGCTGTTGCATTGTTAAGGGTTACGCTGTAAATAAATACAAAGGTATTTACAGTTCAACCTTATTACCTCGCTTTTGAGCTGTGCTTCCCTCCCAAAGCAATAGTCTAATGTTTAGAAAACACCTTCAGCAGATGGAATGAACTGGGGCGAGTGTGTCATCTTAGAACGCGTTGGCTTAGAATACGTTTATTTAAGTATGGCATAGTCTTTGCCTTTTCGTGCTAGTACCTCTACAAAGATTAGCGGCCTTATTTACATTTATTTGTTTGCTAAGTTGGGTAAGAGAACCTCGAACGCTCCATCGTCCTGATGAGGACGAGCAAAGTTGAGCGCCTTCACTCCGGGGACATATTTTAATTGTTGCTCCCCGTTTTTCACCAGCGAAGGGAAATAAATTGTGACCTATTCTAGGTCGGGCTCACTTTCTGCTCCCCACCGCCCCTCTCTCAGTACGGAGCGGGAGGCAGAGAAACTGGTGGCTCCCGCCCACCGCCGCCTCCTCGGGAGCGGGACTGCCGGACAAGAGGCATGGCGGGGCTTTCACTGCCTTGCGCCCCCGCTCCCCCTCGCTGGAGAGGGGGACCCTCGGTGGGGCAGCTCCCTCTGCCCTGGCAGATGGGTTTGCCAGCGGGGTGGCTGCATAATAAGACCTGCCCCCCGTCATGTATTTAAAATAAAATTTAAAGAAGGCAGAGGGTAGAGAAGATTGAGTCTGCTATTTGCCTGTTATTTTTGTTGCGATCAGGCGCCGGCTTTCCTGTAGTTTGGGTTTTCTCAGCGGTCTGCAGCGGTAGGGTGTTTGTGGCAAAAATAAATAGAGGGGAAAGCAGTTGTTAGCCCGGCTTGTTTAATAACCCGTTGCATTGTCAGTGGTGCTGCTCGGTGAGGGAAGCTGGGGGGGCCGTGCGGAGCTTGAACAAGTGCCGTGTGTAATTGCTGCCAATGCTCGGGGCGCTCCGCGGCCCTCTGCTCGGGGCGGTCGCGCAACTTGCGCTACCCGTGGCCCTGGCTGCAAAAGAGGTGGGTGGTGTGGGTTCGGCTAGCTGGGAGGGCGGCTCTCACTCAGGGAGGGGGCAAAGGAAAAAACCTCCCGCTCGGTCTCAGGTAGGTCGTGTCGGGATCTTCTGCCCCCGGAGGGGATCCCTTTCCTGAAGTGACGTGCGTGGTGGCGGCGGAGGTCACCTCCTGCTTCTCAGTGCGACGGGCTGGCTCACCGCACACGGGGGCTTCGTCTTGAGTTTTAAAAATACTGTTTTATTTATGTTATAATCATAATCTTTTTTTTTCTCCCCCTCCGCACAGAAATCGATCACAACGAAAATAAGATTAGCAGTGCTGGCGGTCCCCGCGGTAGGCAGTGAAAAGTGCGGGCTTGGCCAAGGGATGCAGCCTGCCGGGCGCGCAGTCCAGTGCCGCGGGTCCCTGCGCGACATTGCACGGATGGGGGTCGGCAGCTCCGGGCTCTGCCGGGCCGGAGCCTTCGGCGTGAGGCATTGCGGCTGCTGCTGCAATGGGGAAAGGCCGAGTGGGCTCGCTAGAATCCTTCCCGGGCTGGGGCAGCAAAAGTGGGGGGCACGGAGCGGGGCCGCCTGTCCGCGGGCCACCACGAACTCTGGGCAGCGGGGCCCAGCGTGGGGCACGAACCCTTGTTCCTCTTGCGCTTCCGTCCTCTTGAGCACAGGAGGCAAATCCGAGCGTCCCTTCTGACCTGTGATTGTCTCCCAGCAGAACTGGGCCTGCCCCGGACGCCAAAGGAGATGCGGTGCGACCTTGCGCGGCGGTGGGCACGGGACATGCGCCCGGGCAGCAGCTGAGAGGTGTCCCCGTAAGGCCTCGACATCTGTGGCGGCAGCCCCTGCAGCAAACGGGGACACTTGGCCCCAGACATGCCTGCGGAGAGGTCATTTAGGCGCCAGGTTAGCACGGCGCTTTGTGGGGTTTTTTTGATTCAAACTGATTTTTTTTTTCCAAATTGTCGCTTTGCTTTTGGTCTATGAAAGAAACAAAACAAAACAACTTTTTGTTTTTGTTTTTTTAAATCAGTTTGAGGGACCATTCCATTTACGTGGTGGTTCTGGTGGTTTTTCACTTGTACTTGCTCATGTCACTTAAACTGTGGAAAACGTGGAGAGGAGGAATACTCTCCTTTCTAAGTTTTCTCCTTAGAATTTCTTATTAAAGCAATTACAGTTCCTATTATGTTCTGCAAAGGTCATAAGCAAAAATAGTAGAGAAGTGCGTGCAAACAGTGGAGACGACATGGATTTTAAAACCCCTTCCCTAGGTCCACAGGCCAGGTCAGATGGAGAACATGGTGGGGCTGTGTTGGGGACGGACACATTTAAGGGAGTGGTCCCAAATCGGCATTCTATGGTATTCTGGGCCCTTTCTGATAGCCACGAAGTTCGGGAAAGGCGTTTTGAAGTTAGCGGCTATTTGCATAGTCGGGTTCTACTTCGTAACACTATTGGCAGCTCTGGGGCTGCGGTGTATTGACCAGCTGTCTGTACGCTGCTCTCACCTCCCCAAAAACACGCTGCTGGAACAGGACGAGCTTAGAGTTTCGCCGTGGCCTCTGGAGAATTGGCTTGGACTTTTCGGGTGAATCGCACAAGGCGCAAGTGAAACCCGGTGTGGGTTTTGCGGGATTTGCGGGATTTGCGGGATTTGCGGGTTTTGCGGGAGGCAGTGCGGCGGTGCCGCTGCGCGGGAAGGAGCGGTGGCGCACGGCTGGGGGCTGCGCGCCTCTCCGCGCCCACGTAAAGATGAGCGTGAGGTGAGAGTGCGCAGTCTTCATTACGTCGTTTGATTGCGTAGGCAAAAGCGTGCGGCTCCGAGGCGCGCACATGGCTCCCCTGCACAGCACAGGGGAGCTGAGGTGCGGCCCCTGGAAGCTCTTCCCCGTCCGCTTCCCGAAATCACCCATCTCAACAGCGACGGCTAATTGAACATTAGCTTTCAATTAATTTCACTCGTAAAGTAATTTAAACTCCTCAGCGTACTCAGTCCGTTTTCCTGCATCTCCCTGTGCTGGGATCGGGCGTGTTGGCTAAAGTCATCCGCATTTTGAGATACTCTGATCTTTAGATTTGGTTTTTTCGTTGGTTTTTTTTTTTTTTTTTTTTTTTTTTTTTGTGGTGGGGGGACGGTTTTGTTTTGTTTTGTGGTTTTTTGGGTTTTTTTTTGGCTAGAAGGGAGATGAGGAGCACGGTGGTGGGCGCTGTCAGGGTGCCCGAGGCTGAGTTGTCTCTGCGCGGGGCCACAGGTAGCGCGCAGCCGGGGTAGCGCGGAGGGCGAGCTCAGGTTTACGCGGCAAGCTGCGCAAGAGGCTGGCGGGTCACAAGTTGGTGTAAGGGAGCTGTCCGGAGCTCCCCGGCGTCGCGCTCGGGTTTCGACCCGATATCTCGGTCACAGGCTGACGGGCTGGGAGGGTATTAGTCACCATTCCCCCATAGGTTTCCCCCCAACTTTTTTTCCCCTGTCCCTTCTGCCTCGCCTCCCCGGCGTCTTGTCTGTTGCGAATCCGCCCCAAAGGTGGTGCGGTGCCGCGGTGAACGTAGCCCTTCTGGTTTAATTACACTGGGGCTCATAAAGCCATTCGCTTCTTTCTAAAGTAATAAACAAACGTCGCGTTAGGTCAAGATTGATGGTGTCCATGCAATAAAAACGGGCCAGGTCAGGAAGGAATAAAATTCAATCAGAGCTCGCGGAATCATTTTTCAGGGGACAGAAAGACAGAAAAGGAGACGGGGGTCAAGGGAGACGATGTCGCCATTCACAACACACCAGCCGGGAGGGAGGAGGGCGAGGGTTAACGAGCGATTGTTTTTTATCAAGCGGAGCCTAATTGAACGAAACAATAGCCGCATGGGGGGGGGTGGGGGGGGGTGGAGAGCCGGCTCCTTACCCGGTAGTTGCGGGGCCGACCGGCAGCCCCGTGCCTTGGTGGAGGCACCGGAGACCCCTCGCAGCACTGCTGCGCCCCCCCGTTCTCCCTTTAAAATTATACGTGGGCACCTGGGGCAGAGGGCAGGCCTTGTCCTAGGCCGGGGCTGGCAGTGCAGGTAGCGGTAGCAAACGAGCGGGTGCCTGGGGGACGGCAGTGGACACCCCCTCATTTTCTAACAAGGCGTCCTAAAAGGCCTGCTGGGACGGCCGGAGGAGTAAGTCCCGGGTCTCCCGAGGGTAACTCCGGCTGGTCCGACCGGAGCGGGAGCCCTCGGTGCCATTTGGAACGAATTCCTTGAGTGTAGTCTGATGGTAACGCTGCTGGCTCCCAGCAATTTGGCAAGCAGCTGCGAGGTGGTGCTCGCCGGACCCCCGACGGCCGGTGGGTGTCGGGCTCAGCGGAACAGGCCCTCGGAGGATCGTGGTGTTCGGGCAAGAGACAGCAGCACAGCACTGCGGGGAAGCCCCTGCGGTCCGAGGGACATTTTTTCGTCCCGGCCTGCTACGCCAGAGTTTTGTGCTGCACGGGCCGGGGAAGCAGCCGGCAAAGGCTCCCTCCCTCCTTTCAGCAGACAGGGTCTTTGGGGGCTGGGGGGATTTCTAGGCCCGTAACTTTGCGCCTTGCTTGGTATGCGTGTGCCACAAAATAATAGCTGTTAAAAAGCACTGGGATGGAGAGTGGAGGGAAGAACGCCCGAGCTACCGGTGAGAGCTCACAAGCTCTCCGGCTGAAAGAGAATTGGGTGTTCGGCAATTTTTTATTTTGCCCCCTAAACAAACACAGCTTGAAACGACTTGGGTGGGCAGAAGGGAACAATTTGTGAGCCAGAGAGCAAGTGAGCTAGGCAGGCAGCCTGCCCACAACTTACCTGCTGGAGACTTTCACCTGACCTTTAGGTGTCAGGGGGCTTGGCTGTGCCGTGTATCACTCCACGTTCAGGTCAGCTGCTTTAGATTGCGTTCAGCAGAATTAAAACAACAACAATGAAAACCCCAAACTGGAATCCCCCCTCCTTTCCAGCCCCCATCACCTCTGGGGAGAATCCAGGAAAACCAACACATTTAGAACCATTAACTCTTAAAATAGCTGAATTTCCTCCAGCAGAAAAAACGCAAATTATTACACTCACGAGTTCAGGATATTTATATACTATATGAATCGATGAATAAACAGGTCGTATCACTACAACCATCATCCCTCGGAAGGCAAGTACTCGGATCAGAAAAAAATACGCCATAAACGTTTTTCCCCAAAACGTTCCTGGAATTTATTTACTTGTCAGAACATTTAAGATGCCGAGTTTAATTTCTTTCTTTTTTTTTTACCTTTCTTCTTTTTTTAAATAAATATTTAAAATAAGGAAAAAGAAGAATGTTTTTCCATTGAACGATAATGTAAAAGTACTGATAATATCGTCCGTAGCAGAAGGGAACTGTTTAAACAATGTCGGTGCTTGCGAGATTGCCCAGTATAAATACATTCCCAGTGCCATTTTGATGCGAGTTTAGAGTGGAACTCCTTTTTCTGTGTGTTCTGTATGTGCATTTCCCCCGGTCCGATTGCGTGAAGGCTAAAGCCGTAAGCTGGCGGAGGGCACGTCGCACTGCCAGCCCCGCGGGCCCGGGTCGGGCATGCCCTGCTGCCCGCGGCGTGGGACGGGGCGCAGGCGGCGGGACGGGGCCGGGCGCTCGCACACACCTCGCCCCTGCCAGCGAGGAGCTGCTCGCTGTTTTCCCCAAGCGAGGATTTATGAAAGTGCTGGCGGCCAGCTCTTCTAGCCTCGCCTCTCAAGGATGGGATGGATTTAAAACCGAATAACGAATTGCAGAAAAATTACGACTTTCTCCCGACGCCATTTCCCACCCCCCAAGCGCTCCACCGAGGGGGGGAGGGGGTTTTGGGGTGGGATGGTGATGGAGCGCGGAGTGCACCGGTGCGAGCTCATTAGCAAAGCAAAGGTTACAATTAGCGTCTGCTGCTGAGAAGCGACCTCTCCCCCGCCTGCCTCTCCTTAGCCCCCATCACCAAATAATTGCAAAGTATCTGTTGATGTTTTTCTTCCACCCGTCAAAACGTTGGAGCCCTGCCTGCTCCAGGGCTCCGTCCTGGTTTTGTTGTGTCTGGAGACAATGCTCCGCCAGCGAACCATCAGAGGTGAAGGGGGGTCACAAGGGGAGGTAGGAGCGCGGCCTTGCGAGCCGACGGGGGCCTCCCGTTGCCGCCCACCCCTGCAAACCTGCCACCCACAGGCGGGAGAGGCTGCGACCCCCGTCCGGTGCCCCTCTCCCTGCGCTGCTCCGGGGCAGCCCCGAGCACGCCTTCCCGGCCGGGCGAGTAGCGGGAAGAGGATGTGACCCTCATGTCCGCCCGGGGGGAACGTAGCTGCTTTATGTGCAAGGCGTCGGGGGGAGGTGGTGGCGGCGGAAGACTCTTCCATTCCCCCAATTTACAACTAAATTTTGTTTTTCTAAATACCCTTGCAGCACTCGATGCGTCTCCGAGCGCCACCAGAGCCGGCCGCAGAGCCTCTTCCCACTACCACCCTAACCCGGCGTGTTCGTGCCCGAGGAGCGGGGCTGCGCTGCCTTCAGTCCCCGTTTGCTTCTACCCTTCGGGCTGGCGCTCCAAGCTTCGAGGTGTATTTTTAGATGGCGCTGGCGGTTTTGCTCCGCGACCCCGAGGAAAGCCCCGTCGCTTTGTCTCGCCGGCCTTCCACACCGGGGCCGGGAAGGAGGGCGGCGGGCGGGCCGGCTGTGTCGCCGACGGGCCCTGGGCAGCGCCGACCCCCGGTCCGGTCCGCAGGCAGAGGTGCCCAGGGCTTGTGCTCCCGTGGGGCCACTCCACCTCAGGCCGCGGCCGCCCTCCTTGCTGTCTGCCGGTGGCCCCTGAAAGGCCTCAAGAGAAGGAAAAAAAATATAAAAAGGAGGTCTCGTGGTACTTTCACCATTGTCAAGATAGGTTCTGGGAGAGGGCAGCGGCCCGTTTGGCCGAGGCGAAGGGCTGAGTTATGGCTGAGAGACGCGGGGCGGCGGCGGCGGCGCTGACAGGCGGCGGGCGCGGGGGAGCGAGCCCGGCCGTCGCTGCTCGTAATTCCTGGCGCTGCCGGGCAGGGAGCCCCAGGCAGGGCCAGACCGGCCTTCCCCAGCGGGCCTCAGCCCTCTGCAGCCGGCAGGGTAGGAGCTGGGCCCTCTCTCCTCTCCCTGCCCACCCGAGTCCCCTGTTCCTGACGGGGCGCACTCCCGGGCTGTCCCCTCCACTCAGCGCTGCCATTGCTGTCCCGCTTCTCCCCGTAGCGGCGGTGCAGGGTGAGCTCTCCGCTTCCCACGACGTAGTGGAACAGGCTGCCCGGGCGGGGACCCCCGGCAGGGTCCTGGGCCCGTATTCCCGGCCCCGGGCAGTGCAGAGTGTGAATAGTTCGACCCTGGCCAGCAACCGGCCTTTCCCCGCCGGTGCCACAGCGATTCCGGGAAAGGTTAAACCCACCTTGTCCTTTGCTTTGTTCGGTGCTGCCGCTGCAGAGGGTTGGAAGCTTGCGTAAGACGGGAGAAACTAGGGGCCTGCTCGGTTATTTACTACTGAAGCTACTCTTTTCCATTAACGAAGCTGCAGTATCTCCATATGAGACCAGAGACGGACAGAGGGGGGGAACGTGTCTTCCGAATCTGCACGCACAAAACTCTTGGCGTGCACAGGAAACTGATGCGGAGAACCCAAGTCTGTAACTGATGTACCAGCTACTTATACAATATCATCTCTCTAAGTCGCAGCTTGTTAGTGGTTTGTTTTGTTTTGCTTTTAAGTTATTACTTATTTCGTTTTCAAGACGTGATCCCGTGGTCAAAGAGCGGTACTTCAGGAGAAATTAAGGATCAGGAAGGAAGGTAGTGCTGGGGGAACCGAAAAGCAGTTCCGACCTTTGCCAAAAGGTAAAAAGCAGCGGGGCAGTGTGCATTTTGTCCTGTCATGACCAGTACCTTTTTTTTTTTTTTTTCCCCTACAAAGGCAGCAAAAAGACCCAGCACCAGGCCACCGTGAGGGACCGCTGGGTCTAGAATCAGTTTTCGCTTTCCCATCCTTTTCCCAACTTGTTCCCCAATATAGACAGAGAAACCAGAGAATAAAAATGCTTCTCTGGAGTGTGCTACAGTGAGACATGCCAAAGAAAAAACCCTAAAGTCGAAGCTTCCAGTCCTCGGCAGAGATGTGTAAACTAATATTCAGATGTACCAGCAAGCCTCCCAGTGAATCACTGTAAGGGAAAAATAGTTCGCAGCGATACAAAAATGCCTCGTCATAAAAGCGCTGGAATACTTTTAAAAATTAATATTCTGTTCCCCACCAAAGACCCGCCACCCGCAGCCTGAGACCGCCTGGCCGAGGCGCTGCGGAGGGGACAGCCCTCGGTGCGGCCGGGCAGGCGGAGCTGGCCCCCTCCCCTCCCCTCCGCCGCGGCCCCAGGGCGGGGGGCAGGGCTGGGCACGGGGGACACGCTGGGCCGTGGCGGGGTGTGCGGGGGCAGGCGCAGAGCACACGGGTGGGTGTCCACGGCACAGGGGCGAGCGCGTCCTGCTGGGGCTCTTTAGCAGATCCACGCTGTGGGAGACCCGCAGCTAATGGAAGGACATGCACCCCCGGGAAACGGGCTTAGTGTTATTTTACTCTTAAAAAAAAAAAAAAAAAAAAAAAAGAAAAGAAAAAGAAAAAAAAGCTCAGCCGTGGAGTCGTACCCGTTGGAGGAGAAAAGAACCCAAGGATTATAAATATACCCACGGGGGTGAGTGGCAGTGGGTGTGTGATGCCGCCGGGAGCTCCAGGCCTCCGGACTGAGTGTCCGCGACCTACTCGGCATTGGTCTGTGCTGGAAGAGCCCCGACGCGACGCGGAAACTGCGTGCGGGCTGGAGAACCTCACACGCGTGGGGAGATGTTTGAAGGGAGCGCAATAGGGACATCCTTCTGTCTCCGCAGTTCCCTCTTCTCTTCCCACGAGGGCTCCTACTCTGTGCACCTGTAGGAAGGGCCTCAAGCAGCGGCCGGGCTCCCACGTTTCCCTTTCCCCATTCGCGCTTTCGAAGGAACGGCCCCAAAGGAAGCGGCTGCTCCGGCTGCCCGGGCGCGCTCCGCTCCCCGCATTTCCCACGGCGCCTCCGGCAAATGCCGCCCTTGGAGACCGGCGCACGGAGCACCCTCCCGGCTCCCCCATGGCTGCTCTCGAGCCCCCTCTGTCACCTGCATCACTCCCATCACGGGATAGCTACCGCCCCCCATCCTGCAATTGGCCTCCTTTTAACATGGGGGTTCCCCCGAAACGAAGTTAAAAAAAAGGAGATGCACTTTAAGAAAGTGTATCTGCTGTATATCTCCCTCCTGTGTATCTTGCTCTTTGCTCACTTCCAGGCATAAAGTTAAAATGATGGGAGTAATTGGTGGGTGGAAGATCCTAAACCAACGGGAAATGTATGGGCTTGACGACCTCTGGATAACCCAGGTACCTTGGCACAAAAAGCAAAAAAATATTTACTCACCTTCAAGTTTCTATTTTTTTAAACTTTTTTATTTATTTTGTTTTTATTTCTTAAGTCATCTTTTGAAATGGTTCACGCTCCTGTCTGAGGTTTAATTATAGAAGAGCAGGAAGAGGGTGGAAGGGGAATGGGTTGATTCTTGGGGGAGGGGGTCAAAAACCAAAACACCCTAATCTCCCTGGGTTGAGAAGGTGCTGGACAAAAAGGCTTTCTGTGACTCATGCACACTCTGAAATGAAGATCTGAAAAACATAAACAAGCCCGGGCTTGACTGGTTTGAAAGTGATTCCTGCAATTAGGAATTAATTCAGCATGGTCAAAAGGCGATTTCACTGCAAGTTATGTCAAGTTATCCATTACAGAGCTCAGGTACTGGAAATGGGCCGCTGGGGTGGAGGTAAGGCTGCAGGAAAGAAAAAGGAGTGTTCAGGAAAGGCAGAAAGGGGAAGCTGTGGAGCAATGTCTGGAGGCCTGGCGAGCCCATGTTTGCACCAAAGGTCTGCTGATGTGGAGAGGGGAGGAGTGGAGGGCAGGGAATGCTTTGTTTCTCCAATGGGATTAAGCACTAAAAAATGTGCTGAAGGTCCTAGACAAGAGAAAGATGAGTCTCAATTTAAAATGAAATCACTGGGTTTGCTGGCTGATCAATTTTTCAGGTACAGTATGATCCTTCCTCAATTAATGGCAGAAGACAGAGTTAGCCCAGGCAGAACTGACCTGGGGATGACGTGTAGGGCAAGAGGCACTGGGGGGATGTAGAGGGTGGAGGCAGGAATAAAACTGGTCTTTTACACACAGGCAGGCCAACAATAAAACCACCACAGGGAGGGGCAGCTGCCCACCCTGGTGGCTCCTGGCAGTGCTGGCCATTGGTTGCATCCGTGGCATGGGTCTTGTGATGCCTGCTGGGCCCACCCAGGGCTCAGGCATTGGGATTGTTCCTCATGAGCTCCACGTCAGCATCCACCATCTCCTTCACCAGCTCCTGCAGGAGGGAGAGAAACAGATGAGGGCCCCAGCACAGGGACAAATGGGCAGCATGTCAGGAATGCCCCGCTGGCCCCCACAGCAGAACAAGGAGAGGATGGGGCTTGGCTGGGCCCTTCCCACAGCAGCCCTGGCCCAGGCCCTGGTGTGTCAGTGCACTGCCACAGTGTCTGCTGTCTTCAAAGCAAGGATCCATGCAGAGTCAACAAAAATGGGGTTTCTCAGTGTGCCCAGGTCACCCCACACAGAGGTGTCCCCCCTCCTTTCCCCTCCCTGAGAATTGCTTTTAGAGAACATGAACACCCAGCAGGTATGAAGCATGCCAGAAAGGCCACTCACATCAAACGTGACTCTTGGCTTCCAGTTCAGCTTTTGCCTGGCTTTGGTACAGTCCCCTTGCAGAAAATCCTGTGGAAAAGAAGAGAGAAGTGCTGCAAGGATTGTTACCTTCCCCACTGTGATGGTCTCCCCATTGCTCCTGCTTCCCTGTGAGCTGAGCACAGGTCAGGCCCACCGCTGGACTCTTCCAAGGACAAACTATTTCTCTTGAAGATGCAATTTTAGTGGAAACTCATATGCCTATTAAATCACCAGGAGGCAGCATCCTTTCACCAGGCTATTTCAGATGGAGAGAGCTATTCTTTGTGTGTACACAGAGTGCTTGAACTCCAGCCTTATGGCCTTATAATGGTGAACTTTTTATAAGAAGTTATTGTACATCTTAGTCATGCTAGTGAATGAGCTGATTCAAATTCTTTCCCCCCCATTTATTTAAATAATGTAAATCACAGAGCAAACATGACAACTAGTCTCTTTCACATAAAAACACGATCACAAATGATGCTGAAAGACTGTTGTGGATATGGATAATCATACACAACACTAGTAAACATCCAACTTTTGAATGCATAAATATTTTTTTCCTATCCACGTGCAAATAAAAGTTTAAATATCTCATAAAATAAAAGAAATTATTTTGAATCCATTACAGAAACCAAGACTTTGGTAATGTTCACTTTAATGTTCAAATATCCTTATAAGTGCTACCACGCTAAAACAATCCCACAATCAGTCATCAAAAATAATGCAACGAAATTAAACAAAGACAAAAGCTCCTTTAACTGCATTTCTACTGAATGCAAAAACTTACTGTATCTTTCATTAAAACTGGAAGACAGTGTTTAAACAGTTGGCTTTTTCCAAATGTATGTGTTGATTGAATAAAATATATAATCTCCCCTCATGAATTGTGTGTCTTTGTAGCAATAACTACTAAAATTATATCTGTCTAGGTTTAAAGAAACCCAAACAAGCCCAGCTTTGTTACAGAACAACAAAGCTAAGGCTGAATTCTCCTCTTGCATTTGACTTTATGGTGGTAACACAGCAGGCGTTCCAGAAAAATGCAAGGACTGCTTTTTTCCTTCCTCTTCCACCCTCTGACCAGTGGTGGAGCTAAGGAGCATTTTGTGAATGTAGGTTTTTTTAAACTTGTAATGCTGCATGCTACATTTTTGCAGATGCTCTCTGTTGATTGTATGTGGTTCAGGTCATGTTAACTTCCAAAATCACCTCATCCTGTGCAGTAAAATGTAGGAAATTCTCCTTCATAACTGTGCACAAGAAAGCTAGACAGCATGCTTCGAGGAGCAGAGGAAATCCACCAAAGGAAATATGGCACTGGAGAAGGGGATGTGGAACAAACACGTCTGCTGAGACTTATTCCAGGCAGCAGTTTTACTAGTTCAGTCTTTAGGCTCAAAAACATTTCATCCTGCCTTCAGAAGAGAGTAAACAGATGGATAAGAACAAAATGATATGAAAATAAAAAAAGCCATGATTTCCTTAAATTAGACTAAATGATTTCCTATAATGGGCTTTTTGAAACTGCAGCAGACCTTTGAGGCCAAGTCATGCAAAACCGCATCAACTTGAGGGATCCCCTGGAGGGTCGTGTGAATATGGATTGCAAAATCTGGTTTGAAATGGGAAAAACGCCCACCAACTTTGATAAAATTTGGATCAGATTCTAATGTGCTCATGGATGTATGTCTTTTATCTGGAGTTCAGTTTAATTTACATACGTGTGTGTATATATGTCTGGAAACAAGGAAATCCTTAATAAAATAATCATTTCAGTATCAATTGCCTTTTATTCAGCCCTAATTCAAGCCATTAGCTAGAAGTGAACTGTTTTAATATCACCTAGTTTTAAGTCATAAAAGCTATATCGTAAAACTTAGATTTTCATTTTTATAAATGCTGTGTAAGTAAAACTTTTACATCCACAATCTTTATATCAAAAACATACTTTGAAACTAAGCCCTATCTAAAGATACTGGCTTCCCATTTAAAAAAAAAATTAAGCACAGAATGAATTGCCATGGCCTGCTGTATGTAGCTGCATTTTGCTTTTAAGCAGCTTGGGAGCAGTCTTTTAACTGTCTTGGACAAATGCTTTTTGTTAAAACACATTATCTAAAAAAATATTTTACCTAATTCCAGCCCTTTATTCAAAAACATAAACACTCATCTGCTGAGTAGGCCAAAATAAGGTTGAGGGTAGGCTGCAAATCAGTAAAAGGGAAGTATTTGCAGTGCTGCATTATACACAGAGATCACACAAACAGTATATTGAAGCCATCTAGGTATAAAAACCCTCATATTTTTCCTTTAAAAGTTCACAAGCTTTAACAATAATGCAGTAAAGGTATTTGGACATAATCTGTGAGAAAAACAAAAAGGGGGAAAATAATGGAAGATTTAATGTATATGATAATACAAATTCCCCAGCTGACTTGGGTTAAAAGATTTTCAGTGGCTCTCCTGGAGAAGTTTGTGTCCTTTTGAGAAACACAACTTTGCTAATTTACTTCAAAACAGCATTACAGACAAAATATCTCCTAGGCACTTTTAAGAAGGTTCACTTACACAGGTTACTAGGTACAGAGGCCAAATGAAACCATTATATTGACACCATATTACACCTATACTCAAGGTTTGATTGTATTCTTACTAGCCGAAGTTTCAACACTGAATGGAAATGGTGACTGGAACAAAGCTATTCCTGATTAAAGGATTGTATTGCAGTCATGTTTCCTGTATTTTTCTACAAGTAGCTCATAATATGAAAACAATAAGGTAATTACAATAAAATAAGAATATTAAAAAAAGCTTCTCTTGGAACAGAATGACTGCTTGTTTATATTGTTAAAGTCTTCCACTGAAACCAGAGATGCATCTGTCAGGCTTCCAAAAGGGAAAAAAATTCCACAAAAAAAACCACCATCCAAAAAAATCCCTCTGGTATGTTCATCGTTAATTAAGATGTATTAATTGTTCAATACCAGGGCATCACTTTCTGGAACTACAACCAGATCAGAAAGTGATGAAAGAAGAGATGAAATTCCACTGGAGAAAACCTGGATTTTTTTTTTTTGCAGGGGGGTGGGGAGGTGATTTGGTGAAATGAGGGGTGGCTCTTGAAAAATAGCTGCTGCTGAATATAAACGGCCCCATCTCCCTGTTCTTGGTGGAAAAGCACCTGATGAAACGACTCCATGTCATCTTTTGTATTCCTGCAGGATTACCTTTTCTGTGCCATTGTGCTTTACATACTGACAAGAAAACAAAGCCCTTTGACTCCCTGAAAACTCTGAGGATTTAGATACTGAACTAGGAGTCTGTAACCCTAAAAACACTGATTAAGGCTTGCTGTTGTTTTTACAGTACTCAGATCATGAACATAAAATTAAGTCTTTGCTTTTAGTTATCCGTTTTGTAAGGAACAAGTCCTTATTTTCCATGCAAACAGTTAACCTAAGTGACTAGTAATGACAACTTTTAAGAACATGCTAGGAATCAGAAACAATATCCAGGTAAATATTTAAAGGGAAGGAAGATGGAAAAGACAGCAGTCAAATTCTGTGTTGCTACTTAATATGACTGAGTAAATTCTCCTACGGCTTTATATGCAGCTCATTGTCATATGTCTGCCTCTCAGAGAACAGAATGAGTTCCTGTGATGTGAGTTTTTCTGGTTTACATTTTCTGCAATTGAAGCTGTGTAACTGTGAAGAAAATACCCCATTATTACTAAATTTGCTCTTATGATTACTCTGTTTTGTTGTCCAAATGCACACACAGAAACACATACAGATAAGCAGTGAGAAATTTGTTATGCAATGAGGTGAGGCATTTTTAAACTTAGTTTTTAAACCATGAGACAAAAATGTAAAATATTTTAATGCAAATATCACATTTCCCAAGCTCTTTTTCTGAATGTCATTGCAACTCCTATTTTGTCTTGGGCAGTGATTGATCTGGTTTCACTGTGCATTGTATCACTGTCTCATTCAATTAACTTTAACTGAAAATTTAAAGCCTCAAGACAACGTAAGAAAAAGGAGATAGTGTGGCCTGAAAGAAGGCCAAAGCTTCCTTTGTTACTACATCTTGGCTGATTCCCTTTCAAATGTGCCTTCACTGAAGGCAGCACCCAATGCCAGCTTTTGCTTTCTCTTACACCAGAATAAAACTGAGATCAGATCCTCAGTAAAACACCTGTGATGGAATTGTGCCCAGCTCTGCTTGCTGAAGTACAGACAAGGCTTTACCTCTAAAAATAAACAAACTTGATCTAAATACACAACAGTGTAACTGCATTTGAAAAGCAGCCAGGGTTACGTTCACAGCACAACTGCTTGGAAGTTGATTTGTTACATCAGGGCTCCCATAAGAAAAGAGCACCAACCCAGCTCGGTGGAGGCTCTGGCTTGAGTGTTTAGTCTTGCCCTTTTTTGCTCAAGATGTCTGTCAAAAAGGACTTCAAGAATAGAGGGGCCAAAGTTTCCTGCAAACCCCACTAGTGTTTTATTTTCCTTATTTTCTTCTTATAACTGTCACCTTTTAGCTTTAACTTTATTCCCATTAAAAGAACAAAAAATAAACATAGATCCTTGATTAGCCTGCAGTTTTGTATTTTCATCATTATTGTAGAATCCTAGAATGGTTTGAGTCAGAAAGCACCTTTACACTTTAAGCTCATATAGTCCAACCTTTCTGCACTGAGTAGGGACATCTTCATCATCAGGTCAGTTACTCAGAGCCCCATCCAACCTGACCTTGAAGGTTTCCAGGAATGGGACATCTTCCACTTCTCTAGGCAATCTGCTTCAGATGCTTCAGTGTTTCACCATTCTAATCACAAAATGCTTCCGCCTTATATTTTGCCTAAATCTACCCTCTTTTAGTTTAAAATTATTACCCTTTGTCCTATCACAACAGGTCCTACTAAAAAGTTGCATCACAGTAAGGGATATCCTAAGGTTTATCTCATGAAATACTCTCCCCTTTTATGTACTTCTTGAAGCACTTTACATAGTATTTTTTAACGAGGGTAAATCTCAGTAGTAACACCAGCCCCACAGTACATATTTGCATCTGCTGCAGCTTATTGCTTGGAGAACAGCCTTGTTGAAGTGTTGCAAACAGTCAGGAGACTGCATGCTTTGCTCACTAGGCAGTTCTTTCACCATCAACCTTATCCCCCATTCCCCAGTGCTCTGCCACGCTTGCCACCAGGCCCAGGGACGTCGTGCCTTAACCCAGATGCAATGTTGGAAAACAGCTACTGAGACTTCTTCTGAGCACTCTGTTAAGAAAAGTAGAAATGTCTCACTAAATCAGTGCTGTAGAGCCTGTAAACATGTGCCTTACTGGTGCAAAATTCAATGCATGGCTCAGCCGAGCTTGGATCAAACCCCAGAAGGAGTCACAATAATGAGCACTGTGTCTCCTTTGCGCTGCTCTGCGTGTTCTTCTGGAGATCCATGGGACAGAGAACACTGGCTTGGCTTCTTTGCAAAGGGTAGTGTTAGTTATAATATCTATAGTAACAGGGATGAAAACCCAGTATAATTATAAAGCAAGAGACTCCTATCTCCATAGTAAATATGAGGAGACTGAAGATAAAACATAGTGAAGAGTGAAGCCCAAGCCTAACAAGGAGCACAGTAAACATCTCCAGGAATTTAAGATGAGCCAAAATGTGTTGTTGCTCGGTTTTCATTTTTTCTTTCCACTGTTCTTAGAAAAGCAAAGTTGTGGAGCAGTTGGGGTACCAAGGGAATAGAAGAATGCCAGTGAATTTGGTTCCTGATCTAAATTTGTTTTAATGCAGCATGAACAGACTGCTTTCCACTCTTGGGTCAGCAGTCTTTTGCAGAAAGACAGTATTGTTCGCAAAGAACCACAGGAAAAGGCAAAAGCAACCAATAGGCTGAAACTCGTGTATAACTAAATGCCATTGAAAATAAGAGACATAATGTTTTTTTTCCCCTAGCATGTTTTCCTATGCAAATCCCCTCCCTATTCAGAAAGTTTAATCTTTACTAAAACCATGTTGAGGAGGAAGGGAAGGGGAAGGAATGACTTGAGGAAAGGACTGATTCTGCGTGGCGCTGAGCCCCTGTACATCCCATGGACCAGCGTCCCAGGCTGTGAGTGCTGGGCATCTTTAGGGTAAGGTCTTATCTCGGGACTCCCCTGTACTCCAGCAATAAAGCATCAACACAAACCACACAGTCAATAAAACCTGATCACAACCTTCGCTTTTCCGCCAGGAACCAGGGGCGTTAGAACAGCGGCTTTATCTTATCGGTTTGATAATCTTTAATTTGACCAGCTTCCAAAGGGTTAAGGCAAATGAACTCGGAACAGCAATAAACATTAGGGCGATAATAACAGTAATGGAGCTCCTCTCCCTCCTCCTCTTACCCTTTCCCTCCCTCCCCTGCGCGTTTTCCACTTCGCTGCTGCCTATCAGCCGCAGCCGAAGCCGAAGCCAGACCTCTCTTTCAATGACAGGGGGTGATAAGAGACTCGAAGAAAACAGCAAGCTGTCTGGTCTGCTCAGGAAGTCGGGGACGGGTGGTATTGTCCATCAGCGGGGCCACGCGGCGGCCGGAGGCCGGGAACAATGCTCCGCTCTGGGGAAATGGGCTCACTCAGCGCCGGTCCTGGCAGCCCCACCGCCAGCACAGATAAAGCGCTGAGGCGGGGGGAGCTGGCCCCAGGTGCCTCCGGGGCCGCCGCCCGGCCCGAATCGCTGAGCTGGGGGCGGTGCCCCCTCACGGACGCGGGGCTGCAGCCCGGGAGGAGAGAGCTCGGCCCCGCAGCAAGCACCGGCCGAGATGCAGGCACGGGAGCCCCTCACAGGGCTGAGAATTACTCAGATCTGTCCATTCGCCAAGCGAAGCCTGAGAAAACATCTTGGCCAGTGCCGTCCCACGAGCCAGATAAAATTCCTCCCGAATTACAGCCCGATATCCCCGAAGCCAGTGCTGAATTTCACTCGCTTCGGATCTGGAGCTGAGCTCACTCATCAGGAGCCGTCCCACGTAGATCTGTGCCAGGGCATCCCGCTGCAAGGGGGACCGTGGCTGCTTTTCAGGTTGCCATGCATGAATGAGGCAGCCCGAAGAGTGTTCCCCCCCTCAGTAGGGAAAGCCCTGCGGCTGCAAACAGTAAAATTCCCGCAGCCGGCTGCAGTGGGGCGGGTGCTTCCCTCCCTCGTAGTTTGCCCTGAGGCCAAATTTTGCATGCCTGGGAAGACCTGGAAATTGTTCCTCAGCCTGGATGTCAGTGCAATTGTAACCTCAGCTCATGGCCCTGCAAAGTGCCAAAGAGGCTTCTGAATGGTAAGATCATTTCTAGTTCACAGGAATCTTTCTTCTAAATAAGCAGGGAACTTCTGGAGGAGATGAAAATCAAACCCACTCCATTTGCCATATACAGACCATAATTATTAGGCTGGACATAATCCCAGAATCACAGAAAAGTTTGGGTTGGAAGGGACAGTAAGGATCATCTAGTTCCACCCCCCCGCCATGGCAGGGACAGCTTCCACTAGACCAGATTGCTCCAAGCCCCATCTAACCCGGTCTTGAACACTTTCAGGGATGGGGCATCCACAGCTTCTCCGGGCAACCTGTTTCTGTGCCTCACCACCCTCACAGGAAAGAATTTCTTCCTAGTACCTAATCTGAACCCTCTTTCAGTTTAAAGTAATTCCCCCTTGTCCTCTTACTACCTGCTTTTGTATAAAGTCCCTCCCTGGTCCTCTTGCAGGTCTCCTGTAGGTACTGGAAGGCTGCTCTATTGTCTCCTTGGAGCCTTCTTTTCTCCAGGCTGAACAACCTCAAGCCTCTCACCCCATCTTCATAGGAGGTGTGCTCCAGCCCTCTGACCATCTTTCCAGTCCTCTTCTGGCCTGGCTCCAGCAGAAATCCTTCCTTTCTGATATGTTGTACCAGGTCACCCAAACACACAAATCACAGCTATAATCTTTAGCATGTTTGCTAAAATGCAAACTAATAATTATCAAAGTAAGATTTTCGTACTTTAATAGAAATGCTCTTTGCAAATGCTGGTTACAAGTGGTAATGCTCCCATTGACTTCCCCTGCTGTGTAACCTGACTGCTGATGTGTAGCTTACCATTCCATGCTTGAAACTAACCTGGGCAGTAAGAGGTGTCTGAATAACGTGGATTTTGCATGACATGGGTTAGAAGCATTTGTGAATTTTCCTTTTACAGCAGAGGTTTAGAGGAGGTTGTATACGAGCATGTTTCTTCAGGCTCCCTGGACAAATGTGTCACCTGGACATCACTAAGAACCAAAACCCTGTGAAAAATGAACCTCTTCCATATGGATGGAGATCAGTTGTAGTATAGGAAAAGACCAGGTTTCTTATCTTTTCTCAGGTACTTTCAAGTAGTGCTTTTGCTCATTATTCAATGTGTTTTCTTCTTGCTTTACCTATTCTCCACTCTGACAACTATTTTGAGTGGAAAAGTAAGATAATAAAGTCCTCATTATTTGTGGTCTTATTGCTGCATTATGCATTATTTAGGTGAGGGGATGATAGCTCTAAAATTATTACACGTAATTCTCACCTTTTTTTTAAATCCACTCTGATTAGTTTTCTCATCCCTCCCTACTCCTCGTATTTTCTGCAAAGATCAGGAAATCACTTTGTGAAGTTGATTCCAACTGGGTTTATTGTGCAGGAATGAATGTCTTTTTAACTGGAAGTGGAATACAGACCCTGGGGTTAGCTGTCTTTGCTGACTGACATATCAAGATGAATAGAAAAACTGAAAATAGAAAACCCCAACAATCTATCCTGCAAGCCTACTTCATTTAAAATCTTCCACTAAAAATACTTCATCTATAGCCACTTATATTGGAAATGTAAACTAATTCAGTTACAATCTCTGGTCAAATATCAAATCATAAGCAACAAAACAGTAAACATTAGGACAGCTATCTTGAATTCTGCTTACAGATATTTATCTATCTACTTTTTGAGCATTGAGCAGCAATTTAATGAATGCAGATCTATGAACTCAGGATATTACTGGTTCCTAGAGTTTTTCTTTTACAGGATGAATTTGTTTGTGATGAATTTGCTACCCCATGGACATTCACATTTCTGAAAAAATCATGGCATTTGTTATGTTAACATCAAAATGATATTAAAATTTTTTTGAATGGTGTGCTGTTATATTTTCCCCTAATAAAAATATTAATTTATTCAAAATGGAATTTTTCATCTAAAGAGCATGTAATTGAAAAAATCCAACTAAATCACCTATAACAGCAGTTGCTGTCTTCGCACTTTTTTCACCTCACCACCTGAAGTTGGGCAGGAGAGATGACACCCCCTTCCTTAACTCTTAGAGTGTTACATGAACCTCTGTCCCTCTGAGGGTTATGGTATGACTTAGGGGAAGAGGACAGAGAGGAGATGGATATTTCTCTCTTCCTGTCCTCCTCCCGGCTATAGATTAACTAGTACATAAGAATTAGCATGGAGGATGTTCAGTTATATCTCAGTGCTTGAAAAGAAGTTGTAAAATACTCCCTCCCTGCAGTATGGGGGATAAAGAAGGGAGCTGTCGCTTCTCTGGTCAGAGTCACAATCTGCCTTTTACTGCTGGCTGTTTTTTTAGAAGCAGCCTCCCTCCACACGGTCATAAACCCAACCTAATTTATGGGATGCATCACCTTATCCCTCACCCCTCACTGCATTCCAATTTCTCAATAAAACCCCCATCTGATTTGAAAACCTTTTTCAAGACAAAATATCTGGAGAGAGTTTAAGCTGTGAAAAGCTTAAAGGGAGCTCAAGAACTGAGATCTTTTTACTCAAGGGGAAAAAAATTCCAAGTCCCCATATGGAGGGGACTCAGAACATGATACCGTGGGGCTCCTGTCTGCAAAAAAGAAGCTATCCTTGCCTGAACACAGTAAAAAGACATGGAAGAGTCCACAAAAGGGTTAAAATAAAACAAGGTAGGATAATTTCTGATGCTGAGTATGTCCCAAATGTATTGTCCTGTGCACTTGATAGAGAAGGAAGTCCAAGCAGTGGCCTTTCACATGACATCATAAAAGCCTAATTTATCACCAGCCACCAAACATCTAGAAAATCATAACATCCTTTCAGGAAAACCATGTGCAAAATAATCAGACTTGCTTTGATGAAAGATTTAGTGCTTGAGTCCAAGTAGGACACTACAAAGAAGAACCCTTTGCAGGTAGTAGCACACAACAATGCATGTCACATTTAATGCTTCAAACTCACTCTTTATTCATTAAAATGCTTATGCATTTCCTGCCCATAAACAAATCTTTTTTTACTCTGCACATGTGTTCAACCAAACCTGTTAAGATAAAACACTGGTCACTGGTTAAGTCCAGACAAGGTAGACAGCTGAATACCTCTTTTACAGATGAAACGCTTGCTATTGCTGCAAATAAAGGCACCGCACTCCCCATTTCCTCATCTCGCAATCCCTTGCAAGTGTGTGTTATGGATTTGGGCTGAGTATTGCCACAGCTTGTCATAGCTTTTGAAAAGGATAAAGTCCTCCCAACACACTCAGCAGCATGGCTACGCTGAACTGAGGGGTGCATTCCCCCTGACAAATTCCAAAACATTCCGCCAAAGACCTTGTCTCTCTGTCTAAGGCTCTCACTGTTCTGCCTCATCAGTTTTTGGTGACTGGTGTAACCTGACTGTCTTGATGGAAAAATACTGCCCAGCAAGCAGTATATTGCCGTAAAATCAATTGGTTTCACATTTGCAAATGAAATCAAACAAGTCTGCTGTTTGTGTTGATTAAGTAGACAAAACAGAACACAAAGCAATTAATGAATGGCTACAAATACTAGCTACATGGTGTTCAAGATTTCTTTTTGACTGCAATGTAAGTTTGTTGGTGTGTATTTAAAGATGCAGACTCCAACTGTCATGCAGTTCACTGATCCTGCTGCTTAATAATCTGACCCTTAGGCTCCTGCTGGTCAACGGCCACAGGTTCTTCTGGTCTGACTGGAAAAATAACTGGATTTTCCACACCATTCTTGGTAGTTTGTTGTTGCATATTCTCTGATCTTCATTAATAAAAATAACTTCCTATTACATTTCCTGCACAGGAAAGCCTGGGAAAAAAAAAATCATAGTTTTCCCTATGACATCTTTCACTTTCAGAGCAGACATTACCCTACCACACAATCTTCCAATAAATCAATACAATGAATACAACTATTTTTTTTTAAAGATCTGTGTTTTGTTTTCTTCCAGCCTTCCCTTATTTAGGCATTTAATTTCTCTCACTTTCTTTGTTGTTTAAATAATTCCCATGTTTCGGTGAATTTATTATCCTGTAAAATCCCATTTATCTCTTTTTATTGTAAGACATGTTTCTTTCCTAATTTGATATGTCTCCCAGTCTTTCTCTTTCATTCAAGCTCGTGCCATTTCTCTTTTGAGTATCAATTTCCTGCTCACAAACATCCTCTTAAGCCTGGCTGTACTTTCCTATCTCTCCTTCATCCTCAAAACATGTTACCTCACACTGAGGTTTTGTTCTCTTCTACAAATTTCTACAATAGTGCTCTTTTCACTTGAACATTTTTTCAATTTCTTTTCCCACAGGTATTCTGTCTGTATCATCCCAGATTTGTTCCTTTTTCTTTTCCAGTGGTACTCCATCACACCCCAGCTTTCTCTTCACTCAGGATTTTGTGTGGCACATTGCAGGGTTCTGGGAGACAATTCATATTACTGGTAACACAGCAGAGATTTGCTGACAGGGCTGAAACTGAGTTGAAATAAGTTTTAAAGAAGCAATAAGATAGCCTAAAGCTCACAGTGTCAGTGTAAGTAGGGGTAAAAAGCAGATTCTTTGACTGCTATTACTATTCACAGTAGCTGCCTATAAAATTCCACAGATTTGGCAGTGCATTAGCCAAATACACTTTCAAAGCATGGCTAATATGCTCTGCTTCTTTCCAAAGCATCACCAAATGCATGTACCACTTCTTGAAAGCTGTCCTCTCAATGACCTTCTTCTCTTAAACACTTTCAATTAAAGAAGAAAGGAATTTTGGATCTGTTACCAAAAACTTCTTCATTATTTCACCCTGCAGTGGTCAAACATTAAAAACTTCATTACAGAAGGAAAGCAGTTAGCATTTTCTATTGGTCCTGCCCTACTTACCAAACCTTTAGCTCCCCAGTTAAAAAGCAAGCAAACTGTTCAGCCATACACAGCAGCAGGCATGGGCTCAGAATACTCCAATGTTTTCACCTGTATAACATTTAAAATGTGAGATGCCTCATCAATCACTCGACTCCTTTACAAGGAGAGTGTCTCTTGAGACCACTCACACAGGAATCATTTATTGCCAAGTTTCAATGTGAAAGACAGAGCTGTTCCTCAGACAAGCAATCCTATTTTTCATTCATGTTTTGGCAGGGCAGAGATGCCAGGGAAGGGTCCCATTATGCATTGCACAAACACAGAAACGGCAGTCCTTTCTCCAAAAATTTATCAAAGTCAAATCTCACCTCCTGGAATATTCTGCTAGAATTCATCTACAGCTCTCATCTCCTTTTTTAGTGCAGGTCACCAGTGAAATCTTCTAGCTTGATTTACTTTCTTTGACATATTCCAGTGTAATGGCAATACATATGAACACACAAAGCCATGAATTACAGAACTTACACCTATCTACCAAGAATCTCAAAAGCAGCTGAAGAAAGCTAGATAAACATCTTGGCAGCTTCATTCCACTTGTAACCTGAGCAAGACTCCAACTAGATGTATTACTACTTAGACAAAACAGAACTGCTTCACAGCAGTGCTGCAGTGACGATGAAAGACCACCAGAGAAGATATGGATTTTATGTAACTAAGCAAGAGTAATGATATTACATTGGGAAGAAAGCACTGTCACCCCTATTTTATGAAGCTAGGAGGCAGGATGGTTTAGGGACTTGACCAACACCTTGGAATGAGAGAGAGGAGCAAGAAGAGAACCCAGGCTGTATCCCACCACTTACCTCTGATGTATATCTTACTACAGATGAAGAAGCCAAGCATTCACATCACACTGCATCTGGCACAACTTGTCCTGTGTGAGTCCTTGCCATTGATTTGTAGTGAGCAGCCCCCAGAAGCAAACTGCTCCAAGGATGAGTGATCATACAGCACCCTGATGCAGCAGGAACTTATTTAACCACATATTTCTCATTTGTCTACAGTTTCACTTTTATTTCTGCCCCTGGATTTTCTTTTATGGCATCTTTCACAAAAAAATTCAAACACTCATTCTAGAAATACTAAAAAATTACCATTGCTTGCTCAACTTTTCCACCTCAGGCTCCAATGATTGACTAGAGAGTAACAGAACTTATGAGTTTATTGAGTTGTCTTTTCTGCTCTTAAGACTTAATTTTCAGATGAAAAACACCCAAACAGACCAACTCTATCTTATACAACAGTATACATTTTAACTGCATATACTGCAGTACAGTCCCATGAACTTACTATTCCATACAGACAGCGAACTGAGAGAGCTCTTGCTTTTCATAGCATCTTTTGGCATAGTTTATATTTAAATAATAACAGTCAGGATTATTTTCATCAACATGAGAGAAAAAGAAGTTCTGATCTAATCAAGAGACAGTTGTCTCCTGACACTGCCTGCTTTATGCTTGCTTGAGCACGTAGGCAGCAGCTGGCACTTCCACAGCTTGATCATTACTACTGCTCTTCAAATTATGCCTGTCACACAGGTTAGGAAAACATGAGTAATTAAACATAAACAGCGTCATAAAATAATAGTAAGAAAAAAATTAATAATCATCCAGAAGAGTGTTTGGGGCAACTCCCTACAGCACCTTGGATTTCTGCCCCTTCTGCTCAGACAGTTTTCCTCTGTGTACTTTTTAATTATTTCCTCCATGAGTCCTTTAAGGCAAAGAGGTTTGTACAGGCGGGAAAAAAAACACGTACTAGAACTGATGAGAACAGTGATATGCAAAAAAGAGAAATGCCAATTAAGTATTCCTCAACGACTGCAGGTTGACTCTGAATTGCTTATGGCAAGGACTTATGCCTCACTATGAAACTGATAGTTTGAGACGCATGGATTTTAAAGGATTTTAAATGCAGCATTTCGGAAGCTGCTTGTTCCTTATTTAAGCCGTGCACTACAGCCAATCACCTGGTGCAGTATCCATCTTCTGGCCATTCAGCTCCTTATACTAAGTTCAGCATTTAAATCATGTGGAGGTCAGTGCAGAAACTCTGCAGTCCTGCAGCCTCAGCACTACACGAAGATGTATGCTGCCTTTTGCTTGGTCAACAACCTAACTAATTTCTAGCTCACTTCTCTTACAAAAACAGCATAAAACAACAAAACAATAAAGACTGAGACTTTGGACCATGTTGTTAACAACCCTAAGCAGGCTGTTGTATCCTATTTTTGTGCACATGGTTACTGGAACTGAGCATGCAATTCTGGTAATTGCATACAAAAATGGCCAGCTACATGAGTAACGGGACATTTGTCATCTGCAATGTATTCTGTGTAGGAACTCTGTGAAATGTGTGATCCTTTGTGACAGCAGACATGCAAATGCTATGTGAGAGCAGCACTGCTTCCAGTTGCTTTACATGCAGAATAGTTATTCACATGTTTAACTAGAAGGTGCAACCAACTTGATTTACTCCCATTTGGTCTGTGTTTTGCATGGGTATGAATTAGACAAAGTACAATGTAGGGAAGACTCGTGCCTGTCTACATAAGAAGAAAAATAAGTGTAGCAACATACATAATGTTGAACACATTCAAATACGCTTATTTAAAGAGCATTTAGGGATGGTTCTTGTTCTCATTAGGTAATTTTTGCTTGTGTGTGCGCTTCAAGTTATGTATTTTCATACAAAATTCAGCATCTCTCTGAAATAAAGCTCTTCTTCCCACAAACCCTAAGTGCTTCAGCTTCTATATTCAAGGCTGAAGTTGTTTAACTGACGTCACCAGAGGTGCTAACTAGCGTACTAAAAGTATGCTAGCAATTCAACACACCTGCTCACGCTATCTAGCAGAATATTTTTTTGAAAATTGCTACTTCTGGGGAGGAGGGACTTGCACATTCTCATGCAATCTCCCACTGAAATCATCAGGAGCCTGGCCGAGATGTGACTGAGTGGGCTAAATACAGCCCAGGTTTGTAACACTCATCATCACTGCTGGTAGCATCCCACTAGGCTGAACTCATAAATTTGACAGTAGGAAGAAATGAACTGTCCCCATGTGCCATTATTCTTGCTCTTTTATACCTGCTTGATTTAGGTCTTTTTTCACTGATGTGACATGAAGACCACTAAACTCAACAGCAGATTCTCTCCTTGGCTTCAGGGTTTGGTTTAAGCTCTTTCTTCCTCAGTATCAACAGCATAGGAGGCATATCCAACTTGGTTCCTCCCTGGATCAAGTGTTGGATGTTCCCAGTATCTCCAATTGTGGTTATTTTTATCTTCCATTTGATGCTTTTCTACCATACCTTCCTTCCTTCCTTTTTCACCATTACCTTCCTCCCCATCTCCTTAAAGGCTCCACCGTCTTCCTATTTTTCAGCTCAGTGCAATCCTCATCTTCGGCTTTCCTAAGATTTTTTTACCTTTGACCATATAAGTATACTTCAATCTTTGGTCACATCTCTGAAGAGGGTGTTCAGTTAAGTTGGCTCCCTTCACTGATCAGCTTTTCAGCAGAGTTTGCTTGCCAGGACTGGGGAAAATTATACTCAAATTCATTAATTAAGATATTATAAACTCCATTTACTATTTAGCAATGTGCCATATGTGGCAATAAAAAAAATGTAGATGAAACCAGAGGAGACCCTCTGGCCTGTTTGTGGACTCAAAGTATTTCTGGGAAGGTCACAAATCTCCAAGATATCTCCACAAATTAGGTTTTGCACTTGGATTTCTAATTTAGTTGAAAGATGTGTAAAAACACATGCAGCCAGACAGCTCCTTGGCTATACATCTAAGGAAGCTCAAAGCATAAGTTATTACTTCCAAAGTCAATTGTAACTTATGCTCACTAAATTGGCTCCAGATCCACCCTTTTCAGACAGTAGTATAGGAATAATTTATTCTTCTGGTGAAAAGCACCCATTTTAGCTAAACCACACCCCCATCTGGGAGTCTCACCAGCAGAAGTGCCAAAGGCAGAGGGATTCAGAGGTGCAAAGGGCTATTGGAGGCCGGCGGAGCAGGGGTGAATAAAGCACAGTATGTAATAGTGTCTGTCAGCACGCTGAAACATATAACCTCTTCCTAACACAGGGGGTCCACAACACAAATCCGAGAGGAAAATTTGTTCCTGTGGTTCAATCATCACATTAGATGAAGAGGTTTTCTTGCTTTTAACATCCATTTGATTTATACCAGAAGTCCTATGGATAGTGGTGAAATCATTGCAACTTTCTACATGTTTTGATCGACATCCTCAGTGCGTATCTTGTTTTCTCCCATCAAGAATGTGCTGTACATAAATATGGTACAAGAGGTTCGAGAGCTCCAACTTTAGACATCTATCCCAAATGCCAAGTTAATTGCCTAACCAGTGCAGAGATAAAAATCTACATAAACCAGGAGCTTTTCTCTCACCCATTACATTGGAAACCTGAGTTGGATGAGGTACATGAGTTCAGCCCCTTGCAGTGGCAGTAGTGACTTGAAGTGCTCTGCACCGCAAGAGAGTCAACATTCCCATGACAGATTGCTTCACCAGCTATCTACAGAAACACTGACCTACATACAAGGCTTTTCTTTCCCCAGGTGAGCTCCTGCATCAGCAGCTATCCAAGAGGAACCTCCTCATGGGAGATCTTTAATAGCAGTAGCTGCTGAACGAAAGGGAACTGCAGAAACACACTTGTTGCCAAACTGTGCATTTAGTTGAAAGGAGGAGAAACAGATGGGGAAATCACTCTTCATACAGTGTTTACTAGCACAATCAGCACCTGAGGCAGCACTTATTCAGGTGCTGAAATTACAGAGGTAAGTTTTACGATGAGAAATCTATTCCTCATATGACAGCTATATTTCTCATCATGGATCATAAAAAGCAGATGATCCATCAGATAACTACTTGATTGTAACGTGCATCACAGTAAAACCATCAACCTTCTGTTTTGTTTTACGACCCTGGTTACATCTGGAATGCTTTCAAGAAGGATCCTGATGTTTGCTTTGGGTACAAACTGACTCAGGGAACTTACTGGTTTGCTACTTACATGGTAGTAGATACTAAGAATAAGGAGGAATGACAGCAGGAAGACCTCCAATTTTGCTACCAAGAAGATCACTTTATTACTACCAATATAATTTTATTGAATATTCTTGGACTGGACCATAAAGAGGCGTTTTAATTATCTAACACTTTTCCTTTTCATTCTAACAAATTATTCCTTTCAATTGTCTATTTCCTCTTACGTTATAGATCTTTTCTACAACTGTTTATTCAATAATAGTAATGATAGTAATAAAGCCAGTATTTGTAGAACTCACATAGTTCCATATTTCTATAATAACAACAGTAATTTCTTATTGCTACATGGTATTTGTTGTCAGATAATTTCTAATTCTTGTCCCTTAGAGGCAGAAAAAAAGGTGAAACTACTATTCTAAAGTTGCAGAGCAAGCCACAAATAAAATTCTTGATTTATCTAAGAGTATGCAGCAGAAATGTGAGCTGTGTTGTAAGCAAACACCCCAAAGAGACATGTTATCAAAACCAATTTTTGCAAAAACCTGAATATCTGCTCTTGGAGATTGTTTGGATCTCAGCAGAGTGTAAAAATTGGAAAAAAAGTTGTCCTTACTGATGTGCAGTCTGTCTCTTTGCTTGGCAAGGTTACAACTCCATTAAACAAAACAAAACAAACTAACCCTCTGGTCTTGCACAACTCTGCCAGGAGGGCTTGCAAGTTCTCTGGACAATTGAGGTTGCTCTGAAATTGTGGGGTTGATCCATCACATGTTGAAATCAACAACACTGAACCATAGCTCAATATTCAAATCAGTTCTCCATGCAGGAACAGCATGTCTAAAACAAGCCAGGACATTGAGTCACTTCATTCTTGACCTTAACCAAATGGGTTAAAGCAATATATATTTCATACTGCCCTGCAAAAGCTCATCTGTGCTTGGTATTAGCAAACAATTTCATTCATTCCAAGTACCAGACTTCAGTCTTTTTTGTTTCTGACTGCATGATAAAATTCAGATGTTTAAAAAATGTCCTTCTTCCCTACATGTGCCCACCCAAGCAGCAACAGCAGGCCTTCTGCTAAAACCTGACAATGAAATCTGGTTTTGGAGAAAGACCAAACGTGGAAAACTTCAGTGTAAACAACAGTTGTTTTGGAAAATTATGAGTGTACCAGCCTGGGGTAGGGGAGTTGAAAAGGAACACATTTTTGCCAGCTCAACAGACCTTATCAAGCTCCTACCTTCTTAATGGACCATGAGTCCCTTAAGCCTCTTATTGTACAGCCCAGACCTCCTCCACTGCAATTATGTTGGTCTGAGCAGCCCTTCACCTGAAATCTCAGCCTTCCTTCAAGTGGCTGCAGAGGTCTCCTTAACCTGTGTTGATCATCTTTTTTCTGCCCCAGCTGGGGGAATCCAAGCTGTCTCTTCATGAGACTAATGAACCCATACACCCTGAACTGAGCACCAAACCCTCCCACTGTGTTTTGCCCAGTCACACAAATGCATTTTCCTCTTGCAATGGTTCCCGTAGAGATCCATCTGGATCCTAAGTGGTCTCTGAGCGGCAGATACGAGTCAGCAAAGCTAGTTGTGCCTCTGTGTCTGCCAGACCACTGAGCCAGGTAGCAAGAAACAGAGATGAAGGGACTGACCTTATCATTTTACTTTGCTCTCTTACCCTACAGATATTGGGGAACAGCATGGATAAAGAGAAACAAAGATTAAGTGATGGAGGAAAGTGCTCTGCTCTACATCCATGAGGACAACATGGGCAGGAATAGGGACTACAATTAGAAAATACATGAGCTGTTTCTCTGTTGAGAAGTAGTTCTCTCATTGAAGGCCCTAGAGATGCTTATGTGTCATTAAGATGATGAAAGAAGCTTTAACACCTGTTTGTGTGCAAACAATGCCCCTTCAAGATCTAGATTGTGCTGCGTGTAATAAAGCACTAATGGGATGGAAACAAATGCACTGGCGGGGATGAAGTGGGGCCTGAATTACAGAATGGAAAGGAGACAGCAAGCAATACATCTTCTTCCACTCTTTTGTTTTTTTATCATAATTACAAAATTTAAGCTACGGGGTGTAATTAGAAACTGGGAGTTTAAAATGAGCAATGAATGCCTTGCCTGTGCCCACAGAAAGTTAGCCAGATGCATGCAAGTATTGCCACTGTTTCTACAATATTCAAGTTATCTAAGAGGACTGCTATTTGATTCTGCAGAGGAGACATTGCTATTTCCAGTTAAGAAGTATTTCTATCTAAAAACTCACATTTCATTGTAAAAATATAAGATCTCTGAAAAACAGGCCTATATCTACAAAATCAAGAAATACATTGGAAGCACATGGTTTTAGATGCTTCCATTACTGCAAAAACCAGCTCTCAGGAAAGAAAATAAAAGGAAAAAAATTAATCACCTTTCTTTTTCTTCCATATGGTAATTAATTTTATTCCTGTTGCTCTCTACAGTATGTGAGTGGTGTTCTCACAGGTGGGAAGACAGAAGCTTCTGTTTTATAAGGAGAAATTCCTTTTGCCAGATAATCAAACTGGGATTTGATGCTTTTTCTACAATGCTTTTAAGGAGCTAGCCTCCTATCTGCTTATGTTTTCAATTGTTGATACAATAGAAGTTCGGATACTCTCTGATGAAGCCCAAGAGAAGGGAAAGAAATTTACATATTTTGGCTTTTAAGTCAGGGTGTTACCTGACACTGCTTGCACCTGGGGAGGGTCCATCCTGCACCTTTCTTTTAGAGCAACATTCAAAATATCTCTTTCATGATAGCTAGTTTCAGTGATATGACATACATTTCAGTTTTGCAAGATTCTGCACTAGGGCTTACTAGCACACTTTCGCCTTGAAGGCCCTGTCCCCACCCCTGCCACAATATCTCTCTGCCAAACCAGGCAAATATTCTTAAACTTTAATTGAGGCTAACTGGATCCATCTGCCGCTTGACTCGGGGGTTACTCTGAACCTTAAATTCCATTCTTGTGCCAGATTGCTGAGATTTGAGTCCTCTTTTAAGAGAATGCTGTTTTCTCTTTAAATTCTATATGAGGAAGTTTAAATTTTAGCACAGATGTTTGCACAGCAGTGAAGAGCTGAATGAGACACTTGACACATCTCTGCCAAACATTCTAAAGTCAAAGGTAATGCACATATGGCCACTGCTACTCTGCCTCATAGCCTACTCACTCTTATTCATGATGCTCAAAGGCCACATTTTTACAACTTGCTACAGTTTTCTTGAGGCCTGGACCCGAAAGTGTGCTTTGGCTGTCACAGAGACCATTTCTGTCCTTGAGCATTATGATGGGCAATGCTTACAAACACCTGCAAAGGGAGACGAGAAATACTTCTGCCAAGTAGGTGTCTAAAATGGACACAAATGTAAGGAGGCATTTCTACTTCCATTGCTGGCAACCAAAGAGAAGACAGTATTTAATAAGCAGGACCTGTGAGTGGGTGAGTATATGTGTGGGGAACAATGCTCACAGAGATTGGAGCGTATGATTACTTTTTCATTGGCAACTGAAGAATCACAGTATCATTTTGACATAGCTTGGCCACGGACATAGTTTTAACTGAGTAATAAACACGTATCGTATTACCACAAATGCTATTATAATATTGCATAGAAGTAACTCCTGCTGATTTAACAGTGCTTGGAAAAAATAATACAGCATTCGTCTCCATGGAATAAAATTCTTCAAGATCCTGGCAATTAGCTGAATGAAGCAACAGAAGCAACAAAAATACTAGAAGTGCTAAATAACTAATGGGAACCAAACTCGAGCAGCTTCCCCTATGCCAAGAACCACAGAAACCTGATTTTGATTTTTGGCAGTTCTGCATTGAACAGAGCTCCTAGTGATTTATATTGGTCTAAAAATTAGGATCTCTTTCCATGAGTTCAGTCTCGTCACTCTTCCTAAAATGCAGTTTGAAGCAACAACGAATCAAAATAAACTGTATATAAACTGAACAAATTGTTAGAAATGTGAAAGGTATTAGGTATGTCCTGCTAAATGCTTTGGTCTGGACAAATCTTGGGTGAAGAAATTTGAAGTCACTGTCAAGTGCTGAACTGTTCCACTAGAGATCTGTCTTCTGTGCTCTCCAAAAGGCTGAAGGGCAATAACAAAGCATGACACACCTCTCCAAATATTTAAGCAACAAAGAACAATGGTATGAGACAATACTGCAAGATAGTGTTGCATGCAGGGAGTGTTGCTGGCCTTGAAGTCACCTCTTGAAGTGTGGTAACACCCTAGGGTGTCTCCTGTCATTGCATCATTTAAATATGAACAGGAAAAAAGAAACCTTAGACCTTTAAAGAAACCTATTTTAAGAGAGGAATTATTAGCAGATGGACACTGGTGAAGAAAGGACTTTGATTTCTGCAGGTTTAATTCCCACCATAGTTTTATGTACGTTCAAAACGATACCATCTCCTGAAGGAAAGGCAATAAGTTAGGTCATTGCTCACTTGACAGCCATTTCATCTTCCCAGCAAGCATGTCTCATTTTGAGGTCCATCTGCTGACAATTCACTGAAGCAAAGAGAACTTTGGTCACTATTCTCCTGCATTGCTTGGTCCTGTGTGTATTCATGGCTCTGATCCCCCATGAAGTTTGCACAAGAGCTAGTATGAACTCTAAGGTGAATCTACCCAAGTATTTCAATGTCTTCATCTCATCCAGCAAATATTTTCAGGTATCATTCTAACTCAAAAGTTTTCCATGTCTTATTCCAAATAAACCTTTACTATAACAGTGTTTATATTTGGCTACCTGCTGAATGAAAGCCATGGGTTTCTATGAAGCTACGCTGGGAAGGAGTTTGGCCTGCTTGCTTTAAAACATAATGTGCTAGAAGAGATGAGACACGGGACGCCAACTGGCTGTATTTTATCTTGGGTTGTTCCAGATAAATAGGGCCTGTTTTCTAGTAGGCTGAAGTACATTCGTGGGACCACTGCTTCATGGGAAGCAAAAAGGAAATGCTTCCCTTTCAACTGCAGCCATCTTACTGTGCTGAAATCCAAGCATTCAGAATAGCACTGTAACCAGAAACAGGAGACGCGTGAGTTTAAATTATGTCAAATTTGAAATAGATGGGCAATGAATCGCCTTGATTACGAGGGTTGTATTTCACCTGCTACAAACTCAGGATTGTGTTTCCCATTCTTCTGCAAAGACAGCTCTGACCACACCTTATGTTTGCTGAAATTGTTACTGACAACACTCACCCTGCAAGTGGAATATTGCATATGAGCAGGGAATTTAACTCCTGCTTCATTGTGGGCGTCCACTGCTACACACTTTGAGAGGGACACAGCATGAAGGCCCCAGGACAGTGAATATCTCTGTTATTGGATACAGCAGGCCATGATGCAGCCAGCCATGGATAGGGAATAATGTTTCACCAAGCAGCATAAGCACACCTAATAAAAGCAAACTCTGGGATGTCTGTTTAAGTGTGATTTTTAAATCATGCTTTCAAGAATGTGATGAGCTAGCCTTGTTTTGCTGACATCACTGGACTTCCAAGAGGCGCAGGTTGGTGTTTTTGTCCAAAGTCAACACCTACAGGACTTGTGGATTTTGCTGTGCCACCTTCATGCAACCACGTAGGTCTGATATCGTGCTCCACAGAGCCAGAGCTGAACACCTTCAGGTCAGGGTGCTGGTTTAATTTCAAATACAAAGCTTGGTGCATTTTTAGATATTTCAGAGATATTGTACACTGATCTTACATGATTTGTGAAATCATGGGTGCTAGCAGTGAATGGATGCACTAACTTCCTTCCCTAAAACTGAAACAAAATTATACAGAGAAACACTTCATGGTACAGATTGTCTTTTTGAAGTCCTAGACGTCTTTAAATTGATGCAATTTTTCTTAGCCTTAAAAAAACCCCAACCCACAAACCAGTAGATCTTCCTTTTATCAGAATACATGTACATTTACATGAGTGAAAGAAGAAATACACCCTGTATCAGCGTCAGATGAGGATACAGTCATGCACAGAGATACAATCAAAGTGATAAAATGATACAAGCATGTTTTAACATATTTCTGTTTCACTTTTCATGTTTACTTAACATCAGCTCCATATGTAATGAAAAGGACTTGCCTGGCTTCAGTCTTGGTTAGCTAATGAAGCATGCTACAGTGATACAAAGTTGTTGGAATGTGTGAAATACAAATACTTCGTAGAGCATCAATAAGGCAAAAAGCCACAGCATCAAGACAGGAAGAGAAAGCTAGGCAATATTTATACAGCTGAAATGTTACTTTTCATCTGCAAATGTATAGAGAGCTGATAGAAAATAATTTTCCATAATAATTCTTTTTATGATTATTTTATTGTGATTTTTAAATAATAATAAATAAAAGCTTGCAACATGCAGGTATCTGTGGACTCTTTTCCATTAGCAATTAACAGATAGAGGCAGAGGCATTTCTATTTACAGAGAAAGTTCTTGGAGAAAATGGACCTGAATTGTTTAATCGTCTTTGGCATGAGAAAAAAAGATTGTCATGAATTCTAACATTTATTTGCAAACACGCAGGCAGTCCTGAATGGCTATTATGTATATGATGTCATCATGCTTTTAAATTGTAAAAGATATGAAGGACTTAGCATATAAAAGAATCTCTAGATGTCATTAGGAAGCTGTGACAGTCATTCTCCCTTTAATTTTCCACACAAACCACCAGCTGCCAATGTGGTTCTGGAGCAGACGGCTAAGAAAAGAGAGTGGCAGTGGGAAAGCCCTGCTTTTGAACTCAGGTGAGATGAAAGATAATTACACTGGCCGCATTGTAGGGGTTTTTTTTAACTGCTTGCTTAGCATACAAGTGATGCAGCTGGAATGCTGCTCGCTGTCACCCCGGTAGGCAGACAGGTACCTCAGCAGCAGAAAATACAGAGTTCCTGGTGTGTCTGCTTGCTCTGAGGTGGCTCACTGCGTGCCGGGACCTGTATGGTCTGTAGGACACATGGCCTTTGTGTGGATGCCAAGGGTGGCAATATGGCCCATTTCATGTAAATGGGATACAGCCCTTGGGCCTCTGGCCTGCTGCCAGGGCAGCCTATACAGCCCTCTTATGAAGATAATATCACTGTGATATTCTACAGAGATCAATTAAAATGCTGCAGCCACTTCAATCTTGAAGCATGTGGGATCCCCTAACCCAGAATTCTTAAGTATGGCAAAGATTTATATAGTTATTGCAGCCACATGCAGGGATGCAAAAAAGAGCTGGCGCTGGAGTTACTGCCAGTAACTTCTAACTGAAAGCTCTAAAAATGAGAAAGAAGATGAATACAAATACACAGAATTGGATTTTAAAAATACTCTGCAACAGGTCAGTGTTTCCACTGCTGACAAAAGAGCACAATCCTGCAAATCTATCTTGTTCACTACGGTTTTCTGCTAGTTCTTGTACAATATTGGCAGATTAATAATTTCTTTTCGTTTTTTCTCCAGGACAAGCCATAATTTTCTCTAATATCATGGTGGGTTTCTGTGGCAATTAGCATACTACAAAATGAGAATGGTAAATAACTCCATTTCCAAATGCTATGTTCAGCAGCCAGATTTATTAGTGGATTTGGCAGCATTTGCCAACTCCTTTGCACACGAATAACTCTACTCGCATTGTTTAAACAAATGAAACTAGGATAAATGAGATTAATTTGCCAATAGCAAATTGCATTCTATTTAAAAATAAGAATTAGCCTGTACCAAATCCACATGCTTTTGTTTATTTCCCATATAATTTATGCACAGAAACACTATAGCAGAACATCTGAGATTATAGGTCTCAGTGCATGTAAGTAGCAGAAAATTGGAGGAGTGTCCTACAAGAAGGGGTACCTTTCCATGAGCCTGGAGACCACAGAAGGATCTGGCATAAGGAGATAAAGCAACCCCAAACCTCTTACAGAGCTCATGCCACTCTGAGCAGAAAAGAACTGTGTGTTACAGTGATCTTAGCCGACATGCCCAGCTCAGGGAACATAAAGCTGGATTAACCTACCCTTGCAGATATTGCTACATATCCAGCCATAGATGGGGATACTGGTTACTCTACCCAGTGGAAGCCAGAGTCTGCTGCAAACATGACATGAAACCTAATCAGATTATCTGTCTTACTGTTTTCTTTGCCCGCCACATATTCAGACTAGTCCTCCAAACTCCATTTTGTTCTCAATTATTGCATTCCTCAATTTGGTATATAAAGTTGATGTAAGTATGGCACTCCAGCTCTCACTGATGGACAGTGAAAATTCTTTTATTAATACAACCACGTGCTTCCATGCCACAATACTCTTAAAAATGTACCCTGTACTCTCCCTAAGTTTGCCATATATCTTCCCTTGTAAGAAGTCCTGATCTCTCTTCATTTCCCCTTGACTGTTTCTGCTTCCTTCATTGAACACTTCCACTTGCCATATTCCCCTCTAAATCACCTCCATTTATCTACCTCTCTCCCTCATATGCCTCACTTTAACATATATTCCATTTGTCCTACTGGTTTTGCTGTTTCTTCCCTTCCCCACTTCTCTGAAGGATTTTGTTGTTCACACTTGGGACTTCTCCTCCCACTCTGTTTTCTGTCCCAAAACCCTTGTAGATTGTGTGCTAGGTACTCCTTCTCCCAAGTGCAAAGCCTTCAAGATGAGGTATAATGCCAGTGGTGGCAGAGGGAGCACGAGGGGTGCCTTCTCGGTTCTTCACCTGGGAAGAGAGACTTGGAGCATGAGATAAGAAAAGAATCAACAGGTCTCCTTACTTGGAGGTGACAGCATGGGTCAGGTCACCCTTCCAGCAGATTGGTCTGTTCACTGTGAGACCAATTGCAAGGCCATTCATCACAAGCTCTGAATAGGGAGAGGGGTAGCCAAGAACACAACTGCCTCTAGTGATTAATTCTTCCACACCTTTCAGGGCTGGCAGGACTTGGGGACGAATGGCGACTTCCCTTGATAAAATCCACTAACTTAGAAGCGGGAGGAAAGCATCTTTCTCTTGAAAGAAAAACAGACCTTTCATAAAGGTTATCACTTGTCACCAGGAAATTACATGCTGGCATTTTAAAGACTTTTTCTTGAAAAGTAATAGAAGTAAGTAGCAGAAAAGTGATGTCATTCCTGACATTGTCTGTGTGGAAGCCCCCAATAGGAAGTACTGTAAACCATTTCCCAATCTGCTTTTACACAGACCTAGGAATTAAAAAGAAAATTTAAGTGTTTAATGCTTAAACCAAATGTTTAATTTTCAACATCCCCATAGAGTCACACTGCAATGTGGAGGTTGCAGTTAAAAGCCCAGATTCCTTCATCTTCCTGACATTGAATCTACACTGTAACAAAAACATTTTGAAATTAATGTAGAAATAGTTCTAACTGGAGCATTAACATAATTTACTTCAGTCATATTCATCAGGATCATTTATATCTTACACATGTGATGTGTAAGTGTTCACTCTGCCTATACATATACAGTTGGATCTTATATATAATATATAAAAACACTCCCTTACAAAGTATGATTCATTGCTTTAGCAGTTGGTATTTTAGCTTTTCCAGTATGTTCAAAAGCAGTTTATACATTTAGAAGCATGGTGTATATAATCATTACCACTTTGAGTAGGGCCTCATCCCATCCATATGGGAAGACACATTACACGTGCTAAGCTGAGCACTGAAACCTACTGAGACAATTCAAAGCTGTGGAAGAACTGTGAGCCATGCTTTGACTAACTGTTTTCTGTGCCATTAGAAAGTGGTTTACCACCCAATTTATAATTATCCACAGTAAAATAAACTTACCAGGACAAAAGAGTGCAAAATGCTACCCTTTATCATGCACTAGAGCTGATCTTACACGAGGGTGTGACTTGCCCCAGGAGCAGGACTATGCTTTCTCATGGTTAAAGAGCAGATCCCATGATCTGTCCTGCCACTGATCTGTGGCAAATTCAGTGGTCTACCTGAGTTTTGGTTCCTCAAAAGGAGTGGCAAATCTTAACAAACCTAAGCTGCATGTTGAATTTTCTTACCTAAATAATGCAAGGTAAACAGAGAACTCTGCTGACTGCCAAGAAGGGTCCTATATTCGTTTGACATGGATGACAGGAATACCCACCTGAGTATCATCAAACCCCATGCAAACACTTCATAAGGAACATCCTCATGGAAACAGTTCACATGCATGTGCAGCAAAAATGGAAAAAATGCATGCCCCCATCTAGAGTAAAGCTTGTGCCATATGTGATTACAAAGACTTGTAGGCTGAAACGAGGCTGGGTATATTCAACATTTGGGTCCCACATTGGCTGTTATGGATCTTCTTAATGTTGTCAGTCACAGATAGCCCACCCACACGTGCTCTTTGAGACAAAGGAGAGTATACGCCTCTTTTGGGTGACAGATGTAACCGAGAACCTGCTTCCCTGTTTTGTTTGCAACCCAAGGAAATTTAATGGAACCTTTGTTGAAAACAGTTAGGTCAGATAATCACTAACCTTGCAGGCTTTGAGGTCTGTGTTGCCTCAGTGTAAGCAATACAGTCAGCATAAGGAAGCTTGGGAAGAGAGACAATGTTGATCTTCTGTAACAAGTGGTTTCTCTAACCACAAAAAATGCCATGTGTTGGCTCAACTTGATGTTAGGATGGAGGATGGAGGGAGCATGCTTGATGATTCTCAGAAATAATGCGTCCCATTTAGCACCTTCAGAAGGCTGAATATGTAGAATATGCATTAAATACTCTGACATTTTATCTGGAAAAATTAAAGACTTTTTGCTAAGTGTGTGCAAATTGTGGTTTTTTTTCTAAATCTCATAACATGCAGTGATTTTCACAGGAAAAAAGGAAGCATGTCAGTGACATACAAAGCACAGCATCATCCCATTTCAAGTCCCTGCCTCAAAGCAGAATGTTACCAATGTCAATTGACAACAAACCATTTAAAATTCTTTTTCTGTAATGATGATTGGAAATTATTTTGGTGGAAATTTTCCAAATTCTTCAGCTGGAGACAGCCAGGGTAGAGAAAAATGTAAAAACCTTTTCACAGAAGAAATTTAAATTATATGATTGGAAATTTTAAATATAGTACAGATAAGGCAAAGAAGGCAATATCTATTTGTTGACAGCTCTATTTGGCCAGCAAACTCAGACTTATTCTGTATGAAAAAGCCCTTCTTAGGGTCTGAATTAGGATCAGCAGACCAGACTTGCCTGTGATTGAAGTCCCTCAGGATGTCTTGGGTACCTACGTTCTCCTAATGAGTACATATTTTGGGGTCTGCCTGGCAGTAATCTTGAATATTTAAATTGCCACACACCAACTTGGATAGTGCAAGGCAGGAAATATACAATTGAGCATGATGCTTTCTCACGTTAGGAGGGCAGCCCAATCCGTTATTCTGTCTCGCGCGTTTCCTCAGCACTGTCCTGGGTCACTCAGCACTCGCTCAAAGTAACGCCTGGCCAGCAATCAGCCACACACAGATGCACTTGGAAACCACCAAGTTTTGTCCTGGACTCGACATCCCCCCTCCTGAGCGTTTTCAATGGACTGCGCTCCTTCCTCCAGGGAAGACATCTCCGTCCAGCTTATATTGGAGAAAGGCTCTTCATCAAGTGGATTGATAACAGGGGTGATCAAAGTCTGGCAGTTGTACCTTATCTATTGGGGATCATAATTCAGGAATGGAGCTGCCCTTCGGTTTGCTCCTCCCCACCATTAAATTACATTCAATCACTGCACAGAGAATGCAGCCCATGCGCTCACAGCCAGATGTTATCATTACAGGCCTTTTCTTATAAACTGATGCTGAAACCCGAGTGGTTGATGAGACTAGCTAAGCAGTTGTACCTTTGACCTGATTGCATTAAACTTGCCCTATCAATTTAAGCTTAGTATAAACACCATTTCCCAGAGTCCCTCATGACTTCAGTAGTGAGAAGAAGCTGACTAAGCCTAAACATTTTTTAACAGCAATCTTGTCTTACAACACCAAGGGGATTTGCCATGTATCTGGGGCTTTATAAAACCATATGAACATGCTGAAAGAATTAAAGTCCTTTAAAAAAGCAAAATTGATGGTGACAGTCCTTTTAGAAAATCAGTTTGTAGAATGTCAGCACAAGAGAAGCTGGAAACAGGACTAAAATAGTTTTTAAAAATACAACAGATTTTTGTTTGTTTCACACCGTTGTTCCTAAACACTGAGAGTTAGAGTTAAAAAACAAAACAAATGAAAAAAAATTTCAAACTGAATTCACCCCCTGTTAAAAGGAACTCCTCCCCAGCACTCCACAAACCAAAGCCCTTCCAGATATATCACCTATCTGAGATCTCCTGTAAAATATGAGCATCTTTACCCTGGCATTTCAGATTTATTTTTAATAAATCTATGGTCTATTTCACATTGAGGATAATTCAGATAATCCTATCAAAAGTTTCTATGTAGCAGCACATGAGCTACAGCATATGGTATAGCATATGGCCAACAAAGCTTGGCTAGGCTGAATAAAGGGGTACATGCTCATAACTGTAAGGATAAGAATGAAAGTAACATCATGCTTGACTCAGCTGTATTGCCTTGCATGGAATGCTAAATCAGTGGTTTGGTACTGCAAATGTTGGTAAAACAATGGGAGATAAACCAGCAGAACATGGATCTTCACCTCGCTAGGTTGCAACTACTCTGGCTCCGACACAGAAAAAACACTTGAGCAGTTGAGCAGATTCCTGCTAACTTCAGCAGTTCAGAAACAGCCAAAGCTCTGCAAGACTCTGATCCGGAATTGGAAAAAATTAAAGAAATATCCAGGAGTGACATGTCTCATTTTAACACAGAAGTTTTGTGCTGTCTGTTGGTTATGCTACGGTGATAAACCAGACAGTGGAACTGCTGCTAGAAGTGCAAAGAAGAAGAAGCACATTAAACAAAACGTGATGGTTCCATGCTTATGGAGAACATGCTTCAGAGCACTGAAACATAAAGCACAAAAAGCAAACAAAAAGTTTACTAACTTGTTTTGCTGTTTTGAAATCTAATAAAACAAGAATATGCATGTAAAAAAACCAGACAACAACAACCAACCCCAAAAGTAACACAAAAATCCAATCCAAACAACAACTACTGCTACTTAAATAATTATGGAGAAGCTTATTTAAGAACCAATTTACCTGAGTTCCTGCCTTGGTTACTCTTAGAAGCAGCAGCATCCGACTTTTGTTAAACAAATGCCACTGCAGGAAGGAAATGCAGGTAAGGAAAAAAAATAACCTGGTGCACAATTTTACATAATGCAGACACAAAAAGCAATCTAGAACATCATGTAGAGTTCCTTTGTGTTCAAATTAAAGCAGGCTCCTATTTTGCAAATAAGTAAAGTACAGTTAAAACGACAAAACCTAAACTCAGCATTAAAAGAAGACTTGTACAAATTGCTTGCCTTGCAGAAAGCATCTCTGTCTCTCTGCTTTTGGGATCAGATGAGACAGAACAAGCCCAGTGACCCTGACTATGAATTCAGAGAGGAAAAAAAGAAAAAAAAAAGTGTCAGCTATATACTGCAAGCTTTCTAAGCTAATGTTGATTTACCTAGCCATGCCTGTCATTACAGAAGGTATTTCTGTCTCATAGCTAACAGCACAATATGGAAGCATCCAACTAGCTTTTACCCTACCTTTGCTCAGAAGAGTGATCTAGCTGTTGCATGACAGGGAGCAGTACAGGCTAATTTGTCTAATCATGGAGTGGATGGGTGCTGGGTAAAAATCTGACTGGGTGGCTGAGCCCAGAGTGTGGAGTTAAATCCAGCTGGCAGTTGGTCACAAGTGGTGTTCCCCAGGCGTCAGTGTTTTGGGCCAGTCCTGTTTAACTTCTTTATTGATGATCCGGATGAGGGGATCCAGTGCATCCTCAGCCAGTTTGCTGGTGACACCAGTTTGGGTGGGGATGTTTATCTACTGGAGGGTAGGAAGACTGCAGAGGGATACAGATAGGCTGGATTGATGGGCCAAGGCCAATCGTATGAGGTTCAATAAGTGCCAAGTCCTGCCCTTGGATCACAACAACCCAAAGCAGCGTGACAGGCTGAGGGAACAGTGGCTGGAAAGCTGATCAGGGGAAAATGACCTGGGAGTGCTGTTTGACAGCCACTAAACATGAGCCAGTGTGTGTCCACGTGACCTTCTTGGCCAGGTGCCATCCTGGCCTGTATCAGCAATAGTGTGGCCAGCAGGACAAGGGCAGTGATTGTCCCCTCTGTACTTGACACTGGTGAGGCTGCACCTCGAATCCTGTGTTCAGTTCTGGGCCCCTCACAGCAAGAAGGACATTGAGGGGCTGGAGCGTGTCCAGAGCAGGAAAATGGAGTTGGTGAAGGGTCTGGAGCAGGAGCACAGGTCTGATGAGGAGCAGCTGAGGCAGCTGGGGTTGTTTAGCCTGGAGAAAAGGAGGCTCAGGGGCGACCTCACTGTTCTCCACAATTACCTGAAAGGAGGGTGTAGCAAAGCGGGGCTTGGTCGCTTCTCCCTGGCAACAAGCAGCAGGGTGAGAGAAAATGGCCTCAAGTTGCACCAAAGGGAGGTTTAGATCAGATATCAGGAAAAATGTCTTCACTAAAGGGCATTGGAACAGGCTACCCAGGGAAGTAGTGGAGTAACTATCCCTGGAAGTGTTCAAAAAATGAGTAGACATGGCACGTGGGGATATGGTTTAGTGGTCACCATGGCAGTGATGGTTAATGCCTGCACTCAGTGATCTTAGAGGTCATTTCCAACCTAAACTATTCTATGATTCTATGATTTAACCTTCTAGTAACTGCAGCAGGAACTAAGTTGGACAAGATGAAGTGCAGCAGGGGAATAACAACATGTATAAAGGGGTGGCAACAGGTCAGAAAAGGAGAACTCTTTGGCTGGCATGAAGTTATTGATTGGGTTTGCCACTATCAGCCTTAAGAATCATTCCAGGCACTTTCTATTAAAGTAAAAAAATATTACAAACAAGCCGAAGAAGGTGGGTGATGACTTAAATTTGAGGAACATCAGTACAGGGGAGGCTCAGGTTAGAAAGAAAAAACTGGCTCAGCTTGAAGTCTGCCACCATGGAAGAGTTGAGAGTCAAGAGGAAAAAGCTTGAGATAATTCACTCAGAGACTGAAAACAAAAGGCTCACTGTATTCTGAAACAACTGGTGTAAAGAAGAACCTGGAGGTATGAGTTCATCACAGGTGACTGTGAATCAGAAGTGTGATGCAACCAAGAAGGGAAACATAATCTTAGTAAGTGTAGGATGAGCTGTTTTCAGCCAAAGTAGGGGAACATTACTGCTAGAGCATGAGACATTAATTGATGTTTCTTTTATTTCAAATACAGTGTAGTATTCAAAAACTACTCTTGGTAATGTTGTTAAAGGAAAACAAACTGGATTTGGGGCAGATAAAGAGAAAAGCCGTAAGGATGGTCAAGGGGTGCGGAAACATAACAACACAAGGACAAATTTTGTTTCTTTAGTCAACCATACTAAAACTTGAGAGGTGTAACAATTTTGTGCCATACCATCACTTGGGAGAAGATGCTACAGCACGATCAAAGGAAAGAACCATTTAAGTGAGGGACAGTGGTATAAGAGCATGCTAAAAATGCCAGTACAATGAGAGGTTAGAAGAAAATTCCTAGCTATAACATCAAGCAGATTCTGGACGGCTGTACAGTGGGATTAGCTGGGGCTAAACATCCTCATGACTTTTAATGTGCAGTTAATGAAAAAGGTTTTGCGATGTGATGCCTGCTACAGAGATGAAGTGCAAGTATCTCCCAGCTTGCTGTTAACAGCATGGCTATAACATGAGCATCAGCATCTGGTAATGCTCTCACTCTTCTTAACGATTTAATATCTTAAATTTATATCATACTTTTCAACCCAAAGGATCCCAAAGCACTTAAAAAATTGCAATTGATGTGCAGTCTGTGAAGAGAGGGCTTAATTCACTGCAGAAACAGAGCTGCAGCACAGGTGAGAGGCAGCAGCTGTTTAAAGCGTGGTTATACTCAAACTATAAAAAAGTGTTTACATTTTATAATAGGAAGACCAAAGTGGTCTTTTGGGGGAGAAGGTATTTTCACTGGAAAAATATAAGTACTCTGTACTTCCTATTTTCTTCTCCAGGCAGGAGCTCTGCTGTTGATGTCATGGAGGGACCAAGGTGCAGCAATCCTGGTAGAATGAAGGCAAAACCATTTCCCCTGTTCATGCTTCTACTACCCATGAAAATAAATTTGCTCTGTATAATGTTGCAAAGTCATCACTACCTTCTTATTTTAAAGGGTTTCCTGCTTTCCTCGGGAGATACTATCTTGGGAGATTCATTAGGACTTGTTCAAACTAATCCCTCTAAACTCAGGTGGATACTGAAGTATCCTCATGCAGGATCCATCAATGGGTGGGACAAGTTCAGGCTACCTTCCCTGCAATGCATGAAAACCCCCAAAAATCAAAATGGACCTTTGCAGGCTACATACAAAGGTGACCAACTGTCAAACCCAAACTTTCAGAAATCATGTACTGGCTTGTAAGTAGAATGATGCTATGTTCCTTTTACTTTGACTTTGGGGTTGTTTTGATTTGCCTGTTTTAATAAAAACTGAGAAATCTTTTTTTTTTCCACTGAAGGCATAACATATAATCCCACTATGTAATATACAGCCATGACTTTTAAGGACTGTTCTGTGGCTGTCCTTCACCAAAAGTGACTGCAAAGAAATGTGTGAGCTTATAAGGGCACCAGTGTAGGAGTTAAAACTTCACATCATCAGGTTCTGTTTGGCTTCTCAAAACAATCAGGATGGTACACTGGTCATCCCATTACCACATACAAGTGAAAATAAATATATTAAAGTCAATTTTCTGTAAAAAGAAATCCCAGTGCAATTGTGATTCTTTACAGCTTTAAGCAGGTGTAACACATAGAAACAGGACCAAGAATATTGTTTCTGGTAACACCTGACCAATGCGTAAATTACTTGTTATCATAGGCTCAAGGTCTATTGCTCGAGAAGCTGCAAAATGAGCTCTTCTTGAAGGATTTTCAGTAAAAATTCAGGATGCTTAAATGTTCAGAGCAATCTGAAATCCAGGTAAGAAGAAATCAATGCTGTGTCAAGCTTAGAAATAACTTTTTAAAAATAAGCCAAATTATGAAATTCCCTTTTAATTGTAAGGAATGAAAGTTTCTCTACAGAAGAACTGAATTAGTCGGAGAAGTGTCTCTTCCATTACTTTTTTCTTTTTTTCCCCCCTTTCTTCTACATTCCATAGTTACAAATAGAAAAGTCATCTGCAGGTCACACAACTGCCTCTGGCGCTACTTAAACATTTTCTAAAAATGTATCCTCACACCAGCAACACACACAACCCATGTAGGTTGGATTTGCATGAGCAGCCATTATCTGAGCCCCCAGTTGCCACCCCAAGCTCCCATCCACTTCCTCCTCCAGGCTCCAAGCCTTCAAGGCCTGGCTGTCACGGAATCACTGTGGGGCTTGGGGAAATTTTAGACAAGCTCACTCCTTTCCAGGAAGCTCTCCTTCCAGTGAACACATGCCTCTGAGATGACTTCAGGCCACTGGCTCACCTGAACTGTCCAACAAGGTCTTCCTTCTAAGCAACAATTGTTGATAGGAGACCAATAAGGATGGTCCTAACCACCGTGACACTGAGCAGATTACCAAGGAAATGCCTCACAGGAAAAATGCTTTCTTGTTTTGGGCTGCTGGTGGGCTCAGCTTTCTCACAGAGCTGCCAGGGACTTATCCAGCCTTTAATGAAGGCTTCCCAGTGGTGTTCCAGCAGCCCTGGACCTTGTGTCCACATGCACCTCCTTTTTCTCTTCATCTCAGGACAGTGCTGAAAAGCTGTATCCTGTGACTTTGTGTGTTGGAGAGGTCCCTCTTGCCCCAGCCCCTTTTTGTATGAGCCTGGGTGGAATGGAGGAAGAATAGGACCTGGAGGCTGCATCCCTGGCTCCTGGGTGTCTCATCTGGGTGTTGTTTTCCCATCAGTCTTAGCTACTGCCAAAAGAAAACTGTGGACAATTTATAAAGCTCTAATCCTACGGTGACTCAAATCAAGTAGCTTTTTTCCACTTTTCCACATGGATGTGTTCTGCCATTCTGGTGAAAGTTCACCCCAGCCTGGTCAACTCACATGCCTTTGAAAAAAGAAAAATGTGGCAGTTTGTATGTGTCCAGCACAGATCTGCTAAGGGTGGATAGCTTAAATTTCTGGGCAGTCCAACATCCATGAAACATCTCACATGCTCTGGGTATTGGTTAGACAAAGCAAGCAGGTAATCCCTGAAAAACTAAAATCTTGTAATGCTTGCATTACCAAGCTTCAAGTTGTTTCTTTGTACCTTAATAAGATTCCTTTAATTCATGTATGGTTCCTGTTTTTAAAATGTTTTTCTAATGTATTTTCTTGTGTATTTTTGTTCCTCTGTGTACTCAGACAGGCAGTTTCTGTTTTGTAAAGCAGGAGATTCCTGCATGCTCTGCTTGTGTTAAAAAGAATCTGTATTCAAGAATGAACTGGCAGACAACTCCGTTTGTTGGTTCATAATATTGCAGGGGGAAGATAGGAAATCAGTGATTTTGCCTAAGGGAGCAACATAAGTATAAAAAGAAGAGAGGGGAAAACCAGACTAAAAACCTTTACAAAACCTTAATTTTGAACTAGAAACAGAAAAGTAATCCCAAGCCATCAATTACTGAAGCATGTGAATACTATTTAGAACACATTTTAAAAATTAAAACTGAAATACCTTGGACCTAATTTTAAACAGGTTTTGCATGGTGTAACACCATTGATGTCAGCAGAATAATTTCCAAGTTATAAATTTGTTAACATAAGGTTAGCACAAGGTTGCAGCGCAGTGGATGAGAATTGCTTTGAAAGTACTGTGCAAGGTGGAAGGCTGCATGCTAATGTTGAATAACCTGCTAGGAGATTGTTTGTTTTCTGCCTACACAGCCAAGCTACACATTAATTAATGCTACCACAGAGACTGTCATCTCCTAAGGCATAGAGAGAAACAGTAATATTCTAAGATTAATAATAATTAATATTCTCTCTTATGAATACTGGTCAAATAAAAGGATGTTGTATTTTAATACACATTTACCAAGACCATGTAAAACACAAAGCACATGATTTATTTGTTGTTCTTTTGCCAAATACAGGTAATGATTAGTAAATAACTTTGAGCTGATGAACAAAGATAGGGGGTTACGTCTTTAAAATGCAATAGCAGCCTCCTCAGAAATTTAATTTGGCTGTGGTTCAAAAAGCCAACATAAACAGCCTAGACAACCATATTAAACACAGCCTTTTCACACTTTCAGCCCACAAGAGTTGATGAAACAGTGCTCAACAGTCTGTTTCTGCCTCCTCAGATACACAGGCACACATGCAGTGCCAATTGTTAAGCGTACAGCACAAGCCTTGGATGAGGCAGGGTCAGAGAGCATCTCTGAACCACAGACATCAACTGAGCAGGTATTTTACAGGCTCACTATCTCCTTCAGGACTTTGGGTAGCTATAGATACGCTTCCAGCCCTTGCAGATTCCTGCATTGAACCAATGAAACAGCATCCAAAATACAACCTCAGCACCAATACTGAACACTGGAAAAACTCCAGAGTCGAGCTGGACTGTGACTCAGCTCCATAGCTGTGAGATGATGGCTGAGCACGGGACAAATACTAGGTCACAGAAACCAAATTAAGAGTGGAAAGTGGGACAGAGGCTCTAAGCTCAGTTGTTACCTATGTAAACTAGGGCTGCATTTATGACTTGGGAATGAGGAAGAAGGTGGAAAGACTGTGTTTCCATCGGTTCAACGACAAGCAGAATAGGGAACAGCATACAGAACTTGTAGGGTAGAACAGGCACAGGAGCATGGAGCAGAGTAGGCTGGAGTGCTCACAGAAATAGTGCAGGAATTAAAAATACAAAGCAGGGAATCACTAGCTTATGCAAAGTGAGAGGGCAAAGCAAAAAGAACAAATACTAGACGTTGATACCATGGGAGTAAACAGTAAACCCTGGAAGAGTTGCATGGCAAGAAAAACAGAAGAAAAACCAGGTTTTTATGACATTTATATAATAGCTTTTGAATGGTGACAATGACATTTAAAATAAAAGATAGTTGTAGTCACAACTGCACATGCAAATGTAGTGCTTTGAAAAAAGCAGAGGACTTCTAAACAAAGGATACTTAAGAAACAAAATAAGTGCATCTGACATGCCAATAATGTTAAAGAGTTCAGCAGGCTGGAAAATACATGGCAACAGATATGATAAAAGAAAAGACATTGCCTAACAAAAAAATTCAGAGAAATAGAGAGGATTGAAAAGCATAGGAAAAACCGTTAATAAATAAAGGAAGAACCAGGGGAAAAAAAAGCCCATGGTCTCACAAACTTGAAAAGACAATAGTGTTCTTGGATCAAGAGTACTACAACGCCCAGTGTAATGTATCAGAATCTCAGGAATGGAAAATAAAGGGAAATGCAAGTAGTAGTGGAAAAATATGAAGGTTCAGAGAGGAACAAAGTTCCAAATCTGATAGATGTTAGAAAGCAGTGGCAAGATTTCATTTCCACCCACTGCTACCACAAACAGTAATTGAAGTAAACAAACAAACAACCCCTTGTTCAATTATTCAGGCCAGTTAATTTAGAGTTGTTTGTTTGTGGCAGGAGACTGAGATCTTTTGTTGATATAACTGAAATCATGCCAGTTAAAAGTTAAATCCTGCCTGCTAGACATAACTTGGGGTTTGGAGAATCATGTTACATGTCTCAGAGAAAACAACCAGCCCTAACAGCCCTCAGAGATGCCAGGGCTGGTGAGGGAAACCCATATTCTCTGCTGCATTTTTTGTCTGAATTCATGCTGCAGTCCTAGTTTCAAGAACACCACAATCCAAATCTTTCTGAAGCCTCAAGATCTTGTGTCCTTTGTAGTTCAGGGACTGTAGCTTCCCTAGCATCTTGATGTGTAAATAACATTAATTTTGTCATTTCCTCCATGGTATTTTAGTGTAGCTCTAAGTTAACATCCTGACTTATTTTCTCTCTTCCTCACCTCTTCTTTAAGTAACTGTACACTGCATAAGCTGCTCACTGGCCAAAAATAACCATAATGTCAGAATTTTATTCAATACTGTCTTTGATTGAAGCACCATGCCCTGCCTTATCAAAGACATCAAGTTCCTACTTTGTAATTTCCCATTTCTAGTTACAGCCTTCTGATGCATATCTGCTTTTTGCACCGCGGTATGATTCGGAGAATACACTTCAGTTTTCTTGCAAGTTGCTAAAAATAGCAGAGCCTGTCTCGAAAGGACACCCCATTCTGGCGAAACCTCCCTGAAGACAAAAGAACCACTCCCATATTTTCATGATGGACTTGTAAGTGGGCGTGGTTCACCATTTCCCCGTTCCATCTTTATGCCAGTGCAATTAAGTCAATGGGGCTCAGATCAAGATAAAAGTGAAGAGCATAATGCAAAGATGAGTCAGAACCCACATGCTACAAAATGTAAGAGGACCGTTTCATAGCAGGATGATGAGAATTTGGAACTTGCTTATCAGAAAACATGTGCTTTAAAGTGATTCCTGATCATTTTGGAATTGTTGTTACAAAACCAGCATAGGTTTGTTTTTGGAACTTGCTTATCAGAAAACGTGCTTCAAAGTGATGCCTGATCATTTTGGAATTGACATTACAAAATCAGCATAGGTTTGTTCTATTGTTAGTCAAATCACAACTAGGGAGGAAACATGCCAATGCAAACCTCCTGGAAGATGCTTCATATTTACTCTTGAACAATGATTGGTCTTCAAGAAGGAAAAAAAATTACAAGATTGACAATGGACTACATTGTTCTTTGATGTTGCAGCATGGACAAATCACAGGCGTATTACGTAAATACCTGTCAAACTGACAATTAATATCAATTAGGCTTTAATCTGACATATTACATTGGGCGCAGCAAATGCAAGATCTGTTCAAAGTAGATCGTAGATATGTACCCTTCAATTAGACATGAGGGAGGAGGAAATTCTACTCTCTGGGAAAGCACAGAATTTAACTCCTGAACTGCTAGAGACCTGTGTGGATGAAATTCATCCTTGTGAAGATGGCCAGTCCAAAGCTTTTTTGAGCCCTTGCAATTTCAAAAGCGTAAGTGGCGTTCAAGTAGTGAAGTGAGAAAAAGCTGTTCCTCCTCTCTGTATACACACAGTCTCGAGTGTGCAGTGTTTAGCAGTTCTTTTTTCGACACATTAAAAGGCCAGAGTAGAGGAAATAAGAGAGAGATCTCTCTGGCTAAGAGCTCCTGAAGCAATCACTTCGGAGCTGCAAAGTAAGAGAGTACTCACAAAGCCACAAAAGAGATGGAAAAGCCACTTTCATGGTGTGTCTCAGCGTTGGAAACTGGACTAGAAAAAATTACATGGGTAAGACCTACTGATACAGCTTCCCCAGATTTGGTATGTGTGTGTGAACAGCTCCCTGTGTTCAATATGCCTCTGGGATTTTTTTCAGGCTTTACAACATCAAACAGATCCCTAAATCACTACAGTCAAAATGGTGATACAATAATTTCTCCTCAAAGTGAGAAACAGCAAATACATCACCAAAACTGAGCCAACAGTTTATGCTACAATGGATTGTCCTGGGGTTAATGAGACAGAGAAGTAAAACACTCAGTAGACAGATTCTCAGCAAGATTCTCAAGCAAGCCACAACTGCTGTTATGACTAAATATGTCCAAACCTCAAAAGAAAGCAGACATGACTACAATATTTTGTGGCATATGAAGAATACATAAATAAGGCTAAAAGCACAATGCTTGTCCTCCTCCTAAAGAAAGCATCTAACCTGTTTTATAGCTTCCTTCATATACTATGAACCTGCTTCCCCAATTTAAATTAACCTTTTCATTTTATTTATAATCTCAAGTATTGTTTCCAAAAGAGGATGCTCATTAAATTTTTATACAGCACTGTTTTTTTAATGTTGTGAAAAGTTCTTCTTATCCATGGACTTTTCAGAGAGCTGGCTGAAAGAAAATACTCACACAACTTCTCATTAGTCCTAAAATATGAAAATAGAATCCTGTCTCTTGCCAACCATCAACATAAACTAAAATTTTCATTCATCTGACATCCCACTTGCCATGCCTCAAATTCATATGAGGTTTAGAAATGCAAACCTTCAGCAGGATGCCTTTAAATCAGCAGGTATGCTCTGTCATAGATTTGCAAAAGAATTACACTTTTAAATAACTCTACTCTTATTTAATAAACATTAAATATAATCTCAATAATTTTAATCAGAGCTGAATTAATGAATATTATTGAAAATACCCCCTTTCATTTGAGAATGTAAACACCTACTCTTCCATCCAGTGTTTTCATATCCTGAGATGATCCTACACATTGATTTCTGAACCCAAGGACGGGAATGGCTTTCTACCTCCCAGCTCAGGAGTGAAAGGGAAAATACCAGGAAAATATATAATAGCTTTATTTTCAACTTAAAAGAAAAAGGCAAAAAAATAAATGTGTATCCTGGTAATTAACTTGTAGTATTTATTAAATAAAAACTACATTGAAAAAAAGGAGTAAAATAAGAATTTACAATTGAACAAGAAAGCCATCGCTATATAAGAATATGGAACTCATATTTTCAGTCTTCTGTTTCTACAACAGAAGCTAAATTCTGCTCACTCTTTTTTTTTTTTTTTTTTTGGTGCAATGAGGTATTGTTGACTTTGGTGACTTTCTTATGTGAAGGAAAGAAAGGAAAATTGAACAATTCCATGATTGTCTCTGGAGATGTTTGGCTCATGTCATGGGTAACTCAGTCTCTGTTGGAACAATGATAATCTATGTTAAAAGTGCTATCTTGTGAATTCTTGTTCCACTGCTTTAGGTACATACAGGCTTTCATTCACCTTCACAATAAGCCTTTGGGTGCTGTCATACCAGCAATAGGATTTTTGAGAAAACATCCAGGAACAAGAAAATCCCTCTTCCTTCTTCCACTTGGCATTCCTAACTTCCTTGTTGACTTTCAGTATGGTAGAAAACATACTGAGATATTATTTTTCCTTCATTTTATGATGTGGACCTCTGGAATATCCACACAGCTGCAAATGGAGCATGCCTATGCCCCTTGAACAGCACTGGAGTAATTCCTGGTATCGCCTTCTGGAGACATCCCTCCTGCAGCCTCTGGATAGCAGGAGGGGAAGCTTTTCATTTCACTCTGTATTTTCACAAAGCATTTCAAGCTGCTGTCCTGACACGTCTGAGTGAGGCAGGAGGAGGCCTCTTGCCAGACAGCCACCCCATGGTATGCAGCCGCCTGCCGCTCCCTGCTCCCAGGCCGCAATTACACAGCCGGGTGGCGGCTGCTGCCAGTGGCGTGCATGACTCCCAGGAGTGAGGACAAGGAGGGACAACCAGGCCATCACTGAGCTCTGCCATAAAGTCATATGAATAAGGAAAAGGAGGGAAAAAAAAGAAAACAGGAAGAAAAAAAAAAAAATGAAGAAAGAGAAAAAAGAAGAAAGAGAAAATAAAAAAGAAAAAAGGGCTTTAATAAGAATGCACATTTCTTAAGAGTCTTTTAAAAATAAAAATACCATTCACATGATCAGTGAGACACCTAACTCTAGTTTATCTCAGGGTCTCAAAGCTGGTCACACTGGAGCTAATTACCATATTTCAAATATGAGTAGTAGCAACTATGTCTGTATTATTCCCAAAATCTTTATTTTCTCAAAACCATCCTTATTTTTCTGTCTTTCAGTATTATTTTCCAGAGCAATGCTGTCACTGATCAAAGTTATAGTAAAAAGTAAGCTAAGTCACATATACTTTATGACCTTTAAATGTTAAATGAAGAGAAGTTACATGACACTACACTATGAAAGCAGTCTGACAGAAAGAAAACTCAGAAGTTTTGCTACATCTGCTAGAGCAATGTACAGCATCATCTGTTATTACTGCGTAGCTCCATGGCCAAAAAGTAACCTGAGGAGGGTTCATACCACATACTTCATGTGAAATATGAGCTCAAGCCTAGGTAATATCCACCCTTCCATTTCATGAAGAGCAGAAATTCTGGGATTCACAAAGGCACTTGAGCTTTTCTAGCTAGCCGAGAGTCCAAAGTGAGTGGTATTCCCAAGAAAAGCCTGCAACACAGGACAGGCAGTCTGGCCTGCTGCTGTTTCCTCCCAGCAAGAGATGTATGGCAGAGTCATGACCGTGGCAGAGGTGTGCCATCCCACAGCCCTTGACAGTGACCCAGAGAGAGCAGTGTGCAGGCCTGTCACAAGAAGGACAGAGGGGATTTAATAAGCTTGGGGAGGATAAGGAAAGGGATTCTTCTAGGCAGAACAGACCAGGGTCCACCTACTATCAATCTACCAAAACTACAGCCAGATCCTTGGATTTACGCTGTGATACTTCAGGGCCATTGGCCATTATTACATTACCGGTATGTGACAATGCAGCACAAGGGCATAAACAACACACTGAACCTGAGTGGCCTCACCTTAGTGTAAATTATTGCATTTATTTGACTTTTTTTGGCTGTAGTGATCATATTTCAAGTCCATCACAAGTGTGAAGTATGAACTACATTTTGAAAGAGTTCATCAAAACATCAACAGTCCAGTGCAGATACAAACTACGACATATATGTCAGCTGGGTTACTTTGCAGATTTCTGTTATTTGGCTTATTTTAATCCTTGCTCCACAAGGTACTCATAACTTTATAGTTGGTTTTCTCAGCTCAGTGAGGGAAAACTGCAAGAGCTTCTCTTCCATGTTTTGAAGAAGGGATGTTTCTGTTTAATTTGGGGTTCCCCAAGAGCAGTCAGCACTGCTTCTGCAGAGATCTGCTGCACCTAAGGGCAAGTGGTCACCTTATTGGAAACAAAGATGTATTCTACTCTGAGGTGTCTTTTCCTTCAAAGGACTCAATCAGAGGATGAATTGTAATATTCTTGGCACCAGTGCCAAAACTATTGATCTTCTTTCAGATGACATCAACCACCCAAGCTATTATATAATTTTTGATTGTACAGATCCTAAGACCTGACCTAAACTGATGAATTTAAAGTAGTTCATGGATAGTCATCAACTAAGCTAAGCAGTGATTATGAATAATGGATCTTAACCCCCATCAGTAGCTGAACTGAAATATATTCACCTAAAACACTTTTGCATTCTAGAAAGGAATTGCAAAGGAAACATTGTTAAGGTTGCTATAATTAAGTTCCCTTTAACCATATTTAAAACATACTAGGCAGGCAATCTTGGGTTACTTAACTGGTACCACCAGTTCAGACTATCACCTCTTCTGTGGTTTTGCATGCATATCCCACATCCCTCTAAAGCTTTTAACCCATTACTACTTTTTATTTTGGAGGAATGTGATACATAAATTTAAACATGTCAGACACAGTGTTCAACACTTCTAATGATCTATTACCCTCAATATTATTGAAGTCCCCGAGGAAGTTTGGCAGATGTCATTCAATCATCAAGCTATCATTACTATGTCTTAGCTTTAATCTAAAGTGCCTAAGAGCTTTGAGCTTCTTAATTCATATTCTATCTCTCTTAAGGAAAAAAAGGGGTGGGAAGAATGGGTGGAAATAGTTCACCTTAATTGGCCTAGAGTTTGTCATATTTGAGGAACACATTTTGGCTTTCCAAACTAGACTACTTTTTCTTGTTTTAGTTACAAATCTATTTCCTCCTAAGTTCTAGTGATATCTCAGTAATTTAGTTAGTATTCATCTACAATATGTTATGAGAAAAAAAATACCATTGTAATACAAATTACTTCAAAAAGCAAGAGTTGTTGATCCAAATCTTCCCAATATATGAAGAGAAGTGCAAAGTTAACAGTTTGTGCACAAATGCGTTATTACCTATGATTGTCTTGCAGTACTGTCTATTTATTAGTATCTAATTTTCTGATGACCTCTCCCAGGAAATTTAGAGGTATAAAATTATTAAGTAACAGTACAGCTTTATGAATACCTCACTGTTTGGGTACTTTGCTGCCTCTGTTGAAGACAAGATTCAGACTGTTTGTTGTAGACAGTAATACCTCAAGCAGTGATTCAGGATGTCTGTTTTCCAGAGTTCTAAATTAATCTGGGCCACCGTGGATGTGCATGAGCCCAGTTGCAATTCTGTGGGCTGGAACACGTCCAATCCACAATGAAACTCCATTTCAAGACAGGTAAGTGCCTAAACACAAAGACCCTTATTGTCCTATGGCTTATAGACACTGTGGCCACATGCTGCCCAACTTGAAACCATCACATAACAGGTGCTGTGCCCACAAGAGATGATAGCCACATTTTGTGCAACAGCTGGACACTTATAACATACACTAAAAGACATGGGAAAACTGAGTTCAGTTCTCTTAATTTCCCAGTCAACCTTGTAGTGGGCAACATTTTTTTCATATATAATTGATACCATTTTTTCTTCAATTTAGGCTTTTATTGTTTGTCCCATTGAATCAATACAGAGAATAGGCCACTCGCTTCACCCTTGTAGCATCCTATTGAAAGGCTTACTGTGCTTTTTCTCTGTACTAAACATATTACGAACCACATCTTTCTTTAAAACCTATGTTTTCTAAACTTTCAATTGGTTTTGTTGCTTTTCCCTGAGTCAAAACCTACACCCTTCTGCACTGTGGTGTGCAAAACCAGACACCATCCTGTTGTTGCAAAACCAGACACCATCCTGTGCCTTGCCAGCATAGAGTTAGAAGAAACACTTCATGTTTTAGACACAATGTTCCTGTTCATCACTTTCAGCAGGATACCTGCTTTTCCACAATGCCCTGACAACACAGACAGGTCTTAGATCTGTGCTTCCTTATGATCTCTCTAAACGACTTTCTGGAAAATGGCTTTATATCTCTTATTTTACATCCCATATGGCAGATTTGGGATCTCCTCCTTAAATGCAGTACTCTGCATGTGTTCTCATTGAGTCATACCCTATTCATGTCAGACTTTTTCTCCAATAGTCAAGATCACTTTGAACTCTGAGCCTTTCCTCCCACCTTGCTATCAGGTAGCTTTCTGTCCTTGAATGTTAAGTTAATCTCACCTAATGCTGTTCAGATTCAACAAATATGCTGCCTGTCCCATCACTCTGAAAATACTGGAGTGACTTTTGTAAAGCCCCATTTGAAATTTGTTTGTAGGCTGATACTCTGCACAAAGGCAGAATAATTGCTCAAATACTTCTTTGTATAGGTCTATTTTAAGATAATACCACTTCTTCAGTAAATCCTCTTCCAACCTACACCCTCCGCTAATCACAAATGAGTCAGGATACCACTTAGTCAATCAAAAAACCAGATTCTAGCCAAGAGACAGGATTTATTTTCTCTGGATGAAGAACATTCCTATGCAGGGCAGAAAGCTAAGTCAACAAAATAGTACAAAGGCCCAGCTCTTGCCCACAACTGTCCTTTTTATGCAGACAATTGACACCAGGGTGTGATTCTTGGGAACGGCCTGCTGGATGTGGCTGCCAGCCAAGCCCAAGGAGGTACAGGCACCGTTCGTGCACCCCATCTTCCAGAGCAGCACACAACAGGCATTGCTTCACAGATCTTCTCTTGCCACCACCACTTCCTTTCGAACAATTGTCTCTCTTTGCTGTCATAACAGGTACACCCTGCCTGCTATACATGAGACACACTTCTAAGAAAATGAGAAAATAATGTGTTGAGTGTTGAAGGTCTCTTCCCATGCCCATTGCAGATAATGACAGGGTTCACCGGACAGAGAAGTTCACAGGGGCCTGTAAAGCTAGCTTTCATTTTTAAATTGCAATCCAAATGGAAATAATAAGGCTGGTTGTGTGTTAAAGACCAGCTTGAACTCTACCTGCAGCAATTAGAAAGGGTACGTTGCAAAGGAAAAGGAGGAAAATCCAAGCACAAGCTTTCTAGCAGTAAAACGTCATGAGAATCCTTGGTGCTTTACAGTTTCCAGCACTCTTTATAATTATTTAATTAATTGGAAATTAGAGGTAATGGAGACCTGTTATTTTACTTGTTTAAAGTCATAGAAAATAAATTAAAAGAGTGTGTTGGATTTATTTTTCCTTAGGTTGATTAGTCTGAGGCAGGGTCTTTTAAGGCTGCTTCTGACATCCAGCCCCTTTCAAATATTTGGGGGGGGGGGGGAGGTGTTGAGTTAAAGTACTGAATTTCTATTTTCAAACCAATTAGAATGTATTATAGAATTAGATTATTGGGAGATGAGGCCCATCTGGGGCCACAGAGAATTTATGCACACAGGTAGTTGCTTTACCCTTAAGGAAAATAATTTACATTTGACTACAACACCTCCTGCATGCCCCTTCATACGTCACATTACCTTTGTCTGCCTTCACACCACAGGTTCTTTAGGATGAAGACATAATTTATTTTTGCCTTGTATGGTGCCAAATATGTTGCCAGTACTTAAAATAAATAGCAGTAATACAGGCTCATTATCATGCAATTTAAGCCCTGGCAATCTACACTTGATCCGGGAAAGCCAGTTTTTTTCCTGACACTATCTGTGCTATCTGGGGAGGGATTGTGTTAATACCTTCCATGTGTGTGAAAACAGCCCTTGCTAAGAAGGTTTTCATGCTGGCTCTGAATCTGATTTCACATACCCCATTTCACACTGATGTAACTGTTTTCTTCAGTACAGTTGCGCTTCATACAGAACCTTCTCCCAGTGACCCTCTGTGAGCCAGAGGGGAGACGTGAACCATTGTTTCTTAAGTCAATGTGAACAAACCATGTGACTTTATTTTTAATTTTTTTAACATAATAGATGCTGCAGTTTTGTGATTACTTTCTAAACACCGGCTTCATATTTCCTCTGAGGCCTGAAGAAATTTGCAATTTTCTATTATTCTGTTTCCTACCCAGTACACTAACAATTTAGGCAAATTTTGCCTTTGTAGTATTTAATTTAAGCAACTGGAAATGGGTCTGTGCTGTGTGGATTGTGCAGGAACACAAACATGTTTTCAAGAAAACAGGCTTTACAGTGCTTTCTGTGCCCTGCAGCCACAGACTCCCGAGACAGGAAATCACAGCATTAACCTGATGATCAAGCTACAGACAGCAGCATCTCTGTGCCACAGACTTCTGCTATTCTAAGTAAAAGGCAAAGGCAATGAAAATAGATTAAAACATCAAAATCTGGCAAGCCAGAAGAAATTTCTCATGCCTCTCTGTCTGTATGCACATGTACAGCCACATACAGACAGAAGTAGACTCTTCTATATATATAAACTAATAGGATGACAAAGATACAAATAGATTTCTAACTTCTCACAGAAAAAAATGCATTCTGAAACGATTCATATTACCTTGTGGTGTGGCAACATATTATTTAATAGCAGTATAAAGTGGTACATGCTCTGAAGGGGCTACGCTCACAAGAGAAGCTTCTTTTGGAGCCAGTTGCAGGCATTACATCACTCGTGGCCACATGTGAATGTTATTTGTGTATGTACTCTGAAACAAAATAAGGGGGAATAGACAAAGAGAGATTCCTCCCACACCCTGCATGCCAGAATCTCGTTTCCTATCCTCAGCTGGTGCTCAAGAGTCTGACTCCAGTAATAACAGTCTCCCACTGAGATTAAAGCACTGGCAAACACAGCTTATCTTGGTTAATGTATACTTAAGTTTTGTGTGTATTATACATACATATATTTACGTATATAGACGCACACACATATGTATATATTTATGTCTCTCTCTCCCTCTACTGATACACATATTGTGTTTATACACATTTATAAATATGATATGTAGGACATCTTTTGCAGAGAGGAAATAGTCCCCGGATGGAAAAACACTCGTGGATGTGAGCCCAAGCAAAGACGATATTTGACTTCAGCAGCTGCCCCCTGCTCCTGTGCACCTCAATGGACACAACCACTGTCAGAGACCTCAGACTCTTTTCCCCAAGGAATGCTGGGCTCCACTCCTGCTGCAGAGCTGTGGCTCTGACCTGGCCAGCCAGCGGTATTGTTGTTCTTCCACTTCATATGAACTGTATCAAAATTGCCATAAAGCCCAAAGGCTCAGAGACCTATGACAACCAAAGCACCAGACCATGTTTTTGTGGAATCATTGAGCAAATGTGCCTGAAGTAAGCACGACAGGCCCTGAAGATGTTCCTTACTGACTAGTTTGTTCAGCATTTCTTGAAGCATTGCAACATTTACCAGATTTCCCCATGGGGACAGTCATATTGGTAAATGTGGTTCACTTGATGATCCTCTGCAAGTTTAAATTAGTCTGGGCAGACATACTTAGCAAGGGAAAAGACGAGAGAAAGTGATCCAAAGTTTGTGGACCATAAACAAACACTTTTGTGGATTGTGACCAGTGGAAGATTTACTGGGACGTAAACAGCACTTACTTAATCCAGGGTAAAACAATAATAATGTTTCTGAAATAAAGAATAAAGCATCTTGGCTAGCAAATGATAGCTCATTAGGAGTGTAAAAATATAGGTATATATGCCCATACACATATAGTTGCCAGAAATGAAGGGTTTGTACTCCAGATTTATGTGACAAGTTTTCATTAACAGAGTAAATTATTTTACCCTGAAAACTAAATGGATCTGTACAATGCAGTTATGCTGGTGCTTAGAAGATACAAACAAACCTGAAGGAGCCTTCATACAAGTGAAATGCTAAAACTGCCAATACTTACTATTGCATCATTTTGGAAAAAAAAAGTAAGGACGGGATGTCCATAAATAAAAGCTGTTATTTTAAATGTACTGAGAAACTCAGGTATAAATATATACCAGTGAGTCAGAAAGTGAGAGGGAAATAGGTGGAGTTTGATCATGCCCTGTTTTAGGTGGATACAAATGAGACCTAAGAAGGGAATTAAAGCCTTTAAGGGCCTGAAATTCCAAGACCAGGATTCAGACCTGTAAAGCAGTATGCCAAAGAAACCATGCTAGCATATCTGCTGAAAGAAACAGCATACAGCAAAAGTACTTCTATGCTAGGATCAGCAGTTGGAAAAGTTGTGAAGGACACATACACAAAAAGGAAATACAGTGGAGAGGTACAGATAAAAGAAAAAGAGATTATGGCAAATAGTTGCTCTTTTCCATCAATGAATGCAATCCAAGTCTATAAAACAGCTGGGGCTCCTCTGACTTCACACCACCTAATGCAACTAGAATACCTTGGAGATAAATATCTGCACATGAAGCACTGATATCGAAAGTAGCAAAAAATTTTAGTAGATGAAATACCTACACATGCCATATATATATATATGTGCATAACATATTTTGGTAAGAAGCAGCCACACAGTCTGAGAATATTTAACATGAACAGCATCAGATGCACTGGTACAGAACAAGACAAGGAAAGGAGGGGGAACCTTGAGCTCAAGTCTATCAGTCTCCCAGTAGAGAGTCACTCTGCTCCCACTTTCTTCAGATATTTCCCTAAGCTCAGACAGTAAGTGAAACACCATTTTACTCAAACAACCATTTCATCCTGGCAACAGTATGTGCGCTTCAATGGATACGTCTTGGCTTAAGCACAGACCAAAGTCCACTGTTTAGAATGCATCTTTAGAATGAAACCTGTGTTTCCACAGTGGTCCTCACCACTCACAAAAGTTCCCAATTCCAAAAACTTTTCCAGCAGAATTTATATATCTAAGATCTAGTTTACTGCGGTGGACTTAGCAGCATTATGCTAATGGTTGGACTGGATGATCTTAAGGGTCCTTTCAACCTAAATGATTCTATGATTCTACTTGGGACAGACTGTCTGAGGCTACAACCTGAGCAGCTCCTTAACTAATATGACTTCCTATGATAAGCATCGGAAGAGATGCATTCCCCTCATCCACTGGCTGGATTTGTTTTCTTCCACCTTGTCATAAAACAGATTTTTTCCATTAGTCTGCAAAGCTGAACAGTTATTGCAAAATTTTGCAACTCATAATTTTTCAGTGTGCTCATGATACCACCTCAAGGCAGCTGGGAAATGGTGCTGAAAAAAGGAATACCTTACCTGTAAGTCTCAGTTTTAGTCAACCTTGCTGCTTACAAGCCCTACAGCTCTTCCATCCTTTGGGATGTCCACAAACTACTTTGAGTTCAGCAAGGCTGCTCATGTACAGAAGTACTGCCAGGTTAGTTTATGAAGTAATCTCTTACACAGTTTTTCACAGGGTTTCTTTAAGATTCTGGTTCTTCAAGTGATAAAATTAAGCTGCCAAGGAAAGGTCACATTGCATTGAAAATCACAGCAAAGATGTGGGAGAGATGAATACATGAGATGACACACATGGAAACTGAATGGCAAACATGGCACTCAGAAGCAAATGTGTCTGGTTGTACCTTCTGAATACTGGTGGTGTTAAACATAGCCAGCCCTCACAGTCAGAGACCCCTGCTGCAGACAGATCTGAATTTACCAGCACACTGTGGTTCAAGTAAAGCATAGCCTTAATTTTCATTCTTGAAATTTGTGTTGCCTCTTGAACAGCACTTCAGGCTGAGAATGCATTCTCTAAACTGGAAATCTGAGCCTATTAGCACATTTAGAAAAATGATTGGATTAAAGCAGCAAAGGCCAGCAGGGATGGAAATTATCTATCCTTTAAATTCATCTTAGTGACAAAAGAAAAATGTGTGAAAAACATTTAGTGCTACTCCTTCAGTGCAGCCTAGCCATATGAAAGGCAACTTTCAATTTTACAATGGGCTTTGCGCCACCAGAGATATGATAGAAGGGAGTGGGAGGGAGAAATGAAGCTTAGCTAACTAATGAGTTGGGACTATCTGCTGTTTTTGGCTGAAGAGCTGCTGCTCAGTTAAATACAGCAGTAATTCTCCTGGCAGTGCAGAGATGAACACCTCATGAAATGAATTAGTGACATTCCTCTGGTTTGATTTCTCATGATCTGTAAAATTTTAAAACTGATCCTAATTCCCAGATCTTAGTTTCTGTGCCAGATTCACCAGACAGGAAAATATTAATCTGCTGGGATTTTTCAAGGAATTTTCTACATCTAGAAATGCTGAGAACATGTTCCTCTAAAATCAAGTAACAGCTATGCTGCTCTCCTCCTTGCTTTCAAAATTACTTTAACTTCTGCAATTCTACAATGCCTGTACCACTCAGAATCCAGTGGCTTCTGAAGGAGACAAGAGGAGGTAAAGCTATTCAATTTTTTTCATTAACCCAGTTCGTCTTCATGCTCAATCCAGCACTGCCTTCACAGACCAGGAGCACTGCAATTTCATTAAGACTCCATCTGAGTCCTGCCTGGGACTTTGTGTCACTGCTTTGACTGCCACTTCCCTGGGCCTGCTTTGCACCAGGGAGAAATTAAAACCACCAATGGGAGGGTGCAGCTCAGGATGTGTCTCTGCAGGCCAGGACTTAAAGACAGGTACTCACAGGACATGAAGGACAAGGTGGATGCAACACAACACACTGAATAACAGGGGGACAGACTGAGCTCTCACTTCAGAATCTGTTTCAGAAAGTATGAAAAGTAAATGCCTGTGACTGCAACTGTGGCAATCTCCATCATCCCATGGCTACTTTGGATCCCAAATACATTAGTTTGATTTGTCTACATCACACAAGAAGGGAAAAAATATAAATTATGATAAATGTGGAAGAAATTGATGTCTGAGTTGCAAGGACAGAACATCCAATACAACCAAGTGACATTTGTGCAACTGGGAGGAGGCATAAAGTGTTTAATGACAAGGTTCACAAAGCTTGCTCAGTCTGTGGATATTTTCCAGGAAGAGAAGCTCTGAATGGGCTGTGTCAACAAAACTGTCCCAAATCCTTATGTCTGCCTTTAAAACTGCACTGAAAAACAAGTCAAAGAAGCTACAGCTATTAATACCAGTTAAAGATCCTCATATCTCTTCAAAGCTTGATTGTACCTTGCTTATTTATACATAAGGTGATACTTTAATACTGATGTCCATATAATGTTGAGAATTGGCGCAGAGTGGTAGCCAGGCTGGCTTTGGAGTTAAATATGCCCATCTGAAAATAATACAAAGAACTAGCTAAAGGTTAATACTGATAACAACATTTTGCCTCCTCAAGGCAGACATGATGTTATAAATGTAAAATTTCCAAGTTTTGTGGGGCGTGGGGGATTCCTTAAAACTGACGCATCCCTTCCCTTGGGCATTGTCAAATCTCAAACTGAACTGGGAAGCTAACACTTCTCTTCCTACACTACAGACTCAAAAGAGAGAAGATTCTGCTGGAAACATCTATGCTAAGCTCTGCCAAGAAAGCATGTTTTCTCAACAAGAAGTGACTCTCTATTTGCTTTGTCTCAGACATGTAAACAAATTATTAACTCAACTATTTCACATTTTGGACATGGCACTAATCACAACTTTGATAATGAAACTCCCTCCCACTTTGGAGCTTATAGCTTGAAGAGCCCCATGAAATGCATAATAAAATACTTGAGAGCCCATTGAGGGAATTCAGCACAACAAATACCTGGAGGAAAGATTATAATCTATTTCCTTTCCACAGAGTCAACAAGACTAAAGACTGCCCACTTGATTGTGTCCCTTTCCTCAGGGCGAGTCAGAGATGCAAGTCAAAGTTACTTGCTTGACAGAAAATACAGGAAGAAAGGAGAAAAAAAAAAAAGCAAAAAAAGCCTGAATTTGCAGTCTGGATGGGTCATGACTGGTGGCAGATGTGGTGGGCTGTTGGTACATGGCATTTCTTGCTGTCTGGCTTTGCATGTGTTCAGCCTAAGTGCCCGGAGTCTGGACCTTTTTCTGAGCAAGCCAAATTACCCTTAACCACATAACCACACCGCCCCATCTGTGACCTCTCCTCCTGGATCTGGAAGGACCCACCCTCTCCGTGAAAGACAGTTAATTGCATCTCCATGATAATTTAGCCCAAAGACTGCTAGTAAGTAGAGGCTATCAATTGTGTTGAAGTATGACTTCTGCTTTTTGTGTTCCAGATTACTATCCACCAAGGATTTCCTAAAGCTGTTGGACGCTAGCCCACATATGCAAAGACAATCTGAAGTGTTAGATGAGATGCTGAGTTGTAGCTCTTGTTATGGCCAATGCAGATTATTTCCACTGAGGAAACCACCTCCTTTCTTAATTGCAGGGAGGTGTTTCACTTGCTCATTTTACAGCCAGTGTTTGCATCGCACACGGAGATAGCTGTGAACTCTGAAGTGCAAAGTGAGAATTAAAAAGTTTCCAAGATTGCAAAGAGCACAGTAACTTAATAAAAACTCGTTTAGGAAGCCAAGCAAAATGGGTGTTATATTACACCAATCCTAGATCAAGAGCTTAGGACTGAAAACACCAAGAGAATTTAAAGTCACAAGAAGCTTCTCAAGTTGAGAATCTTGCTGAAGCAATAATTATTGTTTAGTTTTTCCAAAGGAAAACTTTTATTTTGAAACTTTTATTTTGGAGAACTATTAACCCTTTCACCTCAAAATGGAAGTAACTTGGACACTAAAAATCTTCAGTTTAAACTTAAAGTGTACAATGGCTCTTCTGCTTGTCTGCACAGACGCCACATTTCTCCAGCCAATGCTCAGGACTGTCACTGAATATATGCAAAATTTTGTACTTGCACTATTTTGTGTCAGCTAAGTAAAATTTGTTATTCTCAGCCCATAGCACCCCCAAATAAAAGACCAGCATTTTGTCTGAAGGATATTGAATATGGAAATCAACAGAAAAAACCACTTAGTTGCCACCTTAGCCACTATTGAAGACAATTATGCCTGGGCAAGGTCACTTGCAGTAAATATACTACCTTTCTTTATCATGTCAACAATGCCTGTCAGTCAGTGTTAGCTGATTTGGAAAACTGAGGTCACTTCTGAGATGCTTATATTAAGAGCCTTTGAATTGGGTATGACTGGTGAAATAAAATACTTGTTTTCCAAAGGATGAACATTTACAGCTAAAGTAAGCCTTCCCTTAGCGTCTCTGTCTTTCCACTGCTGCTGGCTGCAGAGGTGTATTTATACCACAACACTGCTGAACTGCAGACCTTTTCATAGAGCTCCAGCTTTGCTGGCAAGAATTTCAAGCCTACGGGCCAAGACACTGGCCATCCCTTCCTTCCTCTGTGAGTAACCCTGGAGGGGATGCCTCACAAATTCTACCCTGAAGCAGGACTCAAGATCCCAGGGAACTGCCTGCAGTGTCCCTCTAAGTGTTTACTGTCAGCTATTAACGTGGGACTGGGTTTGGGAGTGAATGAAGCATGATATCACTCTTTTTTTTTCTTCAAAGCTGGCTTTCTTCAGGATCACAGCAAATAACTGAAAGCATCTGAGTGGCATTGAAACTGCAGCAGAAGGCCTTCTAATTGCAGCATTTCATCAAAGAAAAAGGAGAGGGAAAAAGGCAAAGGTTTCCTAACTGACAGGACAGGACAGAGTGTTTGTGTGCATATGTGTGCGTATCTGTTTCTTTAAATTAACAAAACAAACCAAAAAAATAACTGTAACTGCAATTCCTATTTTTACACTGCCCAGACTTAGGGTGGGATTACCAATTCCCTTCCCTTGCAATCATCCCATCAAAAACCCTCACTGAGGGGCATAAAACATTTTATTGAATGCATCCACTCTTCAGGAAGTAGGATCTCTTTTGTGAAAACACCATGCAAATGAGACCTGGGCTCCATTGAAGGCTGTGGTCAGGATTCCAACCTCCACCTGACCATTTCCATACTTTACCTCTCTGACCACTGTATGCTGCAAGATGGTCTACAACAGGCACCACAGTACACTAAATCAGTTTCGTCTGAAGAAGGAATGGCTCCATTTGTAGTGCATGTCAAGTGTTAAGAGATCTGTTCCACAGCTCACAACCTACAACCACTTAAATTCAACATATTTTCCTAAGAGGTCGCACCCTGTTTGTAAGGCTACCTTCCCATTCTCCACTAACAACAGTTCCTAAGGTTCTCATTTCACTAACCTTTTAGTGTGCTGCCTTGGCCGACAATTACAAGCAGGAAGGGTGGGATGCACTTAATTCGAAGATCCCCAAGTACAAATATCCTTGTAGCCAGAATATTTGTTCTAAATAATAGTATAATCAAACATTCTCAAGATCTGCTCTTCTACAACACAGGTATAAATTACTTTGCTATTTTTGAGCATAACACCAAGGAAATCAGGCAGGAAGCTCAGTAACAGCAATTAGGATATCTTCACCACTCACAAATATCTGTTGCTATTTGTAATTTCTATTGCTTGAAGCCATCACTACTTAGCATCTTTTTCTAATGTTCCACTCATTAGCCAACACCCATAAATAGAGGTATTTATTTTTAATAGTGCTCCCTAGTAAAATTCCCTTATAAAATTCTGCAGTTTTCTACACTAACAGTCCCTAGAGCTTTGTTTTACAGAAGTGTTAGGATAGTGCTCTGGGCAATTACTCAATAGTATTGCAGTACAAGAGTTGTTAACCTATGGCTCTGAATCAGCAAAGCTATAAATATACCCTAACACGTTATTTAATTAAAAGAATGGTAAACTTCCAAACATCTGTGTTTCTTCAGATAACCTTCTACAAATACACCCAAACTGGGACTTTAGAGATGGCTAATGAAAACATCTATCAGGAGTAAAGAACCAAATAGAAATATTCACAACTGTTCGTAATTCTGTCAGGGGAAAAAAGTTTCCTTCAATAAAAAGAAAAAAACATTTGTTTTTCTTTCTATGTAGTAAACAGCAGTTTTTTATAGATGCTTTCAGTCTACTCTGAAGCTGCGTGAAATATCTTGTCAAACAAATCTGGGAAAGTACCAATTTGGCTGTGAAGTTCTGTCATTTTCTGTTTTGTAATCTTGTCCCTGGCTAAGCACTAGAAAATGTACAAGATACAGACTTTGTAGCTCTTAGGAGAGTGTAAGAAACACTTTCCAAAAGGCACTGTTTGAGTTCTCATGAACCCCTTTTTCCCTCTTTTATGACTGCTCAGTAACTCAACTGGTTGCAGACTGCAGAGCCGTCCCTCCAGCTGGTGTTTGCCTCATGACAGAGTTGCACATGGATTACAACTCCCAGCAGTCACTGAGCACTGTTTAAATGGGATTTAAACAGAGAAGAAAGAGAGAGAAAGCACATGTATGTGCACGACACATGCATTTCATCAAGAAAGAACACCAAATCAAGTTCTGTTTCACTTACTTACCAATATCTGGGGAAAAAACCCCAACAACAACCTACACCAAGAAGCAGTACTCTTTTCCTTCTTTTCACCAGAAGATTATTTCCAGGCATGAGCTTTTCTTGTTTTTGCTCTAGGATTCTTGGAGAAGTTTTTAAAAGGCATCTCCTAGAATAAGATCTGAAATTCTGTTTCTGAAAAAAGAGGAGACTGAGGGGAGATCTCACTGCAGTCTACAACTTCCCCACATAGGAAGGTGGAGGGGCAGGCACTGATCTCTTCTCTGTGGTGACCAGTGGCAGGACCTGAGGGAAAGTCCTGAAGCTCTGTCAGGGGAGGTTTAGGTTGGGTATCAGGAAAAGGTTTTTCACCAGAGGGTGGCTGGGCACTGGAAGAGGCTCCTCAGGGAAATAATCATAGCACCAAGCCTGACAGAGTACAAGAAGTGTCTGGAAAATGCCCTCAGGCACATGATGTGACTCTTGGGCAGGGCCAGGAGCTGGACACTGACAGTCCTTGCAGACTTCTCCCAGTTCAGGACATTCTATGATCCTATTCTATGAGTCTAACTGCATCTTTTTGAAAGAGGAAAAAGCCAGGTGCTGCACAATCCATATAAAGGCTGGATGAAATCACATTTACTGTCTACAATGTTTCCAGCATTTTGAATCTAAAATATGCCTCACTAAAGTATGCCACCAGGACTGTTCATGAAGATACCTTGCAACTGCTGAAAATATGCACTGGTTTGAAATTTATAGTAACACAGTTACCAGTGTAACACTTGTATCATACAGCCAACAAGCCACTACGTCACAACATTTTTTCCACATGAAGAATAAGTTTGCAGAATTCGCTAACGAGCTGATAGTGGAGACTGGAGTGCCAGATATTCTCATTTTCTTTGGATCTTCCTTTAACTGCAGGAACATGAGAGCTTTATATTTAAAAAATGTGTCAGTACAAACATGTAAGTTTACAGTTGCAGACCATTAATTTGAAACGCTAATGCAAAGAAAGAAGTGCCTAAAATTTCAGAACAGACTTCCATTGATCCACCAAAGAGTGGAAAGTACTAATAAAAATACTGTAAAACATTTAAAGATGGTATCCAAAGAATTTCCAGCAAGAGGACGAGCTCCTTGGGTCTCAGGGCACTGAAAAGCTGTCTTGTTACCCAGACACAGCTCTAGGCTTGGTATGCTTCCTTCAGCTTTTGCATGCAGGTGAAAGTCAGCATTTATGGGGCAGAATCTTAACAGATGTAATAAACAGTTTCCCACATATGTTTCTCTAAAATATTTACAAAGATATAATGGTGATTATTACAGCCTGTGTCTGAAAACCTCAGCCACCACCCAGGACCTTCCTGCTCTAGCTGTGTTGCAAATCAGAACCAAAAGAAATATTCCTGTACAGTGTTCATAATCCAAGGCCGTGGTGCACATTACTGAACCAGCTAACAACATGAAGTCATACTGCTACCATGAAAAACAGGCTTTTATATGAGCTAATTTACCCTGTTTCTGCTGCACTGAAGCATTTCACACTGTTGTGACTCGATTTTTGTCCTTTGCTCAGCCTAAACCATTAGGTCAAGTTGCATTCCCATGCCCACAGTACAGGAAATGGGGCACAAATAAGTAGACACGGTGCGAGAAAACAACGAACAACAGCGGTAATCAAGATGCTCAAGAAGTCTCAGCACATCACTAGTGTGCAGTGATTTTTGAAGGCAACAAGAAAGTTTTCAGGAGAAATCTGAGGGTACAGAAAGAGGAATCTGTTTTCTTTGCAGCAGCAATCAGTGGGATGTTTTGTAGAGGGGGCAAAAAAAAGCAACAAAACAGGAAGCTTATAAGCTCCCTCTCCACAAAGCGCCACCTTTTTAGGCAAAATAAAAATTAAATTGGGGTATGTGAACAAACCAAAGCAAAACACTGTATGGGACATGAGGAAATGATTTTGTCAGCATGCCTGGAACTTGGTTTTGGAGAGAGCCATCTCTGTATCTATGCCTAAGGCCATGAGAATATTCAAGGCCACTTCATATTCAACAACATGATACTCAATGGGATTATTTCAGTTCAGGTCCACATGAGGTCTGTCAGGCTCAAGGCCCTACATATTCTATTCTCTCGAAGAAGCCTAAATTTGAAGCTGAAATACACTTGATTTGACACAAAAGCAACACAGGAAGAGTTTATCAAAAGAGGATATTAGTCCTTTTCACAGTGCTAGGCTTAACTGTACAATATTTCTGGAAATGTTTAATAGAACAAAAGTATGTGAAGAAAGACAAAAATGAAAAAGCTGCAGGCATAGCTGATGCAAATGTTTGAGTTGCCTTTTTTTTTTTTTTTAATAATAATTTTTATATTGCTTAAATCCCTAAAGTCAGAGTCTGGACTCTGTCTGGAGGCTTCTCAAAAATTACTGCTTGTCAACACCCTTTTCACAGAAATGAGTCTGTTTACCTCCACCAGTGCATTGTCAAATCATCTCTTCCCATTGACATTACAGTTTAAATTAGTTTCCTTACAGAAATGTCTAACTCTCACTTTCCTTATTCAGGAGTTTCTCTAATAACCAAAGTCCAAGTTAAAATAATTTACATCAACCGAATGCTTTTCTTCAAGGTGCATTTCTGCAAAGATCACTGTAGTTGTTCAGATGGTATTTTTTATGAGAAGGTAAAAACATGGCGAATTGATAGCAATGAATAGAAGGGAAAGGTAAAAAATTCTAGTTGGATATTCATTCACTTTGAACCCTGATCCAAAGTGAACATTTTCCTGTAGAGGAACTTGATATAAAGTTCATTTCTCTGCCTTAAGAATCTCCTTATGGCTTTTGGAAACGACACACAGGTCTGATACTTCTACAGGAGCATGCCAGTCTCCTGAGCTGTCTTTGACAGGTTACACAGGAACCCTAAGAAAGCCCCCATAACACTCAGTGTCTGAGGACACCCTAGAGGTTTTGAGGTTTTGCTCTGCAAACAGTGTCTCTCTGAGTTCTTGGCAGTAAAAAAAAGACATTGAGGGACAACTCAGATTCTGCAGGCTTTACAGAAAAAAAAGGTAGTCAGCAAGAAGGGAAAAGTTGGTGTACAAACCAAGGAGCCATTCACATCTAATGCACTTAGTTCTTTCTCTCTCTAGCTGTCATTGGCATTCACTGGTTGGTGTGTGGAAAAAGAGTTATTGATTACATTCCTCTGGCCACTTCAGCAGGCCCTTTCCTCTTTCCGTGATAAATAGGACAATACTTGGTAGTCCCAGCCTAAAGCAACAACAACTCCAACCACTGTCACATTTCTAAATGCTTCCTCCCAGCTCAAAGTCCGAGTAAGTCGTAAATTGTCTGCATGCCAGTGTACAAAATGCCCATTTGATAAACTCTGGCATATAATACTGATCCTCACAAAACCCACAGCAAGCACACAAGCCGTCACATACCTGCACATGAGAAGGGTTTGCCCCAGAAGTTTTTCACCGAGCAAGCATGGCCCCGAAACCTGCTTTCTCTGAAAATATATCCCAGCTGAAGTGGCTGCTGGATGCAGATGTTTGCATCCATGGTATTCTCAATCATAGTAAGCTATGTTATCAAGGGTATCAAAGATTCTTGCCCAGGCATTACTCTGGAGTAAGAAATCCTTCACAAAGCCACATTTAAGATCTTAATGAAGTCAATAACTTCTTTTTCTTAATTCCATTCAGCAGTTAAGCCAAAGTAGAATTAATTGTGGTTGCTAATACTAGAAGGCAAAAATAATAACACTTCTTGTGAGCTTTCCAGCACACAAACTGCCTGTAATCCATCACCAACTCCCTTTGGCTGTTCTTCAAGTGCTCGTAAGTCTTCACTGCCGTGGATCTCTATTGTGGTGAATAAAGCACCTTCCTGTGTTTTTGTTTTCACTCCTGTGCCCCCCATGCTCTTGCACTTATTTATGCCACACAGCTATTGAATTATTATAGAGGTGGGTGGCTTACCTATAGGGCTAGTCACATTCTAACCATGACAACCTTTTGTTTATAATACCTGAGCTATCTCTCTCTTGGGATTCACTTCATCAGTCAAGATTAATTTGGGCCTTTATTTTAGGCCCAGAAGCTGTCCAGAAGCCATCTAAAAATATGCAAAATACAAAGATAATACCAATAAACACCTTGGGGAGGAGACTGAGAAAGGAAGGTCAGGAAAAACACCTAAATACTACCTTGGATACTCATCTGCAAGCCCTTTCAGCCAACTATGTGCAGGATAAAAGACTGGAAATTTTATAGGATTAGCACTACAGAAGAATTGTTTTGAGTGAGGACCAAATGTCACAATGTGTGATCAGTGGTGACACTGCAGCATAAGAAGAGGCCCCAGTGGCCTTTGTTTCATAGCTATCAAAACAGTGGACAGAGCAAACCTGGCCCTACCTGAGCTTTTCCTAAAATCTCACATTTCCTCTGTTTCCAATTTCACCTTCATTACCCACTTTTTAATCTCCACCAACACATGGAAACAGATACTTGGATCAAGAGGAAAATGCTGCCAAAGATTAGAGGTTTGGAAATTTACAACTTTTATCTAAGGAAAAACTATAGTGGCAGCCAATTACTTCAGTCAGAAGTAATTGTTCTTGTAAAGAATCTTCAATACATTATTTTGCTTTCAAAATCAGAAGGTAGAAACATAGTATTTTATCAGTCAAACAGAATTAAAAATAAAACAAAAAGCCATTCAACTCCTAGTTACTCAATCTAGAAATTCTAAAAACTAAGGTCTCCAACCACTAACTCAGTAAGAGATGTAGGGAATTATAAACATGAACTTGTCAGAGACCACTGTAAAAAAACCAGGCAGGTGTCCTATTTTAAACCATATTTTTTGTTTTCATTATTTTATTCCACCTTTCCCCTTACAGCTAATCAATACAAAGCATGACTGCAAAGTTGTACCAGTTCAGCAATTTAGAGGAAGTTAAAAAATGTAAGAGTGCTTTCAAAAGTTACAGAACAGGGTTCCAAAGAGGAAATCTGATTTTCAAACCCGTTTCTGTTCAGCAGTTGAGTGGTCTGTTTCAAATTTCAATGGCTATCTGTAGCACTGAGGTTTCTGTGTCATTGCGAATAGAAAAGTTGATGAGGAATGGTGCTGTCTTACTCTACTCCTAACCACAACCTGGTAGATAAGGTCTGAAGTCACAAGGCAGCTGAGAGCTCTATGAAGACTATTAAAATGTACTGGCAAAGCTGGAAGGAAGGAATTCAAATGAGGCCAGGTTAGAGGTTTCAAAGGGATGAGTGACTGATCCTGTTTCATGTTATGCCAGACAATGCTAATAGTTTAAACACTAGCTCTGTCAAACAAGAAATAGATGTATTATCGTCTGTGAATTATTAAAATTGACTTCACCTACTCACCTTTAGTGTTTTCTGACTGAAAGGAAAAAAAGAAATCAAGAGAGAAAAGTCTCACAAGAGAGGCATGCACTCTTAATCTATTACTAATGTCTTCTTGAATCCTGTTAATATTTTTCATATTGTCTGCTTTGGTGAGCTCAGAGACTATACGTGAGGAATGAGCAAAAATTCCAGCTGATCCGAGGCATAAAGCTCTTAATGTTTAAGTCTCTCCTGCCCTGCAGATAATTACTGTCTCCTCTTTCACCCATCCAGCTGGGACATCAGACAATTTGGGGAACATCCAAGATGGGCATGAAGAACCGTTTCCTCGTTCATGACAAATACTGTAGATGTTTTTGACACAGAGATAATTTTTCTTGGGTTTTATTCAGCAAGAACACTTCTCCTCCCCCGCCTCCCCTCATTTTTTAAAAGTTGTTTATATCTACAAGGCTCAATTTCCCCTGCTATTCAACCATACAAGCTCTTCTTGAACACAAGGGAAGCATTAAGGATACTAAAAAATAATTAACAATGCAAAAGGTTTTTTAAGTTCTGATATGGTTCCAATCACAGCTATGAGTTTTTTCTGGAATACAAATATGAGACAAGAAGATACGGAAGGTGCTCCTCAACATCACTCAACAAGCACTCCTCAACATCATCATCATCATCACAGAGCAGCAATAATAGCAAAGATCCCATCTATTCATGCCTCCCTCATGACGTTGTTGATTTACAAATTATGACTCTGAAGGTGATAGAAAGGAAAGGTGAAGGTTTATTTTTTTAACCAGCCACTTCCAAACTTCCACCTCCTTTCAATTATTTTGCTTTTTGAGAGAAATTGCAAATGGTGAGGCATGGGAATGAGTCTGAGCAAAAACACCTTGTTGAATTTTTGGGGGAGACACAAGACCTCTAGGACTAAATTAAGTCTTGACTCCCCCAGAAAAGTACCTTCCCCTCCTCCAAATTAGGCTTTCCTTAGAAAACCTGAAGGGACTATTTGGATATATATTTTTTTAGCAGAATATTTTTTATTTCCCTATAGGTGAAGCTAAAACATCCCACATTTTCTAGGGTAATAAACTTCAGATAACTAAAGAAATAAATTTATAGATGCCTACTGTCATTTTCAGACTGTGAAACACCTGAAAAATCATGAAATGAAAACTTTTGAAGACAAACCCCCACACCCTCCTCCTTCCTAAGAACTTGCTATGCCTTTATGCATTTCTGCTAACCTGGTCCAAATGGCCCTTTCACGCTGCCCTGGACTGTCCCTCAGACAGTCACTCTCACTGCACTCACTCTCATAACATCTCCAGCAGCACCAAAGTAACAATGGTCAGTATTTTGCAAGAGGTGGCACAGGATTTTGAGAATCAGTGGCTTGAAGTACTACCTTTGAAACTGAAAAGTATTAGGTGCCATGGCATACCCAGGCTGGAGACACCTATTTCAGCAGCAAACCCTGACTGGAGGACTCCAGGCTGAAAAGGCTGATGTCAAGGCCTCTGCTGACCTAAACCCACCAGAAACTGCTTTTACCAACACTACAACCATCTCATGGCTTCTCAGCTGAAACATGTGAACACTCTGGGGCTGTCATCTTCCTTTGTACACCCACTCGCTCATAAAATAAAATACAAACAGCTGAAGGCAAGCAAGCTCTGGCTAAGGCTGGAGAAATTAGACAGGAGTCTAGCCCTTAATTCCAGATTTGCTGAAGGAAACCTTACCTCTGTCTCATATCCTCTGTATTCAAAAGCCATTTTTATTTTCATATAAATCATGTCATTTACCGTTCTCTGCTGCCATTCTAAAACCCTTGCAAGGGTTGAATTGGCAGAGCACACTCAAAAGAAAAGGTCACTATGATGTGAGAAATGCAGTCAAAATGAGAACAGTATTTTTAACATATTGCTTGATTTCTAAAAACCCATTGTAAAATAAAATAGCATCTCAAAGTGAGACAGATCTTAAGACACGCTCCCACTTTTGAATGTGAACAGTAATCGGGTGTGTAAGTGACCTCAAGCATCTCTGACACCAAAGTCTTCAGGAAACCCTGATGGGAACAGATTTGTGCTGAGCCACTCTGCCAGTCTCACTGGATGCCCCAAAATGTGGTCTGAACCACAATTTGGCTCTTTTGAATGTCTGATCTCACTTAGAAAATGGGGAATAGGCTGTAGGTGGTGGTGACTGCTGGTGGGAGGGAGCGCTTAGCAGTTGTGACAAATGTGTCTTGGTGCTGCCTGAGCCTAGACTTCTGTCGTGGCTTTTGCCTGCTCCAGGCTCTCTCCCACCCTCATGACTTCCCTTCAGAGGCTTTACATTTCCCACCACATCTGCTGGAGGGTTTGTATGGGACAGGCATAGGACAGGCAGTGATAAGAAAACAAGGGATGGTCCAAATGAGGGTGAGACAACAGAGAGAGATAACAAGGGGGAGGAGGACGCCAAATGGCAGGCCAAGAGAAGGGGGAGGCAAGGGGATAAGAGGTGAGATAAAAAGAGACTTTCTGTGCATGAATAAACATGAGTAAGTGAAGAGGTGGCAGTAAGACCCCCCACTGCCAGGAAGGCAGAGAAGAATTACGGGCTGCAGCAGTTGATTAAAACTAGAAACCACATGAACTTGGTATAATTCCTTCTTGCCTGTGAAGCTACCCTAAGAGAACCTGACTAAAGAAAGTGTCTTGAGCTATTTCAGCATCTCTGCTCCCAGGTGCTGTACTATGGGGCAGGCAAGCAAGAATAATCAGCTGCCACCTCCTGAGCTCCCACAATGTTTAGGCTGGCCTTCTCAGTTTCCATTACAGATAAATTGCTCTCCTTCATATTAAGATGGAGCAATGCACGTAAGCACACTCTTAGCTATGAGTATGGAAATTGTCCCTATTAACTATTCATGCCCTTGAAGTGAAGCACTTGCTTGGATGCCTGGCTGAACCAGGTAGGGTCTAATTAAGGAGGTAGACAGCCTTATATCCCCATTCACCTCTCCCTCAGCCTTAATTCTCCAGTCATCTAAGTTTAATTTAAAAATCTGTTTTCAGGAGTGGAGCCCAGATCCGTCACATCCAAGATTGCCACTAATTGCTATGTGTCAACAGTATTTAGAAAAATGAGCGATGAATCAAAACCACCAACCCTTCTTCCTGGATGACAGCTTTATCTTTACACATGAGCTTTTCAGTGGGGTTGCAATCTCTTTACGCACCCAGAATGGAAAACTGTATTGCCCAAAATCAGTCAGTGATTTCTGCAGCCAGTCTGAACATCTCCAAAGAAAAACTACTCATCTGGTAAATGAACATGGAGTGTAACACCCAAGGTGCAAAAGCACTCCAACCTAGGCCCCAGGAGGTAAGGACACCCTCTTCCCCTGGCTAGTCTTGTGAGATGGTTGTGGCATTTGGGGATAGGAAAGCAGACTCAGAGAGTCTCAGGAAGATCAATGAAGATGTGAAGGTCACAGATGACACATGGCTGGTTTCAAAACCTCAGGAATGACAGCAAGGAAAGAGGTGGTGAAGGAAGGAGGGGAACAGAGCCAGCTGTAGAAGTTGCCAGAGAAATGTTTTGTTGGAGACACAGCAGAGGAGGAGCAGGATGACGCAAAGAGAAGCAACTGAGTAAAGCACAGCGTATGAGCAGTGGTGTCCAGAGGGATTCCTTTACTGGATGTGCCTGTCTAATGCTGATGTAATGAGCTAATTATGAAGCAAAAAGTCAGAATTTGTGTGGGAGGGCTGAAGGGGCACATGTTAGGTATCTGCTCCCACTAGACAGGAGGTAAGCTAGGGCTCCTGCTAAGAATCTGTTAAGAGGATTAAACAAGACACAGAGCAAGACTGGACATGAGCCTGCTGAAGCTTCTCCAGTTTGGTGACAAATTGAGAGGAAAACTTGATAGCAATAATGATCTTCCTGTCTTCTAAGGAAGAACTAAGATGAACAAAATCAGGATGAGATAAAAAAAGCAGAAAGCTACCTGTTCAAGGACGGGTGCATCGCATAGGAACGACAGCAGAACACAATGCCATCAGGCTCTCCCCAAACTTTGCTGCTGCTCAATCACTCGAGTGTGATACCACCTGAGCTGTGCAGTCTGTCTGCTCTGCCATACACATGTTTCAGAGCCAAAAACACAGTGATGCTATTTTTTTACAAACTCTTTTTCATGTGCTCGTTGAGAAATATTTAAAATATGTTAAGTGTCTCTTAGATGCTATAGAGGCAAGTTACTACTAAGCATTATTTTACTTGGCTGAATTTGACATGTATATTTTCAGAGATGCCTCTGAAATGCCTGATATGTAAGGCCTTAACTAAAACAAACAAACAATCTACTGCAGGTTTTATTAGCAGGAGGGACAAATAAAAGGAAGAGGATGGCAAAGCAATGCAGAGATAATGTTGAGATTAAAGTAAGGAACAATATAAACATTTTGGCTGAGACAGAAGCAAAGTCAGCTTGGAGGAGAATTAAGGACAGCAGAGGCAATTGTTTTCAGATGTTGACATACATTTTCAGAACAAGGAGGAAAGAAAACAGATAAGAGAAGACTGTCAGTTTTATGATAATTCACAACTTCTTTACCTGCTAGAGGAAAATAGACAGGAAAATAATCTGAAGATTATTCTTCCTTGAATGCTCCCATTTCATTTTCATGAGTATTAATAAAGGCCACATATTGACATTGATGAGCAAAAAGATCCTTGAGGAAGGGAAGCACGTGTTTCCTCGTGCAGATATCTGAACAGTTTACAGTCACAGGCAGCTCTGAACTTAAGAGTAGGAAACGAAGCTTGTATGAAAACTAAAGTGGAAGTGTGGGGCATTTAGGGGTTTGTGATCATGGTTTCATTAGACTCTAAATGCTCTTTAGGGCAGGAACACTTAGAAGAGCTCAGAAATGTTTTTGACTTTAAGAAAGCTGACTTTGGGAGAATGTGATATGCCCCAAGGAATTTTTACTGGAATCCTACGAAACATGGGAAACACAGAGCTGAATTTTTAAAAAACATCTGAAGAGACTGAAATTTAAAGCCGTCCTGCTTAATTCCGAGGACGAAAAAGGGTAACTGAGGCCAAACACAGTTAAGCAAAAATGCAGAATTTAGTATAAGCGATACACATAAGACTTGAGAAGTCATATATATATATGTATCACATATATCATATATATATATATATATATATATATATATATAATATATATATAATATATATATATATATATATTATAAATATAAATATATATATATGTATGTATTTCATTTATATCAGTGCTAGAAAGAACTGGGAGAAAAATTGTCTAAGGCATATAACAAAAGGAAGAAGTTAGTAAGTTAGCATGCCCCTTTTCCTTTGAAGAAGAATAATAAGAGGCCAGATGACTACTTAAATATTAGCATCGCATTGTGACAGAGTTTCCAGGCTTGCTTAAAGGAAGGAAATTTGCATTGATGATGTATGCACATGCTCAGAGTTACAGCCATGCCAGCCCATAAGAAATGTGATGCACGGATTCAACCTGCAGTTCCTACGCCAGGAAAGCTGTAGGACAACTGCAGAAACAGGTGGGAGGAAAGGGGAAGAATTCTCTGTAACACATGCAGAATACTATATTTGGAGAAAAAACCCAACATCTACATATGGTTGAAAGGCTTCTTTTATTTCCCCCTTTCAAAAAGTGACGTAAACTCTTAACTGAGAGATATATACATCTAAGTTAATCTTCACTCTTGCAGGAAAATGCAATGAAATGAAGCAAGCTCCTATAATACTGTTAGCTTAATATCTGCCATGCAAAAATAATAGAAATACTTTAACTCAAACACCTTAATGGGCAAAATTTAATTAGAAGCAATTGTGCAATTCTAGGGGGGAATTCATGCATACAAATTAATAGTAATTGTCCTGCTGAAAGATAAGAAAATTAAAGACAGACCCTAACTCTGTAAAAATTACTCAACTTCAGGGGCTGAGAGACCTGATGCCTATAGCATTATGTGCTGCAGGGCTGCTTGCTTCCAACTCACTGAATTTCGCTGGCAGTTCACTGAATTTCAGTTTTAACTTTTAAAAGAAACTTAAAATTATTTTAACATTATTTTAGTAAATGCCAAATAGATTATTTAAATCAAAGTATAAACTAAGTCAGCTACGTATGATAAGAACATTCTGACTGTATGTAGAAAAGACTAGTGAGATAATTTCAGAAGTACCTACATTTCACAGGTGCGTAAACTGTGCTGGAAACTGATCTTTACATTCCTAGAGCAGAAGGTGAATGTAAAACATGACTTTTCTAGCCATGTGCTTAAAAAGCTTGCAAAATAAGTGAAAGCACATTTTGTAGTGTATCAAGTTCAGTATAGAAAGCAAACTTGCCATGAAGCTCCTCTTAAAACTGTTGATTTTAAGAAAGGAACAAACAAAAATTTTTCCCCGATCCTTACAGCAGGTTAGCCTCCAAAAGCATTTAAAAAGGGGTCAGAAAATATACTGATAGGAATTCGATAAAAGCTGAAAGAAACGATACTGATAGGTTTGCATTTGGCAAGACACAAGGAAGGAAGGAGAGACAGGCATTAGAAGCATTAGCAGGAACAATTCCCAAGGCCAGTAAATATCAAGGGGCCCCACGGCAGTCAAAAGCAGAGTGAAGAGATTTAGAGCCAAGGCATTCAAAGGGTCTACTTAGTTTGACCAGAAGACTGTCTCACATTTCAAGGTTTCTTCTTCAGTACAGCTAAGCTTTTCAATGGGAGGCCTTGACCCCAGGGATCACTAACTGAAGAAAACAAATGTGTTTTCAAATGAATGTATTGGCACTGTCAGAACTGACTGTACACAAGATTAAATTATGTTTATTTTCAATTTCCAGAATACCATGTTAAATTTTAGAGAGACAGACAGACAGAAATGTTTCCAAATAAGACATGAGAATCTGAGCATCAGATTTTCTGCATCAGCTGTGATTCAACAGCAGAATTCCTGTCAACTGAACTGGCCGAGCCTTCTCCCAAAATGTCAACCTGAGGCTTTCTTGCCTTCAGCAGTATTGGTGCAAGTAGCAGCAGGGGACATGTGCCATCAGTCCATTCTAGTTATTTCATTGCTTTTCCCTGCTTTCTTGCAATGGATTGTGTTTTGGTCTACTATTTTGAATTGCACAGATGTGATTCCCTGAATGAAACAAACAGTAGTTTGCCTGCTTTTGACAAGGAATGGAAATCAAATTTGAATTTAAAAGAAAGGAAAAAGTGGTTCTGGGTATTCATCCTGAGATGATCTAAGAAGGAAACTGATTGCAGAAAAAGGATATCACATCTCCTCACAGTTCCTCTGCATGCTCTTTAAGGAAAAGGTACTTAACTTTGTGCTTCTACCTTGATCATGCTTGAGCAGCTTCACAGCCGCCCTGGGTTCCACAGGAACCAAGTCAGGACTGTATAAAAAGCAAGGCAAGATGGGGCTATTGGAAGATAGGATGGAGCCCTCATTCAAGGGAAGGTGGCCTATGAGAAACCAGGTAATTTCAAATAAACATCACACACCTATTGTGGTTCTACACAGTGCTATTTCAAGGCCACATTCCACTCTGTATTTGAATACCTCCCTATTCTCATGTATGGAATCACTAGAAACGACGAGTACTCCTGAGGGATGTGTGCTTATGCACTGTCCCAAAACATAAGTATAACGAGTTGAATTTAAAGTCCAGAAACTGTGTTCCCCAAAAGAAGACCAATACGGACAGAGAGGAAGAAGACCCTGGGCAGCACTCTTTCAGCAGAAGATGTCTGAGCACATGAATAACGTGAAACTATAGCGAGGACTTCCAAAGAGCTACATACTAGCCATGAATTTTGAGGAGTGAATATGTACTTGTTAGTAAGAGGTATGACAAAGCAGGAAAGTGGGTCTCACAAAGCACAGACTTGTTGGGTCAAGTGTCCTTTTCCTGTTTGGCAAGTCCTTTTGTCTCTGTCCTCCTTATCATCCTGACACCTTACCACAGCACAGAATGACAGACAGCTCTTAATGACTTCCTAGCATTTGATTCCAATACACAGGTCCAGCCCTTTTTAACGTAACATGAAAGTCACTATTATCCCCTGAATTTCATTTTTAGAGCCCATGCCCACTTCCACACATGCAGCCCCCCACTCCCATCCTGCAATCTGTGTCAACAACACAAAGGTGCTCTTGTCACCCCCTTGCTTGAATCAGACAGCTCTTCTGAATGGACACACTGACAGATGATGCTGTGTCAGCAGCCAGTGGGGCTCATATCACTTTCCCTAGGAGAGGAAAAATCCTCTCCTGGGTACACCCACTCCCACACAGCACAACTGGGGCTAATCTTCCCTGTGTCCAGAAACCAGGCTTCATCCTGTACCATCTCTGTACATTGTCACCATTCTGCCTGACCTTGAAATGTTGGCTATTCCCCATTCCTAAAATTCTTATAAGGTGGTTCGAGCACAGGGGTTAGTGATTTGGTCCTGCCAGCACCCCTGGTAGATTTCACTGAGGCATTCCTGGGAGTAAAGATATGCTCTGCACACGAGCATTTGCTGAGCGGGACCCTGCAAAGCACACAAGCACATCTAAACCAGCATTTTGCAGCACCCACAGTTACAAAGATCTAAGCTGGACAGGGGATACTCAGTGGCTGGAGTTGAAACTTGACCGTGAGACACAGAAGTTGGTACATTATAATCAAGCCTATCGATGCCCACCTTCTTCTGCTTTCCCTACTCGCAGCGGGAGAAGAGATGACCATATTCCCATTCACAGGAGCAGTTTCACTCTTTGTCTTGTTTCCCATATGATGTTTTATCCCCCCCAGCACTGCCTCGCCCACTCAGGGAGGGGAGCAGCAGAGCCACTCGCTCCTCCCGCCTGCTCCCTGTTTCTTCCTAGGTAGCTGGCTGAGAGGCCAACAAGCAGGCTAATTTAGAGCTCTAAAAGCTGGCAGCGGGAGTGCAGTTAAGCCGTTTTCACAGACTGCTGGCCAAATGCAGCAATTTATTGGCTGAGTGATTGGATTATTCATTTGCAAAGCTAAGAGAGGGCATTTTCTTACCACTTCAGTTGGCCTGTAGTACTTGTGATTGACTGTCACATGAATCTTGCCAGTCTCTTTGCATCGTCCCACTTCATTTTCATTCTTCCCTTCCCACCTGTAAAGAAGATAAACATTTAATCAACCCATAATTACTTTAGTGCTCTGATCTTACCAACATTTGGCCTGCTTTCATTTACTTGAGGCTGGTGTCAATTCTCCCTGCAGGACAGTATAAACTCATTAGCTAAAGGAACAAAGGGAGAGTTTAGACTTGAATGGAGTAACAATGGCTTTTGAAGTCTCTTTGTTTTGGTTTTTGATTCAGTGGAAGGTCTAAAATATAGGACTTCCAAATTAAACATATAATGTTAAGGGAAAATAAAATGCCCTGATTTAAGAATGTCTCATGTATCGGCAAATAAATATGGCAGTGAGGTTTTTCATTTGTGGATTGGTTCAAAGCTGTTTTCTTAAAATATTTTTAATTCTTGTATTTTGACCCGTACTTTCAGGAACTCTTTAATCTGTTAATTTTATAGACGTGAAGCTCTGTTTGAATAGCATTAAGCTGCATAATTTAATTTCTGCTTAACTAGAAAAAACAAAACAAAAACAGTTCTTGGGTTTTCAGTCCTACCTCGACATGGCACACCATGAACATGTACTGTAAAGTCTACTTACTACCTGTGAGCTGAAAACCAGCTCCCTTTGTCCAAATTAGTTTCATATGCATTGAACAGCCTGCAATTTGCTGTAATTTATGTGATCTGGTTGCGCTGTGAACTATTTTCTTAGGGACTGTCCTGGTTTCAGGAGCAGCAGAAGAGGAATGGTTTGGTGGGTGATGAGCTCTGCCTTTGGGGAGGTCAGGCTGCAGCCTGGGAGCCTGGGGACAATGCTCCCACTCAAAAGAAATGCTACAGATGACACATGTAGGGATGTACATCGGTGCACCAAACTTCATCCACTGAATATACAAAATCCATAGTTAGGATTGAAATTCTATCCTCCCTTTGCTTTTAACTATATACCATGGGGCTCTGAACCAGCTAAGCATAAAAATGTGATGATGAAATCCACTAGCTTTTTTCTCAATGTGTAAGTAAAATCTATATAAATTAAATCAGCACTGTGATTTAGACTATTTAGCCTCAGTCACAGCAAGGAAAGAAAAGAACCCCTTGCCTCCCACTTACTAATTTTTCTGCCAGCTCTTGGGATTTTGTCACCGATATGATTTCTCCTTGCTCCCCTGCCCCCTCAAGCTCCAAGAAGAATTTAATTCTTTGACAATCTCAGCCTTCATTTTTGAGCTTCTAGCCCTGAGGGCAAAGGAGAGAAGTCTGAAAACGTGACCTCTGTGTACCCATGAAGGTTTAAACACTGAAAGCAGAAGGAAATACCAAATATGTATTATTGCAAGTTTTTAAATCTCACAAATTTTTAAGCACTACTCATGACTTTTGAATGACTAGTGAAGCCTGTAGGATGCTTGATATTGGGAACATTTCACATTGAAACAATTTCCTACAGATAGTAGTGACAGTGAAGTCAGCTGTTAATTGTCATGCCATGATGCTGAAGATGATTTATAATTTAAATTTTCTTTCTTTCTTTCTTTGCAGTTGCTCTGTTGTGAGCCTGAACTGCAAAGTTTTCATTCAGAAGCCAAAACTAACATTAGTCCCTCCCTTTAAAGGGCAGAGGGTAAAAATGTGCAGGACTCAAATGAGCTTAATAGAAAACTAACCGTCACCAGTAAAACAACAGGAAGCGCTCAGATCAGGAGACGTCAGTTGTTGTTGGAGGTCACTGAGCAGAGAACCCCATTTAACACCCAACAGGCTCCAGAAGGCTCAGCTGAGCCAGTAAAGACTCACTTAATGCTGCTATCAAAGTTATATAACAATAGAAATAGCTTAAGGAGAAATCTCCACCCGTTTTGTTCAGCACGGTAATGTGAAAAGTTCACAAGGCGAAAAAAAAAAAGTACTTCTCATTGTGAACAAAGTAACATTTGATAGCTGCACTTCTAATTGCTCCTGGCACCTCGATGCTCACAGCTGGGATCATCATACAGCTGATAAAAGGGACTGTGTGGGGGCCAGCCTGACACCAGGACCAAGACATCCATTTTGCCAACCAACTCCCCCTCCTCTCTCCCTCAAACCACAAGGAAAGAGAAAAAAACCCACCAAACCCAACCTTAATTTACAGTCAAATTGCAGTCAGAATTGGTAACTGGAAAATGTCATGCCAAATTATCCTGAAGCACAAGCATGGTGGAAGGGGCACGGGGAACCCTCATGTTGTGCAGTGGTTTCAGCCAACTCCAGCCACACAGACTACCCAACTTCCTGCTCCGCAGGGCAGATGCCCACAGGAGCAAGGAAACAGCCTTGTGCAACTTGGGGGAAACACAAAGGATCCCTGGCTGAAGAAGTTTGGCTCATCAGGACTGGGCTAAATTTGTAGAGGATGGGGAGGGGATCCCTCCAAACCCAGCTGGTGTCAAAGCCCAGAGCTCCCATGCAGGCACCTGCTGGCCCTGTGCAGGCTTTGCTCAAAATGCTGCCCCTCGAGCTGGCAATGAGCCTCCGCAGTGAGGCCACTGCCTGCCCCACGCTGGGTAGCCTCACCCTCCCACTGAGCAAGGGATGGGTTTGCTGGCACAGCCGATGGCATCAGACAGGTGCCAGCATGTTCTGCGCCTGGAGAAGGATGGGTGAGACCATGGAACTGCTCCTGACAAAGCAGGTTTGATGCCCTTTGCATCTATACTTCCAAGTCGAGTGCCTCGCTGCAGGAGATGGGTGCCTTGGGATTGCTCAGGGTGACAGTCAATTGTGGACTCTGGTGGATTCCACTGCTATCAGTGACCTCATAATCTTCCATAAAACTAAGATTCAAATCCATGAGCAAGTTTACTGGCTTGAAAAGTTCTTTACTTTTAAACTCTGGATTTACAGCAGGATGGACTGCATTTAATTTAAGGCTAATTTCATATCTGGAGATCACTGTTGTTATAATTCTTATTATCAGTGTTGATGAATGCTTCTTTAATTTTTTTACCTCTGGATTTTCCAATTCTTTTTCATTTCCTATAACTATTCAGCAAGAGAGCAAGCTTCAAGCAATGAAAACTCCCACAGGTATAGAGGATTTTATGAGGATGAAAAGCTAGGGTACCCACCTGGTAGGGTGTGAGGTGGGCAGGGGAAGAAACAGGGGAGCCAGGATAATTGAGGAGGGGTGGGAATAGTGCTGCAATGGGCCAAATGGTCTGGCTATAATCGAGGAGCAAGCAAGTCAAACCACATATATTCTTGAGGTGGTGAAGAAATCAAATAAAAATGAAATTTTTCACAGAAGCACAGAAAAACTGAACAAGTATATGCATTTCATCTCCTTGCTTGATCTTTACATAGAAACAGAACCCATAGAATTAAAAAAAAATAAATTCAAAACCACTAGAGGCTACAGCTGCTCAGCTTCTTTATGAAAAAGAAAACTATCATGTACACCTTTATAATGAAATAAATGCCAGTAGAAAATATTTTCACATTTGAAACTGAACAATAAATTAAATAAAAATAAAATTGCAGGAAGATTTTGCTTTTCCTCCACAGGTAATATGATATACCATTTGTGTAGATTTCTCAGATCTGTGGCCTGATTTCTGCCACACGCAAAATGAAGTCAAAGCAGTTCATTCTGTCCTGGTACTTTATAAACAGCAAAACTGACACCATATAACAGACAATTAATATCTTTTGCAAGTAATCTTTTGTTGAGAAACTTTAAGTATGACTCTTCATATTTTCCTTTGCCACCAACTCAACAACCAACCTTGCCAGCAGCTCTGATACATCAAAGCAATCATAGATACAGGGATTGCTTAACCACAACCTTGTGCTTAAATCGAAAGCATGCTACCATAAAGGAATGTATTAATTTTTTCTTTCAAAACTCTGATGAATCAGGTCTTCCAAGGTTTTATTTTTTTCACTAATCCAATAGTCCAAGCATTGTCAAGCTCAGATTTTACAAATTTAATTCTGACTCTGATGATAAAAAAGAATACATGTTAGGCTCCCTATTTTTTGTTTATTTTTTTTTCCTTCTTTCCAGTTCATTGGAAAGCTTTTGAAGCTCTATCCCTTTATTACAATTTGTGAAAGCTGGTGTTGGGAAAAAAATGTTTTCTCAAATAATATTAATGCTTCCGGGAAAATCAAAGCATTATGGAAAGAAAAGTTTTAGTTTCAAGTAAGTTACATTAGTGTCAGCCTGATAAAAAATTATATTAATAATATCTAAAAGAGGGGCTTTTACATCTTCAGAATGGATTTTTTTTCTTTCTTTCAGGATTGCTTAAAAATTCTAACTTAAATTATTCTTTCTTTAAGTGGAGGTTAGGAAAAAAACAAAGAAGTCCAGCTGACCTGAAATCAGGTATATTTCCAAATTGCATTTGTGAAAAATATTCCAATTTAATTCCAGGGGTGGGAAATGTGGAATTTTCCATGAAACACCATATAGGAGAAACTCTTATACCTCTTATGCATGTAATAACATAATTAGATTATTATAGTCTTCAAGACTTAATTTCAATTCTGAAACAGTTATTGGGTCTGCCTGCAGATAAAACCTTGTATCAATAAAGAAGTAATGAAAGCTGGCTCAGCTGAAAGAATTAACTCTCCAGTTGAGGTGGGTTAAATGCCCCCTGAAATAGATACTCTGTTTTGAGAATGATGACAAAACTGGTGCAGTCCTAAGTGAGGACTCTTGCTTGTGTGGGCTCACCCAGGCCAGCACTCTTCACTGACGTGGCTGGGTTCCTTTCAACTACCTCTCTTCAAAATACCTCCAGTTGCTGTATGAGATTCTGTTCCCTTCCTGTTCATCTGAAAGTTTCTCATTTTCTTTTCTGATTTAAATACAACACATAGCACTGGCCAGCCAGCAATTTTTGGCGGGCAAAAGCCAAGTCTGCTTTGCTGATGACTGCTGATGGCTCTTCCTCCATGTCCCACATGCTTTCCATTCATACAGCAATCCTTAAAACCTCATGTGTTTCTGTAACCCAGCCTTCCATTTTAAGATAAAAAGAAAAAAACAAACAAACAAAAATACCCCAACAAACAAACCAGAAAAACTCTTCTCCTTCAGTTCAATCTCAGTTCAACCTTCACTGTCAATGAAGAGGCCACAGTAGTTCACCTCAGAAGACCTTATAACTTACCTGCAAACTTCCCTGTTTTAGGCTGATCTTTTAGAAGACCAACTAGCATGTTAATTAAGATAAAATTTGTATGTAGAACCAAATGACTAGAGTAAAATATTCATTTTTTCTGAATTAATTCTGATCCTGGAAGCAATGAATATTTCTGTAACAAATGTGCATGCATTTTTATATTAATAAAAACCACAATAAATCTTTCTGCAGCTTGAGCAGTTTTTTTTTTTTTTTTTTTTTTCTTTTTTTTTTCTTTTTTTTTTTTTGTTTCCACATTTGCAGACAGGATTCTTTGTAGCAGTCTGCAAAGAACTCAGTGCTGTAGTGGTTTCAGGCTATCTTTGCAATCCTGTTCTAATTTAATAAGATTAATGGCAGAAAATTAGTCAAGACAAGCATTTGCCTGTTTCGTTTACCCTGCTGTAGTTCAAATTATAGGCGGGAAGTGTTTCCCCCAAGTACTACTTAATTAGTAATAGGCAGAAGGGAAAGTAAAAGAAAAAAAAATGTAATCCTTACAGGGGAAAAATATTTGTAGCTCTGAGGCTTTCCTGTTAGTACAAAGGACTGAATTTGAATGATTCAGAGGACTCTATAAATATAATTTGAAATTTCTCCCTTGAAAAAGAAATGTAAGAGGAAAAAAGTCACACAAGGTAGATAAACTTTCATGAACACTTTACAGTCCATTTCAGAGACAGATTATTGCAGCTGTACATTTCATTAGTAACAAAAATGTAGTAAAGTTTCTCTCTCTCTTGTTTTGGCTAGAAGACATAGTCCTGACATGTGCTAATGACTGGCTAGGACAGAATATTATGTTATGTTCTTGGAAGGACATTTTAGGCTGTCCTGGATTTTCAGCTGTACAAGTTAATGTGAATAGTTAGGAAGACAAAAAACCTAAAAAGTAAAATTAATATTTTTAGTTGGTTGATGAGGCAGCCAAGATCTTTTTTTTCCTATTCTCTACTGCAATATCATGATGTGACAGCTAAAATTTTACATTTGCAACTTTGTGCTTTTATTGCAAAGCACAAAGTAGGGATAGTTAAGAGCCCCTGCACATGTGCCCAGTTTTCTCAGATGTGGTCTGATCTCTGTCAACTTTTGTTTGCCACAGCATCTATCCTGGACATTTACTCCATCATTTAATCAATTGTGAAAGGCAGGTTGTACAGCAGTACCAGGAAGCTGTGCTATCACTTATTGCAGTGAAAAAGGCTGCTGGAAATCTCCCAGGTAAGCTTCTGAGGTTGAAAAAATTCAGAATACCTGCAATCCTGCAAAAAACCCCCAGAAACCTCAGATAACTCGACCAAACTTTGAGGAACAGCAATAGGAAGAAAGCAGCCATCCTTGTGGGAACTTATCTAGCCATTGCACACTGGTGCGCTGGTTTTTTGGTGCCTCATAAATTGTGAAGTAACAGATCAATAGCACTCACCAGTGGGGTCTCACAATGCTAAAAGGGGAGGATTCTTCCACCAGGCTACTCCGTGAAGGAGAAATATTCAAACTGGAGGAGGTGGGAGTAGAAATTCATTGGGACTTTCAAAGAAAGGTTACCAGACAGAGGTTACCAGACAGCTGGCCAAGGAGTGTGTGTGTGTGCTGCAAAAGCATGGATCAGGCTGACACCTGGAAAAACTATGGAGGTTCTTAACAAAACTTCCCAAATCCTGAGAAATATTTTACATCTAGTGCTATTTGAAAGATAAGCAATGGCTACAGGATGAGTAGTGGGTCTGTTGTAATGTTATTTTCACCTTGGGAGCCGGAAAGAATGGCTGGTTTATCTGAACAGGCTAAATGCAAAATGTTCAGTTACATCACTGTCAAAAAGATCAGCAACAAAATTATCATTGGCACTTAAAATGTCACCTCAGTCCCCATATGTATAGTTATTTATATATCCCCTGTAAATGGCTTAAGGAATTAAAAATTTATTCACAGGAAAGAAAAATTTCCGAAGAGCAGGGGGACTAGAAACCCAAACTCTCATTTCAAAAGCAATTTATGTTCTTAAAAATCCATGTCACTAGGTGTCATATGAGTCCTTACACAATTTTTGCAAATTAATTTTTTGATTAGTAATAAAAAAAGGCAACTATGCCTTTGTACACACAAAATACCTGCTCTACCTCACATTTGGAATTATACCGTGAAGTTGTTCTGAGAGAGCAGCTTGTGACTGACTGATTTAATCCAAATAATGACTGCTTTAAACATCGACATAAATGACACACAGTCTACCATATGGAGCCACATGTGACAAAAAAAATTAAGCATACAGGATGCAAAATTTTGAGTGTTAGGAACAACTAAATCTAAAGTAATCCTTTAATAGCCCCTCTACAACAGAAGCTATTAATAAAAGTACTTTCACTTTTATTTCTGGTCTTTCTTTAGGTTTTCTTGAGGACTTAATTTGCTTTCTGAAAAACACATGCTAATTTGTCACTCTTGGGAGATGCTGGATTTCTTAGACCAACACCAAAGCAGGGAGTTCAGTTTTAAACTAATAGATAAACTTAGTGACATCAAAAGAAACTGTGATGTGGGGAACATCTGCAAATAAAGACATCCAGCTAGGTACTGACCTTTACATATCAGCCTCTAATTGTAGGAAATCAAAATCAAAAAAATTGAAAAAGCTGTTCACAAAACATTCGTCATTGCTTTGATAAATAATATTAGACAGGGACATAGTAGTTCTCAAAATCACTAGAATTCTCACTCATATGGGACAGTTGAATCTGCAGCATTTTCCTATCCATTCTTACTAGGGAATATACATAAGAAACAGAAGTGTAAAATGAGAAGAAAAATTAAGAAAGACAAAGCAATTATTAGAGCTCCTACTATCTCCCCGTTAGCCTCTCAAATTTCACTGCTGTTAAGGTATATGGGACAATGTGCATTCACAGGGACATCTCGCAATCCAGAAATGTGAAAAACATGGAGAGAAACTTATTCCCCAAACTGAGCTTTTGGGTTAGTATTTCTTATACGGTCTCTTTCTCCCTCATCAGAATTTTTTTTCTGGAAGTCAATGCCAAAAATTGAAGCCAGACTTAAAACTCCTTGAGGAGAAAATGTTATTACCTCCCCAGCCACCCACTGGCAGCTCAAATAATATTGTATATATCTGTGCACTTCTGCATATTTATTGAATTTGTCAAGTTTTTGTTCCCAAGTAAAACTTATTGGCCCTGTCAAAAGTTCACCAGCTGCACAAGTGACTTTGATGGCCTGAGGAACAGCCCTGGCGCTAGCGTCATGGAAGAGCCTGTGGCTTTCCTCTCCCTTTTCCAGCTGAGATTGGTATGTTGATGCATGGGGCCCAGAGAAGATACAGAAGGAGGGAAATTGAAAAAATAATAAACAATAAAAATATAAATTACAGAAAGTGCTCACCAAGCCATCCTGGTTTTATTATATGGCCTTGAGAAGGAATTTTGTATTTTCAATCAAACTATGTGGAATATGCATTGTAAACATTCTGCACCCACTGCTCAACATTTCTATGGCTTAGTAGGAGAGGAGCTGATAGGAATGTAGAGCAGTGTGCTTCATAAGCCATGTAGCATGGCTGATGGGCTGTCACCTGGAAAGAACAGGGCTGGTAGGTGTCACCTCTTCAGATCGCAGAGGATGGGAGCAGGACTGTGGGGATCTGGGGCACAAAATAGAGAACTGGGCAGAAAAGCCTCCCTTGCAGGAAGGTGAGGATCAGCACCCCGGTGCTAACATCTTTGGAGGGGCTTCTCTACCCCGAGACAGGGAGAACAAAGAACGAAATCTTTGATTAAAAAATTAAGACTCTATCTTTTTAACTTATGACCTAGAGGGCAACACTAAAGGTATCTGCTATGGCAGTCATTCATGCCTGGGAGGTCTCACATGTTACAAGCAGAAAGTGAGTGGGGAAAAAAAGAAGAATGTAGACAAATAATACTCTGTTTTGTCACAGCAAATGTGAGAGGCTAGAAATGTTCAACCTATGACTGCTCTCTTATCCTCATACTTACACAATGGTTTTCCCAATGTGCTTAAATGACTTCTCCACAAATTCACGGACACTGTGGACCTCCCCAGTGGCTATGACAAAGTCCTCAGGCTCATCCGTTTGCAGCATCAACCACATGGCCTGCAGAAAGATAAACAAAGTCAGATTCAGTGCACATGTAAGTGGCCTCTTTGGTACACGATATTGTATTACCGCATTTCTGATTTGGAAATAACTACACGTACACACATATACCCCAAGCTGGGGAAATTAGCACTTTCTTTACACGGTGGCTATTAACCAGTTCAGTGCAACTCTGAAAAGAGTTCAATTATTTCTTATTACAGAAAACAATGCTGTATTTGATTTTCAATTTGTTTCACAGCAGGAGTTTCTGCAGGGGAGACTTTAATATGTTTACTTTTGAACACTGAGACTTGGTTTAGTGCTCATGAGCACGGATTCACTTGCTTAAAGCACTGCATGAATTGACACCGATATGGGGAAAAGAGCAGAATTTTGTAATGTTTCCGTCCAGAGCGCTGCTGTCTGTCTGCTACAGAATGATGTCAAACACAGTGAAGCCTGAAAATATGGATCCTTTTGGCCATTTCTTCTGCCACATTTGTTTTGTCAAAGCTGAGATTTTAATTAAGTATTTTAAGAGGTATTTAACCAAGTTAATCTGGTTTCCCTGCTGAATATATGTTGAATGTTACATATTAACGTACTGCAGAAAAAATTTTTTCTTTTGACACAGGAACAGAGAAAACACTGGTGGAAAAGCAATGCAACCATTAACATCACTTTCAGAGGACTGTTCATGCAGCAAGAGTTTTGCAGTATCTTCTGAAGCAAAACTTCATCAGATTGTCACCATATTTGCATTTCATGGGAGCAGCTTTTAATTCCCACAGCAATGTCTTTCACAGAGTCCCACAAACAAGTAATGATGGGTGGGCGCCATCTCAGAGGGCTGGCCAGCTAAGACAGCATGAAAGCTGGAAAGCAGATGGAAAAGAGGTATTCAAAGACATGTGCGACTTGTCTGAGATACCACCACAGGTACGTTTCAATTTTCTGATGTGCAAAGCACTGCTCTAGTGACTGGACTGTTTGACTGCATGGGAGCTGTAGGTGGACAGAATAATTATTACTTTAGATCAATCAAAATGATGCAAACGCTTCATTTCCTTTGGAGAGGAAAAGGGAATACCTGTATGGCATGATTCTCATTTAATAAATAACCAGAAAAGGGAAACAAAATAATTCAACTCTCTCTCCATATGGTAAAAAGGACTGTCATCCTCTCACGTTGTAACGCACAATGCTATTTGCATTGACCTCTTCACATCAGCTTTAAAGAAAACAACTTCAGTAGGTCCCTTGATGGTAGTGGATACTCTGCAAATCAGATTAATAAAAGCTTTGGGATAGCTCAGTTTCTCTTGGTAAATACCACCTGAAATATTCAATTTTTCCCCTCTATTCTCAATAAATCAGTGTCCTGCATAGCAAGGCAATACATTCCACTTAAATGGTTCTATTTGCAAGCCATTTTTCTTTACAGTTATTATTTTATGCATCTTCCAAAGTTTTGAAAAGATTTTATTAACATGTTCCTTTTGAACCCTTTTACTTCTTAAACGTGCATGGAAGGCATGGTTTTGGGCAACTGCTGTGTAAGTCCTTGACATAAATTATAAATTGTGCTTTAGGGAGATGACCTGCTGGGCAGGACAATGGCAGCAACTTTATTTTTCCTTTCCCGGCTTGAACATCCTAGCCAATGACGCAGAAATACCCAAACGGCTGATGAAACTCATCTTGTGGGGAGGAGATGTCTTAACTTGTATCTCTCATATGAGCTTTTTTGGAACACTGGGGTTTCCCTGCTGATTTGAGAGGTCACCGTAAATCACCAGCTCCTGTTTCTTCATGACTGGACAAGCTTGCAAGATTCACAGTAGCAGCAGCTGCACAGAGAGGTAACAGGACTATCTAAAATAAGTGGTTGATAGTTTTGGTTCTCCCAGCCTAGTCCCTGATTTCACAGACCTTCCCTAAGCAGTCCAGCTGAAAACAACGTTTCCTTGTATGAGGGGGTACTATTTGAGCAAATAAGGATTCCCAACATTAGACAATCAGTCAATCAGGGGCAGTGGTTCATCCTCCCAACTGGTATATAATGAACTCCTTTTCTTGCCTTGACACTGTAGTGTCAGTTACATTGGAGAGAGATGTGACAACAAAACCTCATTTATTGGTAAAAATCACCTCTTACCCAAAAATATTACATTGGTTGGCCGAATATGCAATATTAGCATAAGCATCTGCTGTTTACTATGATGATTTGGTTACGTAATATTAGTATGTCTAACCTGAAAGAAATTTCAAATATTGTCTTAAAAACTACGCTGAACTTCAGTTTTGCTAAACCAGATAAAGGGAGAAAAGCAGCATCAGACCTTCCAACAATTTTTTTGCCACCCCTCCACTTTCAAACACCTCAGTATTGTAATTCCTTTGACACAGTTTCAGTGCAGGCACTTATGCCAAACCATTCAACAATCCAGTGAGTATTTAAAACATTTACGCATTACTTTTTGTATTAATATGAAATAGAGTTGAAAGTTTCTCTTTACTCTAAAACATACCCTACATTGAAGGAGACAGCTGCAAAATACTAACAAGAAATCAGCCTTTGACAGTGGGCCCAAAGAGGCTTTATGCATTTGGATGTATCAACTCTTGTCTACCATTTCCAAAAAGCAAGCAATCACTGTCTTAGCAGTGCGACTTAAACGGCAGTAAATTTCAACAGGATCAACTCAGAAAAGATCAAACAATGCAGATAGAGTTGCTAAAAGCAATTTTTGCTTCAAATCCTACCCGGAAAGAATGTTTAGATTAATGGTTACTTGAGAATCTATCACTGTGGGTTCTTCTATTTTTTCTGGCATTCACAATTGTTGGCACTTACAGTTACCTCAATCCAATCAGGTATGAAAAAAATTAACATGCTAAAAATTACAAAGTAAGTGATAGCTCTGTTTTGCTTTGAGGAAGGTGACCAAATGCTGTTGCTTTGAATGGGTCTGCATGATCAGTCTGTAAAAAATGCCAAGACAAGCCAGAAGAGAGAAAAAACTTTGAACAAGTTCCACAGTCAAAATTATATTTCATCAGGTACAGCCCATGACAACCAGCAAGACATCCATGAACAGGCAGTAGCTGTTCCCTATACTGAGTGCCAGGAATGTGATTCTCCTCACATCAGACTAATAAAGGTCCTTGACCTATGAATTTCTAAGCATTTCCTTTAAGAATTCATATGGTACCAGACTCCAGGCCGAGAACAAGAGGAAAGGGGGTGATACAGCTCCAGGTTTATTTGTCATTACTGAATGGCTTACTGGTTTTAACAGAGGGGAAAAGCTTTGTTTAAATTTCCACTGAAAGTAATTAATGGTTATTGACTGGCAAATGAAGAACAGGTGACACTCTGAATTAGAAGATAAATGATCTCATGTTCTAGTGTGATAATGGGTTAGTAATTGCTACAAAGCCTCAGACTAGTGTGTCCCATCATAATGCTAGATCATGTCCAGAACACAAAGGCCTCTGTGTGAGAGGTATTCAGCCGTTCACCTCCTGATCCAGCTGCAGAGTGATTTGCTCCATTTATTCTCTGATGGACTGCACAACTGAGGCAAAAGTTCACCCATTCTCACCTTCCTGTTCACATGCTGAACCACATGACCCATGACATGGCTGAACTGGGATAAAAACGTTGCCCAGCTTTGGCTCTTGGCTATCTTTTAACCATCACAAGGTCATATATATTAGGAATTTTTCTGGTGCAGGAACTGAGAATTGTGGATTTTCCTGTATTTCTTTGTAAAGGCTTCTTTGGATGGGCCGACAGCAAGTAAAGAAATTACTTGTGTTCAGTTCTGCCACCCTCTCCCTAATTTTTGACTCAGTCCAGATAACGACATAAGGGTAGATGTTGAAAAGGAGGAGAAAACTACCATGGAAACAATTCAGGCTTCAGCTCTCTTAGAATAAGGCTGTTCCCTTAATGGCAAAATTGGCAAAACATATTTTTTATATTTGAATTCTTTTTGGCTCTGGTTTAGCGAGTCACAAAGTCTAAAGGCACTTCTATGTCATTTACTTTTAGGAACAGAAACCTTACAGGAGATACATAGCTAGTCTAGCAAGCAGACACACTTTTATGATTATGTGGACTGGGATATCTGTTCTGCATGCCTGAACTCCAGCCTCTGCCAAAATCTTTCCTCTTTCATCTTTCATCTTTCCCCTCTACCCTTTTCTCTATATAAACCCCTGCCAGTAGTAAGCACCATTTTCAAGCATATCCTGAACATGAACCATTCGTCTCCCTGCCCAAATTTCTTTGCTTACACAGTGTTTGCACCTGGGCTAGTAAGCGGAGAAACCCAAGTTTGACTAACACAACCCCCATACAGATACATTTTGTGCATGCCACTGCCATTATGGTTGTGATGTGTCTGCTTGTCTCGAGAATCTAGAATGTTGTAGATGTGTTTCACCATTAACTTCCAGTCTGGCATCCCAGTAAGAAAACATTTATTAACTGGGCTGTCATCCATGGATAACAAAGACCCTGTAGTTGAGGTTATGTTTAACTCCATATATTTGAGACTTTTTTTTTTCCCTGTCTGCTCTAGCACTATGTATAGTTAAAATGGGCTCATAATCAGACATATTCCTATTCAAGAGCAAAAAGAAATGCAACTTTTAAAGATTTTTGAAAATATTTTAAAGCACAGCTGATGATTTCTGCTCTAGAAATAAAAGACAATTTTTTCAAAAGAATAAGTATAGAGGCTCTTCATTTGTCTCATCCATTTTAAGACCCATAACAGATTTGACTGAACAGGTCCCACAATGTGATAAATAGGAAATGTTCCTGTTGGTACTAATTACTATTGTGCTGCACTGCTACCTAGCAGTTTTCTTTCCAAGCCCTATACGGTAAAAAAAAAAAAAAAAAAAAAAAAAAAAAAAAAAAAAATCTTTTTAGGTATTTCTAGGTGTTATGCAGAGAAATTCTGACTTCTATGTATTTGCCACAGATGGAGAAAAAAAAATCAAACCAAATCAGTAACATTTACTTTAGGAGATGGAAGAGATAGTTGCAGCCTGATGCATTTTCTGTGAGCTTCAGAGGCAAAGAAGCAAAAACTGGTGAATGTCTAGCTCTACTTACTTATCACTGCAGAAGGAATGGGTTACCTCAAGGCTGTCAACAATCAGGGAGCAATTTCTGACTAAGTCAGAAAACATCACCACCTGGAGAGCCCCAACAGTACATTATCACCATTTATAGAAATTCTGTCTTTATGGTATTCCATGCTCTATTGTCTAGAAGTGGGCAGAAGCATTCAGTGGGTTGAATACGGTACTCTAGTGATCCAAACACAGCTATCCTGCTGGGGTCACCACTGAGAAGGAGAATTGAGCATTTTGGGCCAAAGCATGATGAGCCTTTACAGGGATGTGGGAGCAAAGGAGAGCCTTCTCCCCATATGGCGAGCACAAAGGCCTGGCATGACTGCTGTTCCTGTGCGCATCATGAGGGACTGTTCCATTTGTGCCACAAAAGACAGGGCTATTGTACCACCTCCCTCTCTGCATTGTCCCAACTCAACTGCACTGGCATTGACAGAGGCTGCTTGGCATCTCCCGTGCTGAGCGACGTGCGGAGATGTCATGCCCACGCACTTCCTGCCTGCCTGGGATGCGAAGCAGTTCCAGATGCCATCACACGGCTCCTCCTGACACAACCCAGCCGACTGGCTGTGGTTTCTCAAGCTGCTACACAACTGACCACAATTGATGATCGTGCCTTAGAAAAGTGAGACGGGACATTGACTCAGAGCTCTGAACCCAAAATGACTCCCAGTTTATCTATTTACTCACTTTTGGAGGGGCAGAGAAGGAAGAAAAGGTGCTGCACTGAGGGCTGAGTCACTCACATCTGATTGACTTCTGCAACTGTTAAAAGAGTAGGTGTGTCCTGGGTGTACTCAGTAGGCATCAGAGGGTGTTATATAAAGAGATTATATAAAGACACAGTGAGACATGCATATAATACACAACGGGGGGGGGGGGGGGGGGGGGGGGGGGGAGGTGGAAATCTCCTTACACATGTTTTGCTGAAAAACACCAATGGAGCTGAAGTGCAGGACAAAAGTGTAGTGATCAGAGTAAATTGTAAGCTGCCTCTGCCTGACAGCCAGCATACAGGAGTGCTGGGCATGATCCCATGCTCCCTGCCACAATGGGAGTTCAGTCTAGAGTAATGACTATTGCTTTAGTACTTGTCTCTGACAATGTTATAGGTCAAGGCAAGCATGGCAGGGAGACTCCTGCCAAAGAAAACCACAGGGATGTGCTGCCAGGCATGCCGATATTCCCAAGAAGCCAGTGACAGTGGGAATATTGGAGTATGCATAATCAATGTACTTCTATGCTTTTTCCCCCCTAAATTACTACCCTTCTTGCTCAGCTACTTAAAAAGCAAGGGTGCACACCCAGTAAGTAAAAACCTTACTGGGCTGTCACAGTTTGTATTTGAAAGGCAAACTAAAGTTCAGGATTAAGGTCATTGTCTATCACTGCAATTGGTGACTTTTCACATGCTCAACCCCTTCTCAAAACCTCCAGCAAAAGAAGCACTTCCCAAGAAAGGCAGGACATTTGCCTCTTCATTTCCTCTAAAGAGTCATCATCCTGTTTTCTCAGATTACCAAAAATCACAGTGTTGGTGCAAGATCTGTTGCCCAAGGAACCTCCATTCACGGAAAAACCCTTCTGAACACCATTTAAGTATCTATCAGATCTCATCAGTTTAAATACATTCTGATATGCTTCTTCCTTAACTGTGTAATGCTGAACATAAGGACTCCAAAGTCTGTGTACAAAGTTTTTCCTTTAGCTGTGTCTTTTCTGCTCACACAGAGGAGACATTGAGTACTTATGACATGGCAGCTGCTTCCATTCAGAAGAGCGACATTTGCAAACCATAGACATTGCTGACACAAAAAAATATAAAATGGGAACAGATTTGAGATGAAAACATTTTCCTCTGAGAGAAAAAACACATCATTTGATAAGAAACAATGGAAAATTCACCTTAAGAATCCCAAGAAAGTAAACAAATAGCAAGTCTCCCAGGAGATAGTATGAGATAGGGACTCATTTCCTAAACTTTCTCAGAAATTTCCGAAGTTACAGTTGAGAAATTTCCACAGAAGCAATTAGAAGCATGCTTGCTGATTTAGTCAAATCCTATGGTTTGGCTCTAGAGGTGAACTTGTTCAGAGCAGAACTGTGTTCAAGTCCATGATTTTTTCTTTCAATTTGAAAGAGTATAGTTGATACATTGAAAGATAATAATCCAACAATTATAAAGTTACTAAGATAATAAAATACCTGATAATCTTTGCAGACCATCTCAAATGAAAACAATATCAATGTCGTCTGAAACAAAAGCCCTCACATCTGTAGGAAATACTAGGAAATACTGTCTAACTTCTCTCTTGTAAGCAGATAGGCCAATTGTTTTACAGATCTCAGGGAGGACTCGTGAAACTTTAGTAGGCAGTTTTATTAATAAAAACCACAAGAATTATAATCCAGATAAACCTTAAAGGTCAACCTTCCCTGTTAATGCAACATGATGTTTCTCACATGGACTTCGAGTGAACAGAAAGTTCTCATTGTGTTATCAAAAACTAGATTACTCCCTTTTTTTCCCCCTTGTGTCATTGAATGTCAAAATATTGTTCTTTCAATACATGGAAGTATTTGTATACAGTTTTATAACTGATCTTTAGTTGCTAGCTGGAGGCAAAAAAGAAACAGTAAAGCTGCTTGTTGGGAAACCTCAACCAACAATGAAAATTAATATAGTCCTTTTTTCCTGCCAAAAAATTTTGAACAGATTTTTAGGTCCACAATGGTTTGTTTGTTCTTCAAATGGTTAGATTGGAAGTGACATGTGTGACACAAAGTAAATTAATGAAAAAATGCAGAAAGGATGCACATATGCTCTGTTTCTTTCATTTTAATTTTGGAGGATATTGTCGCAATTGCTAACAAAGAGCTTCCTTAAATTCTCTTTAAGAGAAAAGGGAAAGAAATTCAAAGCTAAAGAGCGAGAAAAAAAAAAAAAAAGAAAAATCTGGGTTGCAGAAAGTATGTGTGAGTTTTAGTCACTCAGATTTGTATTGCATAGACAAGACTATAGAACAAATACGTTTCCCAGGCTCCACCTAGCAGACAATTCGGAAAGATATTTGACCCGCTTCCCCCTCCCTTTCTACCCTTCCAGAATTAATTTTCCCTGCTATTTTTATATGAATGTAAGACAAAATACCTCTTCACAAAGAGGCAGACTCCCATTTGACAGGATTACTCACCACTAAAGTAAAGGGTTGTACCCAGGTTGCGGTGAGGGCAGAGAAGTCTTAGGGACCCATGCCAGGAAGGGCTGGTTGGGGCCATGATCTAACCACAAGAAAACAGACGAGGCTTTCAAGTCAAGTACTGGCATGTTCTCTGGAGCAAAACTATCAGCCCCAGAATAATGATCACAATGTAGATATTGATCACAAAATGTTTACAGTGCAGCATTTGACTATGAAAAGACCCTGGTTCCTGCTTCTAACACCTGTTTACCTCCTATTTCTTTCCTGGATTGCTTAAAGACTTACAGCTAAGCTGATGGAGGTCAGAGGAACAACATGATCCATGGGCCAAAGTACTACTGATCTCCACAGAAACAAAAGTGCTGTTATCCATACCATGATTCAGAAAATTATTCTCTCTCTCCAAATCTTCCTTTCCTTTCCTCCCATCTGTCAAAACTGCCTCTGCAGCTTGCTAGCTTCTCTGCTCCAGGTTTGTACATCTGCCCAGTGCCTATCCAGTATCGGGCCCTGACTCAGGTTAAACCACTAGCTGTGCTGTAAAAAATTGCTAAGAGAGGCAGAGAACTGCCAGAGCACAGGCAGATAGGCTCAGAGACAATAAATCAGTACTCCATAATGTTTATACATGTTTGAGGGTATAATTGGGAAGGAAGAAGAGCAATCCTTTAAGAGTAACAAAGCAAGAGTACTGGGATAAAATTTGTGAACAGTGTTACTAAAAAAATGAAGGGAGAAAGAGTGAGTTAATAACATAAAATATACCTGAAATTTATTTTATAATTTACATTTCCCCCTCAAATTTCCAGAGTTCATCCTTCACACTTTTGAACGACATGCATTTTCTCCCCAGACTGCTATGAGTTTCCAAATGATGTTACATTCCTGAGTATTAATCTAAAATAACTGAATTGAAATGTTAATTTACTCCTCTTGAGAAAAATATTTACTATCAATTGGATTATTAAAAATCAGAGTAATTCTTGTCTGAATAATCTGGGTAAACAAAGAGCCTGCTATCTTAAACACATCACTGAACTTCACTTTCTGATGTTATTGCAGTTTTCAGTGCACTGGAATTGCACTGGACGTAAGAAAGATTTTCCCCATTTAGTCATTGTTACTTATGAAACAGTGATAAAATTGCACATCAGGCAGCATTTTACTAATTATAAAAAGCAAGGAATCACCTGAAAAAACAAAAAGGATGCTAAAGAAATCTCATTCCTGGTAAAACAGATTTTTTTCTTTTCCTTTACCAGAACATTTCAGGTGACAACATTTTGGAATTTGATGCTAAATTCTCTTGGCTGAGTACAGACTGAGACAAGCGCAGGACTTTGATGCCTCAGGGATACGGTAATGCAATACAGAGGGATTTATTTTCTTTTTTATTTTTACCTCATGTCACAAGTTCAATTTTAGGCCAACAGTACCCAAAACGGCCACCATGTGATACAGCAGCTTATGCAAAGAGTCTGGCAGTTTTAACCCAAGCCCTGGGACAGAGGAATCTGCCTCATAGACTTGCTGCCACAGTGTTAACACTGCTGCTGCTCTGACTGAGATCCTCTGTGCTCAGGGTTGGGTACCAGCTCATGGTTTCTGCCATCCCAAATTGGGGCATGGAAATCTCAGCTAGAAAAAGGCAACACTAAAATGATCCCAGAAACCAAAGGATGTGTTTTAGAAGTCTGGCTGTGCAGCGCAGATGTGGAAAAGCAATGTGAAGATAGTTTTGAGCATGCTCAAAAATACATTTGGAGGGCATTTTGCATTGACCTTCCCTTGGCTTGCTCTGGCCATTCTGATTCCACCGTCATTAGTAATTACTGTTCCTGCAACAGCAGTCAGTCGCACCAAATCCTGCGTCAGGGAAAGGAAGGATCTGCACTGAAACCATAGATACGGCTGCTCTCCATGGGCTAGTGTCAGACTGGAATACAAAATTTTATTCAGTTTGTTCCCAGCAATAAATACAATCCTGGCATCCTGGATAAATCCTTCACATAACAGCATGTGTTCTTTTATGCACCCTGGGAGCGATTCTATTTAAAGCCATGGAATTGTGGGTGTGAGACTGTAAGCACATCCACTTACCCAAAACAAAATTAAAACCTGTCTTATATTAGAGTCAGGAGAGCTGTTACGAAAAATGCAAACCATATGAAGTTTTAAGCATACTTATGTTTTTTATCTGTCTCTGTGTAGCATATACAATTGACTTTCACTGCCTGAGATGAAGTGATGACAAGTGTTTTACCATATTATTACAGAATACCCCAGTAGCATTATCACACTTCAACTTTTGCTCGCAATAAATCTCTGCTACATGCATGTCAGAAGCCATTGCTCATATCACATCCAGACAAAGTAAGGGCCCTCCCTCCCCAGTGGACACCAACGAGACTCCACACACACTAGGTATCCTGCCATTAAGGCTGGAATAACTCCCGCAGGTCAGACACCGGGAACAACGTTCCCACACGCATTACTTGGCAAGGGCCAGAGGTCTGTTCTCAGGCAAATAACAGTGGCACAGGCATGAGTCATTGCAGAATGCAATGGATTTATCACCACAATGACACCACCATTCCTTATAGGCTGGCTTCCATATGCAAGTCTCATTCAATTTTTTTTATTCTTCTTCTCAGAGATTTATAACTCAACTGCTGAAACGTATTTCACATGAACACAATTCTCTATTCTGTATATTTTTTGCAATAACTATACCATAAACCATATTCCAATTACGAGGATCCAGCTTTAGGTCCAGCCTGCTTATTGGTTTCAGTTTAGATCAACCAAATGATGAGCAGTGTCCCAATCTCAGCAGTGTTAATGACTCTCTTTGGGGCCTTCACTAAAGCATTTAATCTTACAGCCCAAATTCTGCTGTCTATGAAGCTTGAGTCATAATATTTATGCAACCAGAGTGCTGTAAGAAAGTTAAGGGTAGCAGAGACATTTCATGATGAAGTGCATTATTTGTTATACAATTAGATTTAACTTTGCACTTTTATATTGAAAGGGGGGAATTAAAATATTCTTCCTTAATACTCACTAGCTCTGGACTAATTAAAGACAAATTAAAGGAAAAATGAAATGTAAGGATGAGATTATACAGAAATAACTGTTAGATTACATACTCCAAAATCCAACAAAATAGACATTCCTTGAGATAGTGCACATTTTTGTTATGATGCAAGAAATAAGTGAGATAACTACTCAGATGATCAAGATACTAATAACCAAGCTACAGTGGTTTCCTGGTGTCTTTTGCTCTCTTGCCTAAACTTCAGCAAATTTGTTTTTTCCCTTTTTGAAAAATAATTGAAGGAAACTTGTAAATTAACCCTTTGAATATTTTCCCAGGAAAATATTCTGTGCTGCAAACCATGCCAAATTCTGGCTTCATGTGAAATTAATTTCAATAATTTCTACAGCCTACCAACGTAAGAGAGGAAAGTGGGGCGTGTATTTCATGTCAGTATAAGTAGCTCTCTGATGCCACAGTATTTTCTGCATTTGACCCAAGAGGCAGTTGTAAAACCAGGTATGAAACAAGCTGTTGCATCACAAGGTGAAATAATAACTAAACTTATTTTTAAACCTTCTCACTTAGTATTCTTCCCCTTTTCAGCACAAAGAAAATAGCAAAGCATGAGACCATGTGGGAAGGAAAAGAAATAAAACCATCTTGCTGCACATCTTGGAGAGGTATCCAAAGCCTGAGACTACTGTAGTCAGACCTCCCTCGAATCCTGCCCTCTCTAGCTGCCACCTCTCCTCAGTCCCCACACTGACCCCCTGAATCAAGCCAGATGGGACTGGCAGTGACATGTCAAGGAAGTGCTGAAAAGGTGACTTGGGTCTCTGGCAGCTAGTCTGGAGCTCATTTCTATGCGAAATCTCTGGGGGCTGCTGCTTTGCAATTTCTCAGGAATGTTTAATTCTCCTCATCCCTTCGCTGAGTCTCTCTGGAGAGGTCATGGAGGCCTGTGACATCCCTGGAGGGCACTGCCTAACTAAATTAGCATGAGATAACTTTGGACTCTCTTCCAAACAAGAAAATACAAGGGAGAGAATTTCATTAAAAGCAGAAGACTAGGTGATCCAAGTTAATCCCAGCCCAGAGCTGCTGCAGAAATGTTCTCTGTTTATATTTTGACTTTACTCTCTGTTACAGAGTTCACTGACTATAATGGAAGCTGTGTTAAGTGCACAACTTGACCTCAGTTGACCAAATCTTAGTTTCATAATAAAGACAAAGAGTGGGTTAGGCAGCTCTAAAAGATCTGATTAGTTACTGTTTTGCCTGTTTGTGTGTGACTGCATAGGGCACTGAGTGAATGGCAAAAGATAGTCACTGATGGACTTTATTGTTTAGATGAGCTTTCTAATCAAGAAACACAAACCCTTTAACATGCAACACTACTGTCATACATAGATGTGCAGGCTTAGCAAATACAACTGAGTCCCAAACTTGCATTTTTGGGTTTTTATAGCGACTTGTGTACATAGAGTATAATTTAGGTTCCTTCAACAGGTGATGGAAAGAAAGAGAACGTGGAGGAGAGGGAATGGCAACATCTGTTCTGCAATAGTGTTTCCCATGCAGCTAAGGGCAGGGCAAGACACAAAGGTAGATCAAGACATCCAGCAATATCCCACTTCATCTTCCAGCAGTGAAGCGATCCCAGCAAACACCACAGCAAATAGCTCCAAAACAAGGATTTGATTGTCCATATGCAAACAGGATGGGGAGAAAATTAGAAATTTTTTTACTTGGGCTGAGGTTGTAACAGCTGACATGAGGGAAACAGGAGATGAAATAAAAATGTACCCAAAAAACCTCATTGCCTGAGCTTCATCTATTGGAAAAACAGATTGTGAGACTCAGGAACACACTCTTCAAAGTATTGTTAAATATATTGGTAGTAACAAAGTGAGACCACCTAACTTAATACAGTATGAATGAAAACCACATTATTCTTGCAAACATGAGATTAGAAAGGGAAATCTTTATGAAATACTGTTTATAAGTCAGTCCTGCATAACAGCATGCTTTGGCTATATTGGGACAAATCCTCCTCCTTCTGAGAAGACAAGAAGAAAAGGAAAAGGTACAAAAGTTCATGCAGTTCACATTAAGGACAACCCAATGTGCTCTCTCCCTTCAGGAAGGAAATATTAGCATGGCCCCTTAGCTACACTCTGAGGGCAGTGATCTGCTGGGAAACTTGATTTCAAGTCGGTAGATCTTGGGGCACCAGCAGGCAAAATCAGGCTTTTTACTCTGGTCATAATTGCCTCTTTTTCACAGAAGGACTGCGGCTTTGCCATGGGTGCCACCGAGTTTGTACATGCTCAGTTAAAAAGCAAAATTTCCCACTCAGCTTTTCCAGAAGAAGTGAGTGTCTGTTTAGTGAGTGCTTTTCCTATTCTTCCTCAGAAAGATGAAATGATATGCCAAAGGTGAAAGTTATTCCAGCATGGGAGAGAGACTGGAGAAAACGCATGAAAATAACTTCCTGCTGTAGTGAATATTCTTACCCACTCCTTAAAGCTTGCTTCATTACCAAGATCACACCCTGAAATCAGGCATGTGGGCCCAAATCCAGCCCCCCTGGAGTCAGTCAAATCTTTGCCATAGACTTCTGTGAGGATGGAATTTCATTCCTTGTGTAGGAGCCTGTCACGGCCAAAGGCGGGAAAAAAAAGGGTGTTTTCCACGCAGGCTCTGCTTTTCTACTTTTGTGCCCCTTGGGAAACTGGTGCAATTAGATCCCTATTATTATATACTGGAAAGGCATATTTGGCACTGCATGTGAGTTTATGTACTTAAAAAACAGAGGGAAATTTTAAATATAACTTACTCTCTTTCAAACACCAGACTTTATATATAAACAGTTCAAAGCTGCTACAGTCTGGTAAGTGAATAATTAGGGAAAAATAAGCATGTGAAATATATGATTAGCTGGCAAAGAAAGAGTGCTAAATAAGATTCTAACCCCTTTTAAATGCGAAAAGAAGGGATAAAAATTCATATTTGTATCCAAAAAAATAATCAAACTAACTTCAAATATTTGAATGGGAACCACAAGGAAGGAGACTTTATAGCTATAGGCTTTTGTCTTTATTGTAGGGCTTCCTGGGAAGGTGCAAATAGGAAAATTAACCCAAAGAGACTAAAGGTGTAATCTCAACGAATCTACTTATACATGCATTAAACACATCCTTTGTCACAAGTAGAGTCCCCCTTTTCATCCACCTAAATTCAGAACTCCCTGGTACTTAACACAAGCCCACGGTAGGGTTTAATGCAACTAGACTGGTTTACTGTACTATTTCATCCAGGCTGATTTTCCTGGACCAGACCCATCAGCATACTGCACTGTGAGGAGGAACATGTATAGTGAGTGATAGACTCTTGGAGCTCTTACTATAAACATTGAATTTTCTTACTTTTTTTTCCTACAGAAGGCTCAGCTTGTGTTCTGTTTCCTTAAAAACGTATTTTCTCCTTCTTGAGTGTTAACTGAATACATTAGGACATTGCATTGTCCTAAATTATCAGCAACAGTGTTTTCAAGTATTACCAAATAATCTGTTTTATCTCCTGAGAAAGCAGCAAGTCAATGGCAAAGAAAATCCTTGCATTTTCAAATTCATCATGCACAGGAGGGCACATCCTCAGATGTCATATGCATATCCTGGTATGTCAAATAGTCTATAATGTCTTTCAGATATTTCTGGGTAAAAGTATCACAGTAACCCAAATAATTTTCATCACATCTGAACTTTTACATGCCTCACCAGAACACAGATAGGGAGGAAGGATTTTGTCTTTATGCTGCAGGGCAAGAAAGGAAGATGCCTTTTTTTCCAACTCCCCCAGCAATTCAATGCCTGGAGGAGAAACAGGAAAGAAACCATGGTGACCTCTCTGAACTTAGGGAAGCAGCTGCCAGCTCAGCAGGAGTAGCATTGCTGATGGACTCTAGTACCTACTGCTGCAAGAAGCCTTTAAGCCCTTCTCACTCTCCCTCCCCTCTCTTTGACATCTACCCCTAAATTATATAAATGGAAGAGCAAGACAGAACTTTCAAAAACCTCAGGAGTCAACTTGTTATTAGACTGGATAAAGAAGTCACAAAGATAAAGTTTCTAATTATCCATACAAAACCAAAACAATATAATTGCTGTATTGAGCAAGCAAGGCGTAACTTTGTTTAAGGAATGATTTATGTATAATTTCTACTTTCTTGAACACTTTGTCTCTTGACATATTGCTGTTATTGCTCTCTGTATTCAAACTTCTAAAAAAATGTTTATGCTTCTAAAAGAGATTGAAACTTGGCAGATGTGAAACAAGCCTATGTCTCATATGTAGGGAAAAATTTCACACAAAAGGAAAATGCTGACTTTTCTAATTCCAGATTTAAAGGTACCTTTGAAAGTTTCTAGCCAGTTATCGCAATGAAGTTCAGCAATAACTTATTTCCTCCACCTCTGAGAAAACAAACTTATTAAAAGAACAGAAAGCAAAATAAACAGATACAGTGAGAGGAATTTTTATTTTTTAGGATTAAAAGTGTGAGAATGTCAGAACAGAGTTGACATTCTGATCCTGAATATTTTATTACACACATTTAATCTTATTCATCAAAGGCACATACATGAAGGGGAAATACATCCATGTTCTAGTACCAACACCACACAGAGATGCCACATGACACTGAAACAGTGTGAAACAACTGGTCAGTTAAGGTTTCTTTTTGTTTTTTTCCTTGTTGTGAAGCCAAAGTAAATGTATCATCCTAAGACTGTGTATGAAGAGCATTAAGTGAAAGCTCTTACACTTGTGATGGGTTAAGTGCACACAGGGAATCTGCTATCTTGGATCAGCTACACAAGGCAACAAGCAACTCTGCCTTAAGTGCCTGTTTTAGTTCTGTTTTCTTTTTCTCTTTTATTTTTGTTGTTTGGGTTTTCTTTTTTACACCCCTCCCAGCCCAAAATCTAGGAGAATCAAACAGCTTCATCAAGCTCAGATTTTAAAGAAGTGGTTTGGGCTCTGCAGTTAAAGGAAAGAGTTGATATGGGGCTCAGAGAAAAAGGCAGATGAAGAGGAAGGGGGAGGAGAGGAGAACATTTTCTGGCATCTGACCCAGGTTTAAAACTGTTTCATTTTCTTAAACAAAACCAAAACACTCCTCCAACTTTGGGAAATCCTTAGAAAAACAACAAAAACATTGTTTCAGAAGGCAATTATGGTTGCTAAAATGACACATCATTTATGAATGGAAGTACTTAGAAGAGAGTAAACTAATTCTTAAGGACAATAGCAAACACACATTGGACCTAAATTTGCTGTTTCCTTGGCACTGTTACATGGACAATTAAATTATTCAGGATTTGCACTACTGTAACAAAAAGCAGAGCCAAGACCATTATTTCCATCACTGACAAAGAAATACTTATATCCTAACTATGCAAAAGTCTTAATAAAACCACAGAATGAATGATTTAAACAGTAAATGAAACCCAGACTGATCAGAAAATTCCTAATAGTGGTAGGGGTAATAGTAGTAGTTGGAAAAGTAATAATAATAACAATAGTGATAAGATTGTGGCCATACATTACAGACATACACTAGGTTCAAAAGGATGCCTCTATCAGGTGTGTAAGTTAAGAATTTTATTGCCCTATCCTGTTAAATGTTATCTACAAAAATGTAGATCTCAACAACTGAATATATGCTTTGAAAAACTCCTGTTGTTAATTAGCAAATTTGCATAGGCTAATATGCCCAGTTTAATAGCATCCCAGTAGTACTGACACCGAAATCAAAATAGTAGCCACTAAAACTCAACCAGTTCACAAGTCACATTTAAGATTTCATAGTGTAATGAAAAGTCAATTTTTATTATCTGCTAAAAGTAATGTGATTTTTTATCATCAAGAGCACATTTAAGGCTTTCCAATGACATCCTTTATAAGGACTCTGGTTTTGAAAGAAAGAGGATAAATACTTCAAATTGCATTTCCCCCAGTCCCCTGTACTGTACAGTCAGCAAAGTTCACAACAGAAAACTTTTCCTGTCCTCTTATACATTTAGTGTAGAGCAGACAGACACAACTTTTTTGTCTTGTTTACTAATGAAACAAGGCTTGTGCACTTCACGTGCACTTGGATGTGTGCCAAATAACTCCTGATTTTCTACTGCCCTATTTCCATCAAAATTTGGCAAAGGAACAGCAGTACCAAAAATATTAAATTACTGCAAGTCTGGCCAAAATAGGAGTTGGCAAAGAGAGAGACACCCTGTTGGATCGCTAAGGAAATGGCCAAGCCTGAATGCACACAGGAAGGAGTTATTACAAAGGATCAGAATGTATGGGAAACTTCAGACAGAGGTTGCAGTTCATATGATACTAGACACTAGACTATATGTGTTATAAAACAAATAGCTCGTTTACAGAACTCTGTCTTCAAAAAAATGAAGTTCAGACTTGCCAGCTGTAGAGAACGATTATGCAGGACCACAGACTGGGGTTTTTAAATTTGTTTCCTTTCAAATGCTGCTGGCTTTGCATAACAACTAACACATAATAATTACAAATGGACAGGCTGAACACACCTTACTCAACACACCTGACCAACAGTATGAAATTTTGTTTGAATTTCCCCACCAACTGCTCCTATCGTACCAAGGAAAGTGCATAAGATGCTGGCATGGAAACCCTTTGCCCCTTCCAGTCAGCTGGATACTTCAGCATCAGTGTCTCCAAGAGCAGACTAACCTGGGAGAGGCTGAGGGCAGACCATGGCTGGTCTGGAGGGCCACAACAATTGCACGTTGCTTCCTGCAAGGGTTGAGCAAGGAAACATCTCCTGTCTTATCACTGCAGTGCATGCCCAGCTCTGCTGATAGCATCTGCTTGCTCACCCCTAATTCTAGGCAGCTTTATGCATCAATGGTGTAAATATGACACCAAGAGGGGCACCCATAACCCTCCTGCTTTAAGTGGATTGACACATAGAGGTTATTTTGATCAAGCAGATGTGAAAATGCAAACAAGAAAATGTTGGCAGTTCAAATTGGCTTTCATTTCCTAGTGTTCTGCAACAAAATTATTTGGGAGAGATTACTTACTTCCCTTGTCCTCCCCAACAGCGCAGAAAGCTCTCCATGTTGACAGCCCTAGAGGTTGTACCCATGGCTCTGTCTGTAGAGGCTGGACAGTGGGAGTCTATAACATCCTGCAGCCACAAGGGAAGAACAAATATCTGCCAAAGAGCCATATAAACTGTCATCAAGGCACTTGGATCAGCCCTGATCTCACCAGTAGGCATTGCTGCTCAACTGGAACACAAATTCTTTGTGCATGTGCCATGATATTTCATCTCTTAATTGAAGTAAAAAAGTTCATCTATCTGGGTCTCAAAAGGAAGCCATTCTCTCTTTGTGCAATCCCAACATACTCCTTTCTAAGCACAGCTTCAGTCATGACTCAGACCTGGGAATGACACTGAGGAAAAGGATGGATGCACTGCAGCAATAACACTTGCTAATCCATCCAGATTACTGTGGTATATTGGGCAGGCAGTTAGAGGTACACTGGAGAGTATAACCTGTCTTTGGGGTAAGAGAAAGCTGGCAGGTCTTTTATTTCATGTCACATTGTGGTATCTACCAAAATCCCTTAGAAAATTTTTACAACTAGATACAACATTTTTCCATACATCAACAATGTGAAGAGAAAGTATTCATAGCTGTTTGGAACAGTAAGTTGTATTAGTGTCCTATAAAAAACATTAAGCCATCATCTTTCCATAATGATTTCACAAGTAGGATTTTTTTCATAAGTATTTTTCTTTAGATGTTGTCTGTGTGTGTTCAGTTTGCAGCTCTGTGCCATTAGAGGCATACAGAGGTTCTTGTCTCTTGGTAAATACTATGTAAATTTGTTCCTATGATTACAGCACTTGCTAAAATGAGCACAGTAATTAGGAGGCAATCCTTACTTTATGAATTTTCCATAGTAGGTTTGATGCTCCAAGATAAATCTCCAGTTCATCAAAATAGCTGTGCTTGTGCTTAATTTCAAACATACCTTTACTCCACCACAATTAAGCAAAAGACTTGAATACATGCTTGTTGCTTGAAGGGGATTAAATCTTTTGACTTTAATTAGATTTATGCCCAGACTGAAGTTCTTCCCTGAACTGAGGCCTGTGAAGTACAGTGTTTTGAAAGAGGAAGTGCGGAATGAAAACTAAGAGAGATTATTCAGATTATCATTTGAATATGAAATAATAGTTTTTATTTTTTATATTCTGTATGCATTAGCTATGTAAACCATACATCATCATCCATAAGGAAGACAGTAAATGCTTTTAATTTATTTAATATTAACCTACTCTCTTGTAAAAAATCTCACATTTATATCAAGCCTCATAAATAGCAAATCAAGCTACAAAAATCAAACACTTTTCCTTGTGAATTAGTTCTCAGAGAGGATATAGAAAAGCTGTTATAGATAAAATATTCATATTTTTCTTAGGCAATTACTTGTGGCATTTCAGGACAATGTCTTGATGGACACATGAATCTATTTTAAGGTTTGATGGTAACTTTTTAAAGCACATAATGTATTCAGTACCTTAAAAATTTCTTTTAAAAATACTTTCTTAATAATGATCAGTGAAGTAACCTCCATAAGAGAACTAGATACTAATCATAATTTGAAATCAGACAGACAGGAAATTGCCACACCCTACATTAGTGAATGCATCCAGGTCCCATGGTAGTCTTTACAGTGAGTTTAGATTGTCTATGGGAAATGAAATCATGTGCCAAAGGCCAAGTAAACCCGAAATTAAAATTCACAGTTATGTCTCCCTGTTGCATTCATAATCCTGCTTATTGCCTCTTACATCATTACAAAGTGTTCTGCAGAACAGAACAACCCACTGCTGTGATATGCATACCACTACATGCTATAGGCATCCAAGTTCTGCTCCAAAGGCTAAATATCACCCACTCAGTTTTAAAAACCCTGCTCAGGGTCATCATTCATGTCTCTGTGGTGGTCAGGCTCTTGGATACTGTGTGCCCTGAAGCCATCTGCTGCTAATTCCCAGGTTTGTTTTACCACAAGCCCCCTAATTCACTTTTGGATATTACATTCTGTATGATGACAACAGCACCTAGATTCTATGAGCTATTACAGAAATAAAAAGTCTCTTCAATTCCCTAGAAGTTATCACTGCCATCACTTGTCGTGACAGTTCTGGACAATGTCTTTGTGGACACATGCATATATTATAAATAGTTTGCTGCTAACTTTTCTTTTACACATATTTGCAATACCTACCATCTCTCCAAAGTTCACATTCAGTGGTCTCAATTCCCTTCACTGTTGTTTGCAAGAAAGGGAATTAGAAACTTTGATGACCTGGTGAAATCACTCACTCAAGAAATTAAACCAAACAATAAAACTAAGTAGCCTAAATATTGTTTAGCAGAAATGTAGCACCTGCAATCCATTACTGAAAGAACTCAGTACCATAATATATAGTGATCAAGTTTTCAGATAGCACAAAAGATGTTAGCAGAGAATGAAAATAGAGTAAGTTTATTTTCTTCTGGTTCTAACTTCATTTAGATTTTGTAGTTGGCAGCATGTCAGGACCAACAGGCTTCCGGCAGGAGATCATTATTTTAAAACATTAACTCCCATGTTAATGTTTGATTTTGCTAATGTTTAAATTGGGATATATTTCTGAGCAGGAGAATGGAGGGGTAAAAAGATCACACACAATGCTTTTTCTTCAGTAAAAGTAGCCAGAGGTGGGTTACGGTAAAAAAAATAAGCTAACATCATGTAACAGATATAATACAACTCACACAGGTAACTGCTAAATCCAAGGTGCAGGAAAGACAAGAAAATACAAAGAAAGAGCTTAGTGATAACAGAAACAATTTATTTTGCATAGGAACCTCTGCCAGATTTCTGCTATCCCACTAGTTGAGTGAGGGCTCCTGCAGAGAATCAGCCTCAAAGCTCTGTGTCACAGGAGAAGCCGTGCTCTGAAGGAGACCTAAACCTCAGCGCCTGACTATGGGGAGTCATCAGAGATCCCACCATACTTTTAATGAATAAAGAGGTATCAGATGCTAGTCAAGTAGCACCTGGGTTAAATAACTGGCAAGCTAGCATGGAGAGTGTGAGAGTGGAAAGTCAGAGATGAATCACAAATAAAAACAGATTGCAGAAACAGATATTCTTGCCTCTTGAGTTACTCTCAAATGTAACTCCATAAAATAGCTGATGATCTCACATAAGTTCACTAATGCACTCGTCAAAAGAAGAGAGTAAATTTTTAAAAAAACCCTACCGATTTTAGTCACAAGGCACTTAGGGACTCTAAAGTATATGAGCTAACTCTGAGTCGGGTACCTCAGGCATCAGAGTACACAAGACGCACTGCGTGCAGTTCCCTACTGTGTCATCCACTCCTGCAGTCACACTTGTCCCCATCCTCCTCACACTTCTGGCTGCATCACATCTATTTCACTCTCCATTGACAGCTTTGTGTAATACAACAGCCATGCCTCAAAATTCAGCTTATAGCTCATCTAGTTTCCAAGCTTTTTCATAACAGGAAATGTGATTCATACATATCTTTAATTACATGTATCAATGTAAAACACTAAGCTGTTGCAATAGCAAACCCTGGGTACCAAAACTTTTCTAAAATTTCAGGGTGGTTTTACAGAGGAAAAGATTTCACTACATGACTTTGCAGTGTCACTTCGTGTGCGCTTCATAAAGACCATGTCTCCAATATTGATACCCTGTTACAAGCAACCATGGAATGTTTGTCCTCTGCAAGGAGACCTCTGGCCAGAATTTCATACTTCTCTTTACATAACGAGGTAGAGAGATACTAAATTTAGACACAAATGAGGCTCCATCCATATTTCAGAGGGCTGATGTTGCTGAGTCATGCTTACGGGCAATCTAACCAACAAAAGATGGTAGACAACAGCAAACTAGAACAACTACTTCTGAGATGACATGGACTATTCCCATTAGTTTTAGTCAGCATGATGCAAAAAACAGTTTCGTTACACTGCATTGGGAACAAAAGTAAATATAATTTTCTTTCTTAGCATCTAAAAGTAGCAATGCAGATTTTTCATTCCCGTTGTGCCTTTGCAATATGAAATTACTGGTTATTTGTTGAACTAACTGGTGGGAAATTACAGAAAAAATTTAAAACACAGGGAGTACACAAATACAGACTACTGCAATTTTTGAGGACTTTAATTGAAAGAGCAAGCTGTTTCTACTGTAAAATAACTGGTTTGCATTAATGCATTGTGTTAGCTAGCCAGTAGCTCAATTATTACTTTGTTGTCTTGGGTCTAAATATTGGACGTAGAAGTGTAACTTAAAACAAGAAATATCTGTCAAGCAGGAAAGCTCAAGATACCTTTTAATAACATACCAGAGAGCTGCTTTATTGTGTTGCTGCTGCTGCTTCTTTTGAACTCCTAGATAATATCAGATGAGGAACTTTATACTGTTCTATGCACATTTCCTTCATCACCACAGTATCTGAAAAGCTTCCAGTAGTTCATTAAGCAACATGACTAACCTCCCTCATTTGTGGTTTCTCCATTCTCTCTCTCATCCTCTCTCCAAGGGAAGAGCTCTGTGTGCATGTATGTGTGTGTGCAGTGTTTTGGTGAATTGTGTTGGTTTGGTTATTTTCAATTTTAGATTTTATTATGTGCATGCTACTCTGCATTTATAACTAAGGGATTCATGCCTTTATCTCACTTAACTTCTGCATTTGCTATTTGTGTGTTACTGAGTGGGTCCTGCATGCATTGCCCTGGCTCTTTGCTTCAGAACACACTCTCTTGCTGTTCTTCCATATGCCAAAAGGACACACAGCAAGTGGATGCACAGCACAGAAAAGACCAACTAAGAGGAAGAGAGTGGAAGAGTGGGAGAAAGGTCTCATAACTTATGTAGGCCATGACATCACAGCTGCTGACAGGTTTCACATTTTGTAAGGGTGAGCTACTACTAAAATCTCTTTCTCTGCTATTAAAGTGGACAGTGACCATTTGAGAGTCCCCCATAAGGGCGTATATGAAGTTGCAAAATCTGCCTACTGTGCATGAAGTGCAATATATAGGGGTTTTGTTGCCATTACACAACTGTGTGGATGAAGATGGCTTTTCACATATAAAATGAAGATAGGAAAAACTTCAAAAAGCTAAGCCCGACTCTTCCCCTCCATTATGCCAGCATATGCAGAGTATAACTTCACTAACTCAGCATATTCCTGTGCAAGAGGAGTCCACATCTTGGTAGCATATGTGTAATTTTTTTAAAGCCCAGAATGAAAGATGTTATGATAGGTAAAGTATTTAAGTTAGACTGCTGTAAGGATGGTGGAAAGCTATTGCAATTTTTATGTATTTGTCAAATTTGGTATCAAAACACTGGGGACAGTCTCAGTTCCCCCAGCCAAGATTTCTGGTATCATCACCTCTCTCAATTCAAGTTCATACGCATGTCTGGCTGTAATAAGCAATATAAAAATGCCCTCAATTTCTGCAATTTTTTTCCGCCAGTATATCTTGAAATGGCTCAAGAAAAAGCAATTTTTTTTTTTTTTGATGGTGAAAATGAGAGAAAGAAACAGAAGATGACTTTTCAAAGTCAGTCAACCGATCAGGCCTTAGCCCATAGTGAAACTTCAGGGCTCATACACCAGTCTGCTCCTAAAGCAACACAGTCACACAAAAGTTTGGGTTAACCCTAACAGAATCTGCTTTAGAATGAAAGGAAAAATTACTCTAATGTTCACTAGTGTAAATACAAAATTAGCATCAGGCAAATACAGTTTCCGGTGTAAAACCAGCCAGTCAAAGGCCACCTCAATTTCCCTTCAGTTTACTGCTGCCAGTGAGAGCAGATGGGGATTGAAAGTAGGGACCAATTTTTCCCCCTCATCGTGGTTTTCTTGCTTGGGACTCCACAAACTTCAGAACAGATGTCAACAAATGCCACAATAAACCAGAGCTTGCTCTTTCCCTAAAGCCAGCAGAGTCATTCTGACGTTGCCTACTTTAGATGTGCCACTTAACCCCAGCCAGCAACCAAGCTACCCCAGCTGAAACCATCACAAGAAGAAACCAGAGAAATTACATATTTTGAGATAGGACTCAAAACCCCTTACTTAGGGGTTTTTAGCTAAGTCTTCTAAAAATTTGGATTGCTTTTTACCTTGAAAGAGTTTTGCCTCTGAAATACTCTCCTGGTCACAACTTATTTTGTCAAGTTGGCTTTTGTTTAGAAGAAGCTTTCTTGGCCAAAACATTTTTTATGGTATTAAGCTGCTGCCAATTGCCTGAAAATTCAAGATAGATGTTTCTTAGGACAAATATAGAGTTTGATATGCAGCAGGTATGATGGAGACTTTCACAGTCGTCTTGGGACCTGAGAAATAATTTTTTTTTTTGGAACAGTAGGAACAAAATTATTTTTCCCACACCATGTAACATCTCAGCCACTTACAACTTATTTTTGTCTGCACATACTGTAGAGGATAGACCAATCCTGTCCTCTTACTCGTGAATCAGACTTTTGCCCCTAAAGGAAAACAAAGCACTGCCTCCACCAGAGGTATCAGGAAAGGATGTTACAAAGATGACAAAGAAAATACAAGCACAAGTTCTTGAGTGGGAAATGTGTGTTGCTATTAAGTAATACAATAATAAATGCATGAACAATTGTTTTCATAAATAAGTAGGGAGAGAAAGGCCCAAAGTAACCTGAGGTTTCTTGTGGGTTGTTTTTTTACTTTTTCTTAAAAAAGAAAGAGTAAGTTACACATTGTCCAGACATTTTCTGGCTTAAGCTTAAAGGGCCTGTGTGCAGAGTATTCACACTGGGACTCTGCTCTTTTCTCTCAATAACATTATTTCAACTATTGAGTCGTGTTGCCACTGGGAAAAAAATGAACATTTCAACAAAGAAAAATAAATTGCATTTGTGTTCTCACTTCAACTCCCAGGTTCTTGCTGGAGAGCAGCCAGGACAGTGTTTCAAGGTGCTGACTATCTCCTTCCAGCAGAACAGAACAGATGGGACGGAGCTAGGCTGGGACCCTGCAGCTAGATGCAAACACATATAAGTCTTGTGTCAGAGTAAGGGTCTTTACTCCCCTTACCCTCTCTACTTTGAATACCCTGGATCTCAGAATATGGATATCTAAACACAGCAGCTAGGAGGGAGCCATGGCACATTTGGCTCTTGCATTGCACCACAGGCTGCTGCAGTTCAGACACTGTCAGGAAAAGCAAAGTTTGCTTCCCTCCTTTGCCACCTGCAACCTCAGAAAAACCCCTCCACCATTCTCAGATGTAGTTTCCCTGTGTCCCCTCTTTCTGGGACACAGCTGTATATCAAAGGCTCCACAATGGCCTGACACTAATGCTTCAAGTCCATGCAAACTGCTTCTGTGCACTTGGTGTCAGTGGGCCCTGCCACTCTGCCAGCCTCTGCAAGATGTGCACAACCACCACATTTGTAAACACAACCCTAGTGCATACCCACACAAACTATTCACAGGAGCTAGTTAAACAAAACATGGCATTTGCTGGCTGTAAGCAGTGGAGGGAGGGAGGGCATGAAACATGAGCCTAATCGGAATTGGGGAGCTGGGGTGAAGAGGGTTACAATCCACATTTACAGAACACTTTTTGAATACCAAAGCTTTCCTCTTTATAATACAAAAACTTCGTTCACTTCAGTTCACTCACTATGAATAACGAATTGGGGAATTAAAAGCTTTAAACCTGTTAAAGAAGGAATATTAACTTAGGTATAAATATAGCTGAAATAATTCAGACAGTTTTATGACCTTACACCCCCAAATGAAGGTGAAATGCAGAATTTTTCCCCAGGAATAGTGGTAAACACAGCTAACAGATGGAAGAGCTGAATGGAAATTTCAATAAAGTAGGCCACAAAGAAGCATTTGTAAGTGCAGGGGTGCTCACTCAAAAAAAGGGGGGAAAAAAAGAAGGCTAAAAAATGGAACTTTGTTTTATTTTGATAGAGTGCCAAAACAGTACTGCATTCCTTAAAGAGCAGAATAAAGGAACGAGTTAGACTGGCCTTCTCAACACCTCAGCAAAAGCCCCCATGGGTCTCATTTTGCTAGGATGACTATTTATATGACAGGTAAGGGAATAATTTTGTTGGATTCAGTTACACTAGGCCTCCCTGACCCCTGGGTCAAGAGAGCAAATGCAAAAGTGACAATGTGGATAATTGCCTGTTTAGGATAATGGAATACTGATTGAGGGTCAATTATTATAACACCTGAAAGATAAATGAGCTGATGTGAAAGGTTCAGCAGAGGTAGCAAACAAGAACTGTCTGCATGCACCATGCCATGGCTAATAATGCACAGCACTGACTGCTGCATTTGATAGCAGGGAAGCACATTTCCTGAGCTGAACTACTAAAGCCGAGCAGTTTCCAAGCCCTAAAATATTTAGGTTTGCAAAACATGCCATAAAATAGAAATTCAGCTCCACTGCCCAAAGCTGCAGGATTAAGGTAATATTATTTAACATGCTACACAATTAATTTTCATTATGACCCTTGTCTGTGCCACGTATCCCAGACTTATTCTTTCTTCTGTCTCCTGAGTGAACTTTCTTCTATTGCTACACAATTAAAGAAAACCAGGTTTGACATTTGTATTTTTACATCCAACCAAAGGGGAAACACTATTCAGGCTCTTACTATAGAGAGCCACTGTGGTTCGTAGGATTAAAAAAAAACCTGAATTTTGTCCATAAAATGTTTTGAAACTTCTGTGCATGTGGCTGTCCTGGTTTGTATTGTTGTGCATTGCTTTTGTGTGGTATGATTCTTGAAATGCATGTTTCTCACTTTGGTCTTCTTCCTATTTTCTGTGTCCCACAAAAAACAAAGATCCTTCTTTTCTCCTCTGCACATCATGATGGTGGAGGGCTTAGGCTGGAGAAAAAGCATTTTCAAGGGGAAAGCAAAACTGAGCCCTCTTTAAGGTTACAGTTCAACTAGAGTTCAGTCAAAATTCTCTCCACTGAGTGTTTTGTCTGGAGAAAAGAAGGCTCAGAGGAGACCTTCACTCTCTACAACTACCTGAAAGGAGGTGGTGGCAAGGTGGTGGTCAGTCTTCTCTCCCAGGTAACAAGAGACAGGATGAGAGGAAATGGCCAGGTAAGGTTCAGGTTGGGTATTAGGAAAGATTTCTTCACTGAAAGAGCGGTTAAGCATTGAAACAGGTTTCTTGGGGAAGTGGTGGAGTCACCATCCCTGGAAGTGTTCAGAAAATGTGTAGATGTGGCACGTTGCAGTATGGTTTAGTGGGCTGGGTGATATTAAGTTTAAGGTTGGACTTGATGATCTTGGAGGTCTTTTCCAACCTTACTGATTTGAGTAAGCAGACAGTGAGTGTCCAGTCACATAGAAAGCCCACCTTGGTGTTCAAAAAGTGTTTCCAGATCATTTGAAATGTCCATCTTCTTGTAGCACAAGATGAATGAGCAATAAGAAACACATCTCTATGAACAGTGGAGATCTGATAAAATGCTCTCAATGTCAATATTCATGTCTCAAAAGTATGCCACAGCAAAAAGCATTATGTAGAAAATATATCACTCAACTGAGATGAATAGGACTCAGGATATCTGCTCCAATAAACCCACAACTCAATGTAAGCCTCTCCCAGTGCTCTCCTATAACAGCATGAGAGGACCTTGCCTGCTTTTTCTCCTCAGCCTCTGTGTGAACAGGGATCTCAGAAAGAGCAGGAATAAGCATGTCTAGATCTCTGTGACACTGTCAACAGAATACATTAGAATGAAACAGGCTGCCAAGAAAGTGAATATATGAAACTATAGCACATTCAAGGGGACATGAATGTGACCACAGCATGGGTATACAGGTAGGGACATTGCCCAGTTTGGCTGCAACAGTGAGAGTCATTGCTGCCCTGGGCCTTTCTGTTAGATATGATTTTTTCCTTTGGTTGTTACATGAGTATTAATCTTCCAAACTCATAATCCTGCATTTTAGCACAAATCTATCTTTTTTTAAAAAGTCCAGCTATAATTACTATAATGCAGTAGCAAATTAATTTCTCCCCCTGTCTCTCCAACTGGCGTATTACACTCTTATATGTCATTTATACTCATCATGTAAGCCGGGAAAAGATGAATGACCAGACCATGAGAGGAACTTGCAGTTGATTCTCATCTCTATTTTATTTGATGGGAATATCACTACCTCTTCTTCCATACCATCAGCTGCAGGAAGAGTAATTTTGATGCCAAGCAGGAGTTTCAAATCCACAATGAAACTCCCTTTTCTATAAGGTAAAGGATTAAAACGAATCAACTTCATAAGAAGCCAAGTGTCCTCCTAGAAGTACCCCCTGGTAGGAACAACAAGTATGGAGAGAAAGTCACATGACTTCTGGTAAGAAAACAAAACAAAAAAGTCCCAACCCTGGGCCACCGATCAAACATTGTCTCACAGTGACTAATTTCTGACTAGAACCCTACTGCTTTGGTTTTCCTTTCCCTCAGATGAGATGAATCATTGCATGCAGGCTGACAGAAACAGAAGGCGTCCTTTTCCTTCAGCTGCCAAACCCCTCATGATTTTCCTGTATGACAAAAGTCCATCCGGCAGTGATGAGAGATTTCTGAAACTAATTGAAGTCTTCAAGGCTTAAAAGATTATTGAAATCTCTTCCACTGTGGGGATAAGCTAGCTCTTATTTCAAATATGATGTATTTTCTATTCCACTGCATTTAGCTTCTGCAGGGAGCATATCCCTCAAATGTTCCACAGTTCAGCAATGTCTCTCATTTTATTCTCAAAGCTATTTATCTTCCTTGAAAATTTCCTGCCTCTCTGTTTTTGTTATTTAAAGCTCCTTGTAGCAGTAAAACCGAAACAAACCCAAACCTCTACAAGCTGAGCTTACAGAAAGAGATACACAGTTAAAGAAATAAATCCCATGATGTTTCCAGTTCCCATGCAAACATGGTGCTTTTTGTCTCTTTGTCCCATACTTGGGTGCAGGCACTCTGAGAGGCATCTAGCAAAGTGACACAGTGCAAGTTTCATGGAGATCCAAAAGTTCAAAGCATGTATGAGGCACTCGTGTTGCTACTTAGGCTATCCTAACAAATCACTCACAAACAAAACTTGCTCCTGAAAATAATGATGAAGAACCACACTGGATATTTCAAATTTTCATAAACGATGCTAACTGTTAAACATGGGCCTGAATTCTCAGAAATTACAGGAATTGATTACTACAGGAAAACAGCACAGAGACCTGTGGAAAGCACCATTGTTTCGTTCTATAAAAGTCCCACAGGGGAATTCTTGTTCTGAGGCTACTTGTACAACATAATCAAGTTTCCAAGAGCAGCTCTGTGTGACTACTGCGTAGCATCCACCAGGTAAGACTGGAAAGTGACAGTTACGATCACATCTGTCACGTAAAAGAAATGCTGCTGCTGACTGACCAAAGAATGAGGTGTGAAGCCAAATGATTCATTAGCCCAACTTCACAAATTGCAAAGCAATAGTGAGACAAATAGGCTAGCCCCAAAAGAGACCAGAAGTGATTTTGCATAGTATGAGAGAATTGGTGGTTCTCTGATTTGCCGCATTTCCCTTTTAAATAGTCATGCTACCTCCCAGCCTCTTCTCAAAGGTCACTGTCCTGGAGAAGCAGGATGTGTGGGTAGTTTGCAAAACCATAGGTTTCAACGGTTCTCTCAGAGCTAATGTCATACCTGATTCCACTCTTTATGTTTTGGGAATGTCAGATTCTGCCTTCTTACTTGTTAGTTACTATCTGATTAACTTAAGGGGGATGCTTCTTATGCTGAGGGCTTCTGTAACAGGGATCTGGGGCCACAGGAGCTGCTGCTGGGTGCTGGCATTTTGGCTGATGTTGATTCCCTGATCAACAGTTCCTTTGCATGGTACAGATGTTACAAATGAGCTGCTGGCTAATATCAGTCTGCTTGCACAGCACAAACCTCATCAATCTGAGCAAGCTTGGACCTATGGGCTCTTTGCTTCTTCTCAACAGATGGCCACAAGTTCCCTTCCACAGGAGGAAATCTCATCTAGCCCAAATGTTGAAAACCTTTTCCATTTCCTTAGGGAAAAAAACCAAAACTCTGAAGGTGTCGTTAAAGAGATTCAATAGAGAAAAAATCCCTCCAGACTAAAGGAAAGACAACCTGGTGTGACAGCAAAATAGAAATGGATGATTAAGGAAGTAAATGAACCCTTGAGTGTTTCAAATGGAGAAGAATATCTGCCCTTTTATTAAGAATGAAAGATGAACATGATCTGTTGTATACAAGATATAAATCAAGTGAGGAACTTTGGAAGAGGTTGATAGCAAACAAATCTTTGGTAACAGCCAGTCTAACTAAGGCAGACTAAGTGCTGAAAAAAACAGCAGGAAGAAACACCAGACTCTCTGCCAAACAAAAAAAAATTCCTAACATTATCCCATGTTCAGCTAACCTACATAGCTTGAAAGATGGGAATAAATCAAAATCAAACAGATCTTTATCAATTAGAAATTGATAAGTCTACTCTGGAAGCTGGCAAAATTCTGAAGATCACTCATGAGGACTTTACTCACTAGACGTAATTTTAAGTAGCCTCACATTTTGGGGTTTGCTGAGTATGCTGTATTTTTAGAGAAGACTTTTCAGAATGATAGAAAAGTAAATGGGGCTTTCTTCTTTGGTAGTGGGTTGGGAAAATTCCTTGCCAATAATTATTCTGATGCTGTTTGGCTTCATTGTCATACTAATGGTGGCAGGAGCTTGGAGTCTCTTGCTTGGATATTTTGTTTGGTTCCTTGTTTTTTCATTTTTTAGTTGAGCTGTCTCATTTACATTTCAGTAAAAGGAAACATCCTTCGATTGTAAAGTTGAGATGTCAGAAAGGACATTCCAGTAATTAACCAAAGTACACCTACTGGAAGGAACCTAGAAGAAGAAGCTAAGAGCTGATCAGATTATGTGCAAGAAAATGAAAAATCAAGGTTGAAAAATTATTTTTTCCTGTCATTTTTATCACTGATGCTTCTTCTCCTGGAAAAAATAGTTTTGCAAGCAGCATCAATGTTATTGAAGACATAACTGAAGCTTCACAGTCTGTGTGACTAAAAACAAACTTACAAGCAGATTCCAAAACAAAAAACATGCTGTATTTATTAAAAAGGACTGAAGTCAAAGCAGCATCCAGACTGTTTTTAGAATCGCTACCAATATTCTACAATTTTTCTCTTTTTCTTTGTGGACAGTTTGATGCTGTTTTGCTAAACTACTTACAAAACCATGATAAAAATGACAGAGAAGAGATACCTGACTGACTCAAATGATTCTCAAAGACACCCTCTCATCCCTTATGTGAAACCAAAACGCCAACTGCAGGCTGCATTCAACTGTGAGAATTCTCAGTCAACACCACCATAGACTGCAAAGGTACCCCAAGAGCTCTCTAAAGCCTCATCATACAAAATCCAGTTCTATTAATAAAGAGAGACATCTGGAACAGCATCCAAATTCAGCTTGGCCACCGCACCTTATTATTTGGCATCACTACTGTCCCCAGGCTCGTTTTACATGAGAGACTTCTCTTCAATTCTCAGTCTTAAAATTATACACCCAATACCCCACACCTCTCCATCTTCTTCCCAGCCTGCCTTCTGTGATTCTTGCATCAACAAGGAACCCAGAAGGCAGGATGGAGAAGCGTGACCTAGAAAGGAGGGTTTGCTTTGCCATGGTTGAGAGACGTCAAGAGAATAAACATGAATGTGATGTGCTGCAGAAGGAAAGTCCTGAAACCAAATTTTCTGTTGTTTTGTGACATCTTATGGGTTTGGGGGCTATGGTGATTAGGAGAGGAAGAAGGAAGGAGCATGAAACATCACATTTCAGAGGAAGAACTGAAATTATCCTCAATAGGCAAACTCCCTGACTAAAGGGAGACTTACAAGAAGAAAGGTTAATTAGCAGTTTTAGTGAGCACTTGGGACTTTCAAGTTTTTAACATACAGATTACAATGAAGACATCTTTCCTGCTGTTCTCCAGAAGGTTAATATTCAGAGAATTTTTAAAAAATTATGATCTGCTCCTGCTTGGATGTGCCATGCAAATTCTGAGAATGTGCTGGAGAGAGAAAAATTAATTATCAACTAAGTGACAGTAATAGAAAAATCTTATGAAGCATAGGATTAAGTTTTCACTGAGAAAAGATCAGGGCCGTTTTCATCTATCTTTTTAAAAACAGCATCTTTAAATGGTTTCTAGAATAAATAGGATATTGTAACATCTGAGATGTGGCTAGTACACAGTCTCCACTGAAATATCTAAAATGGACAGGAAACTTGAAAATGGTCGGCATGGGTTCCCCAGCCATGCCACGAACCGTTTTAAAACCAGCATGCCAAGAGGGAGCAAGGTAGGCAGTGACACACTTTTTACACTTCACATGTAGCCTAATCTGCCATACCAGAAAATAGATGTTCCGATTTCTCCTAGGGGTAAAAACATTTATTTTAACAATAGTCATTTACTTCAACAGGTCTGTATCAATCCCTTTCCTTATTTACAGAGAAATAAACTGCGTGCTGTTTAGATAACATTCTCTTCAGGGCAGGCATAGCTTATCGGAGCTGCCTGCTGCAAGCCCAGTCCAGGCTGCAAACAATACACTTTTACCAACTCTACTGCCTTGAAATCTGACAACATAAAGCAAAGCACAGATTGCTTTCCGAGACTTTCTTCAGCTTTCCTCAGCATAGCTGGGAGAGACTTGGCCCATTTATAGCAAAAGTGAGACAGATTGAAAGTATGTGTGTGTCAACTGGCTCCTGCAGAGAAAATCCTGGCCATGGGCTGGGCATCCTGTCTAGGAATTTAACCAGCCTCTCACTGAGGTGTGACATATTCTTTCAATAGACTTTTAATCCATTTACTCAATAAAATGCACAGAGATAAAACCAGCAGAAGCCAGGAGCAAGAAACCAGTATTTTGTGCCACTCTGTTCTTTCATCACTTTCCATTCACTCACCTCTAACTCACCCTCACCTACAGACTTAACTCCCTCACAGTGACCAAGTTCAGTGAACTCTTGGGGCAGGCAAAACAGCTTTCCTCAGTCGCTCTGTATCTGCCTGCACATGAGAACCTGCTGACGTGGTCAGCCTGCCCTGGAGGAGCTGCCCATGTCCAGCAGGAATGGCAGGCAGCAGCGAGGCAGCGGCAGTGTCCCACCTCCAGCAGCTCCAGCTGCCACCAGCCCCTGGAAACACATCACGGATGAACTCCATGCTGTGGGAACTATCTGGTGTGCCTTTTTTCATACCATGATCTGAGCCAGGTTGGCAGCTTTAATTACAATTTTGCCTTCCAGCTGGCCTATATCCTTTGTGTTTGAGGCATCATTCTGGAGCAGTCTCCAGATTTTGAGAAGCAAACTCTCTCCACAGCTGACACCTCTGCAAGGTCTCTCAGAAAAAAAATCCGTGGGTTGAAATTCTGGCAGAGCAATGAAGAAGGGGCTGGCGAGGTGGTTTCTAGTCGCACTGGCATTAAATAAAAAAAAAAAAATCATAATATTGCATTTTCTTTTGGAGCAATTAATCCCAAAAGCCCTTGGAGGTCCTGAAGCAAAAGGCTCTGCTTCAGGGCAAGGGCAAACACTTTGTAGAGTTCTCCTCTCTGCTTTGATAAACAGCCTGGTCTTTGCACCTCCTGCACAAGACTAATAAACTCTATAAAATATCAAAATCACAATTACCAGGGGATACATCAATAATCCAGGGATTTCACTGTTGGCTGTGTAGTGGCTTGGTGTGCTGTGACCCACTGCCTTCAAACTTATAATCCTTTCACTGAATGAGACACAATTAAAAATAATATAATATTTCAAAGGACTAAGTGCTCCCATATGGAGATCAGTTCTTTAAGCATTGTAATTTGCCAACTCTTAATATACTGGAATTGTTTTAATGAAATATCCTGTGCTATTATGTAAGTACAGTTTTGTTTCCATTCACACTTCTGTTCTACACAACTATTCCAGATGTTCTACCCACCAACTTGAGATGGAAAAAAAAGTTTATACACACACATTCATGTTTAAATATGTATGTGTATACATAAATATATATGTGTATAAAAATCAACTTAATATAAGAGAATCTAAAATTAAATGTTTTTGCATGTAAGTTCTCTGGGCATGTCTTAATCTTCTTTTAACAAACCTGCCATCATATAACTCAAACCCTTAAATTTTCACAATCCTTAGTTGTAATAAAAACAAGAATAAAAGTTTACTAGAAGGTCAAAAACTGTCAAGTATAAGCAAAAGAAAATACAGAGATGTAGAAGCAGGAGAAAGGTCAAGTGCTTCTGAAAATATTCAGGTACTCTACCTCCAAGTATATTGCAGCAGTAGGTGACTGGTTACTGCTGTTTTATTTAATAAGACTTCACATAAATTCCAGCTGCTAACCATGTGATAAGTCCATCTCAGAACAGAAGGGCTTCTATTCTCCTGCCACGCTGTGATCCAGACTTCCACCCACCTCACTGGGAATTACAGTCGTACTGAGGGCTGATCCCATGGACCGTTTTCCTGTGTTCACATTTGATTATAATGCGTGAGCTGTGTGAACGAACAATCTTAGGATTTAAGGAAAAAAACACCTCATTTTATGTAACCCTATATGTGGTATGGTAATAATTCTGGGGCTTGACTGCACAGCAATTTTCTCAGTGCTTTAATGCAGTGATGGCACTTTTTTTTAAAAACAAGGCGAGGGAAAAAAGAAAGAAAATGCACACAGGAAGAAGAAGAATTAGATTAAAAGATTATTCATAATTTCTGACTTCTGCTCTTGCTCCTTCCCTCATTTTTTTTTCCACCATATTCCAGTTTTCCTGCTGCTTAATACATAACTCTTCAATCTGTATTAAGGGTTCAGTACTTTGCAAAATGCTGAGGGCCC